>OX465282.1:23460298-23558313 GCA_949987705.1 Thereva unica
GTACAGCAACAAAAGGTGCAGCAATATTGTATGCAAAGTTCAGCCATACTACAGGAAAGAAGGAATTTCGATGTCCTTACACAAAAGGGCTTTTACAATTGCGATATGAGCCGTTGGTGCCTTTTGTTTGAATGAAAAGTTTCTTGTGCACGGCAACTAAAGGGGTGTGGGTCGGTGCTGCTGGTAGCTACAGTACGTGGGTGGCTGGTGGAAGGTGCAGAAGGAGGTATATACGGGAACGCTTATTGAAGACTTTTATTCCGCCCTTGGAGGCCTTTAAGCTCCTGTAATGTTTACTAAAGTCAAACTGAAGCATATGAACGAGCTTTCTATGGAGCAATAACGTTGAATTTATGAATCCATTTAGAATTGGGAAGCGAATAAAACTTTGGCGGCTGCGAGATTTTTATGTCTCCTCTTTCTATTGGGAAAATTTTTCCTTCTTATTGAGATAACGCTGTGTCTTCGTACTTGGATTGATATCAATCGATTGGAATGGCCCTTACTTTATCAATTGAATGGGGAAAGTAGAAAACAACAAATATGTGTGTATATAAAGAAACATCTCCTTTTTTGTTTGCTGCTGCGAGCGACGAGGTCACTGTGTGTCTGTTATGAACTTTGACGTGGCGACGAAGGATGTTTATTCGGATGAAATGGCTTGATTGGATTTGGTTAAGCCCTTGCTGAAAGGGTATTAAACGGAGCTCCCCACTTTCAAAATGTGTTCGGTGCCCTCATATACCGCGCCTCGTGCAGTAAAATTTTATTGGTATTGCTCTAATATTTATCTTTTTTAATATGGAAATAATTCGTATTGCTTGTAGCAAATCGAAGCCAATTTAATAAATAATATCGCGTTTTTTCTTTGTTTTTGAATTTATTGCTTGTTTGAGGGAAGATTATTACCTATAACATTGGTTGGGTTACGACTACGAGTTATAAACTTTAATAAGCGCGCCTCTTTTATAGCTTGATTTGACAAATTCGTTGGACTTGATAAAGTTAATCAGTATGTAAATATGACGCTATATTTTTACAAAATACTTCTCGTTATCAGTGAAATTAAATCTCTATGTCTAAGTTAAGTTCATTATAAAATTTCTGTTTGCTGAAAAAGATCGTGAGGTATTCAGGAGAGAAAACTCTGATCGACATTGATATTATCATTTCATGTGATTGCCATTTTAGACTGGTTAAATTGAGATTTGAATTAACAGAGATGAACTGGTGACCAGTGACTAGTGACCAGTCCATTGATGCCTTTCACATTTCTAGAACATGGATTTTTAGATCTTTCTGCAATGGGTTATTAGATTAGATCCTTTGTTTTGTAATAATGTGGATGGGTGTCGTGGGTTTTTTTTTGTTTTGTGTATTCCTTTTTAACACACGACAGGGACGAGGGGAGTGCTTTCGCATTGGCGAGAAGTTCACCTGCCCCTTTTTGAAAGTACTATTAAAACGAACTCTTGTTTTTATTATGTCTTTTATTTTCTCATTAAACTTATTTTGTTATAATTACTATTCACTTAAACGTTTAAACAAAGTAATATTATTTTTCAAACTATTAAATTCACTTTAATATATTTTCTTTCTCAACAATTAATTCAACTCATTCAACTTTGCTTTATCTTTAGAGTTTCCAGTTACTATTCACTAAATGTTTAAACAAAGTAATATTATTCTTCAAACTATTAAATTCACTTTACTATTACCATTCTTCAACAAGTCACACTATTATTTGTAAAATATATTTCTTTCTGTATCAACAATTAATTAATTCAACTCATTCAACTTTGCCTTATCTTTTTGAGTTTCTAGTTACTATTCACTGGGTCAATATATCCAGCCAGTCTTCAGGTATCGACCGACTGTTACTTGCTTACCAACTGATACCCGATTGATGTATATCACTCGGCCGGTCACCCTCGTAGGCCTCCAAAACCAATTAACCAATCGCTCCCCCACCTCGGGGTTCTGTTGGTGGAAGGTAAACGCGAGGAAAGCTTTTTTTAAAGCAGGTGAGAATCTTTGATCATGCGAGTGATCGAGTATTCGTGATGTTTCCTGAGGGGAAGAGTGTGCGCGAAGCAAATTTACTCGAGGTCAACATGTGGAAAGTGTTGACCTGTGTCATCGTTACCGATGATCGACGGAAATCGTTTTTGCATGCATCTAATATTATTTTGTGGGATTATTGGGCTTGGCGGAAACTCATATTGAGTTTCCAGAATGAATTTCCTGTTAAAGCGTACATTTTTAGAATTTTTAGAATGTACTTGAAAATCGGTTATGGCATGCATGTGGCGGAAACTCATATCGAGTTTCCAGAATTGGTTTCTTTAAAATGCCAATGAAAGTTAAAGGAATGAGTTGAAATGCCCTTGGAAATGTGAAGGTAGAGTAAAAGGTAACGGGCGGAGGCGCCGCTCGTTACACCTTCCCCCTTAAAAAAGAAAGTTTTGGGATTTGAAGAGTAAAACTTTCGTTTGGTCTGTGATCTGGGGCCTACCAGAGGGTGTTACAATTTTAATTCCCTTTTGTTGATTTAATTAGTGTTACTATATAAACATATGTGTAATTGTAATTAAAATTATTAATATTTATTTATATATTCATTAATATTTTAACTAATTTTGGTATAAAAAGGATTTTCTCTAACTTATTGTTTTACTTCATTATGATTTATACTTATCCCTAAGAACATTAAGTTGTTCTTCTTTAAATTTTAAAAATAAAAAAAAAAAATATAGGTTACTCTAATTCATTCGACGTCGAGCATAAGGTCTCCTTTATCGTACGGTTAGCACTAAAGGTCTTTCAGATTGTGCCTCCGCGTTTGATTCAGGTTGTGCCGTCGGGTTGATTGTGACCGACTTGTTTCGGCTGAGACTAGAAGTGCATTTTTTCCTTAGTATAAGGACAAAGATTATGATTATTAGTAGGAGAAGGACATAGGTCATTGTGTAATGATGGATAGTATGAATTCTGCTACTCCCAAGCTTTAGGTTCTCGTTTTCCTTTTGTTGACGAATTCGTCTGCTTAGTTCGTTGAGCTCGTTGTCGCTATTATATTTTATTAGCAGACTCTTCGGTACCCCTGGGGTAGTTTCGGCACTAATTTTGGGGTTACGACTTAATGTCTCGGAAAGGTTTATGGTAGGCAAATAGTAATTGTTAAGGGATGACGTTTGTACATTGTGAGCTTTAATAATGAGCTCTTTGCTCCTAAGGTAACAATTAGGTTCGATTTCTAAGATGAAGCGGCATCCGTTTAGGGGGCAAGGAGTGATCTTGTCGCTGCCGACCGCGTCTATCGTCATTGGTTTATCAATCACAAACAGCCACTTATTTGGTTGATTTAACTGTATCCAGTAGTTAGTTTTAGGTACCGATTTAATGTTACAGGATTTCGGGATTTCTGGGTCATGCTTTAGGAGGTCTATCTCGCAGAGGTTATTCTCTGAGTGAACGTTGAAAATTGGATGAATGATCCTACAAAGATATTCTTCCAGGTTTTCGGTAAAACAATTGGCTAGATCTAATTTATTCAGGGTATAATAATGTTCCCTATTATAATCGACCACTAGGTACTCCAACGAGGGTTGTAAGAGTTTTGTCTTTATTATTTTTTTTTTTTATATTATATAGTTTAACTAAATTGTCAATGGTAGCTAAGTTTTATTATTATATCCCCTTTTTTTTTTATTATTAATTTAACGGATTGTGTTTAATTTCCGCCAGTGTTTTATATCCCCTTTTTTTTTTATTTATTCTATTGTTTCCTAAATTAGGTTTTTAGAGTTCTGTGTCCTCTATGAACAGTTTTAAATTGTTATTATGAATTACCCTATTCCTACCCGTTTGGCACAAACTCGTGTCGTATTTCCCTCGGCGGGGAGTTCCAAGATCATTTCAGATCTTGCTGGAATTATAAGCCTTTCGGGGAGGTTTGAAATTGTTTGTTTTGTTTCTTGAGTAATATAGGAACCCGATGTTTTACCGATGTTCCCGTCTTGCCGTTGATTCGCAACCTGTAATTGGGAATGTGTGTCTATCACCTCCTCTTTGATTAGCTTTATCTCGTCTGTGTTCCCGTAAGCCGTGTTCCCATATTTATTTATTGTGATTGAGTCATTGCTCGATTTTGCTTTTAGTCGATTGTCTTCCACGCAGTCGCTTGACGTTACGCTGGTGGGAAAATATCCATTAATTTTATTAACTTTGTTAATATTATTATTTAATATTCCTTCATTGAGGTCTTCCCGTTGGGTCACTTTGCCTCCCGGGGGTATTTTATTAATTTTACTATCTCGGATGCTGTTCGCTTCAGCTGGCTCCGAGAGTGGTTTCGTATAGGTTGCCGCTATTGGGACTTTTTTATGGACTAAAGGAGCTTTTATGGGGGGCTTATCTTCTTCGCGATTTGGTCTGTATTCGCTTTCTTGTAGATTTCGATTTTGTTTCGATTGTAGGTTGTTGCTTATTGTGGAAAGAGATAATTGTCTGCGAGCGCTGTCAACGGGTATGTGGATTACCATAACACTTCTCGAATACATGATATCACAGTCATACTCATCTATGAAATCATGCCCTAATAACCCGTCCGTCGATAGGATATCCCTACCCCTTACTATATGGAAGGGATGGACGATATCTAGGCCGTGGCTACTGTTAGAAGAAACAAGTGATTTATTCGAGTGTAGGACAACAACTGATTTATTCATTATAATACAGAGAGCTGATGCGGTGCATCTGTTACCCATTCACGCATACATAGAAACAATTCATAGGAGATGAATAATTCTAACACTCCCACTTTCATTCATATAAATTGTTTCTTTATAGCTTACAATATCAAATAAAATCTTAGTTATTATTTTACAATATCAAATACAATCTTAGTTATTATTTTGCAATATCAAATACAATCTTAGTTATTATTTTGAATTATACCTATTAGCTTTCGCATTTCTTCAAATTTTTTCTTTTGGTAAAGCTTTTGTAAAGATATCAGCCAATTGCTGCTTTGAACCAACATACTCCAGGTTGAAAAATTTCTCGGCAAATTTTTCTCTTATAAAGTGGTACCTGACATCTATGTGTTTGGTCCGCTTGTGGAATTCGGGGTTCTTTACGAGTCTAATAGCAGCTTGATTGTCCAAGAAGAGCCACGAATGTCCAACACTGCCTACCAAATCCTTAAAAAGCTGTTGAAACCAAATCATCTCCTTCACTGCCTCTGATGCAGCAACATATTCAGCCTCTGTTGTGGATAGTGCCACACACCTCTGCTGTTGCGATCCCCAGGAGATAGGACTTTCACCCAGCAACAATACATAACCACTGGTAGAACGTCTTGTTGTTTGTTCTCCAGCATAATCAGCATCGCTAAAACAGTTAATATTCAAAGTTATATTTGATTTAAAAACAATACCATAATTTTTGGTTCCTTTTACATATCTGATTATACGTTTAAGAGCCTTCACATGCTCATCAGTCGGCTTCTCCATGTAGCGACTAATCAGCCCTAACGCATAAGAAATATCCGGTCTTGTACCTATGGCTAGGTACATCAAACTGCCTACTGCTTCACGAAATGGAAATTTAGTTCTCGTACCTTCAACACACAAATCATTATAGACCGCTGTTACTGCAGGCGTTGTAGCAGGATTAGCTTCTTTGAGTCCAAATTTTGTGACTATCTGTTCAGCATAACTAGACTGACTAAGGTGAATTGAACCATCTGCATTTTGTCGAATCTCTAGACCAAGAAAGTGCTCCACTGGAAATGTCTTTACCTCAAATTCTCGCTGCAGATGATTGATGAAGTCAGATATATTCGCTTCCGTCCTCGCTGCAATAATTCCATCATCTATATATATGGCCAGGATCACATCTTTTCCAACAAAAACACACGCATCGGCTTTCGATGCTTTCAAATCAAATAAATTTATAAACGAAGTAAATTTTTCGTTCCAACATCGAGAAGCCTGTTTTAATCCATACAAACTTTTGCGTAGTTTGCACACACGACCACTTCCATCGTCAAATCCTTCAGGCTGCTGCATAAAAATGTCTTCGAGTAAGTCACCATTCAAAAAGGCTGTTTTTATATCGAATTGCCTTATCTTCATGGACTTAGCCACTGACAAAGCTAATATCGTTCGAATTGAGTTGAACCTCGCCACTGGACTGAATGTTTCGGTGTAATCTATACCTTTCTCTTGTGTAAAACCTCTAATAACCAACCTGGCCTTAAATCTCTCTGGCTCCGTGCTACTTGCAGCTTTGATTTTATAGACCCATTTATTGTCAATAACCTTACACCCACTGGGTGGATCAACCAATCTCCAAGTATGGTTCTTTTGAAGTGCCATTATTTCCTCCTTCATTGCTAGCTCCCACTTATTCGCATCTTTGGACTTTGCAGCTTCCTCGAACGACTTTGGTTCCCACTGTTGAGCTACAAAAGCAGATCCCGCCAAAACGGTTAACATAGATTCATGCGCCTTTCCTACTGCACTTCTCAGGCGATCCTTAAGCGGTATTGCTACGTCGTGCTGGCTCTGATCATCATTCTCCTCATTTAATTCCTCATCGCTGAAGTGAACCACTTCATTTGTTTTGGATGTTGTTGGCACACAATCTTCTTCCAAGGTCTCCAAATTGCTTTCTTTATTTATTGATTCTTCTTCTTCCAGAGTAAGAACAACCTCATTTTGAGACTCTTGCTCCACACTTTGCTGCTCCCTAAAAATAACATCACGGCTTACCTCAACTTTATTCTTTGAAGGTATCCACACGCGATAGCCTTTCACTCCTTCAGCAACTCCCACGAAAACTCCTTTACTTGATTTAACGTCCCACTTCTGCCGCATCTGATCTGGTATATGCACATAGCAACTCGAACCAAAAATTTTAAAGTTGCCCCAATTGACGTTAACATGCTTTCCCATCCACAATTCTATAGGTAACCTTTTGTCTGGTCTTATTGCTGTCCGGTTAAGGGTATATGCAGCCGTATTAATCGCTTCTGCCCAGAATCAAATTGACAATGCCTTGGCATGGATCAAGGTTCTGCCGGTTTCCACTAGGGTCCTCATTTCACGCTCGGCTCTTCCGTTCTGTTGCGGACAATATGGTACTGATGTTTGGTGATAAATATTATGTTTTTCAAACAACAATTTCATTTCTTTGTTGATAAACTCACGTCCATTATCACTTCTAACAGTCTTCAAATCAAAACCCGTTTCTGCCTTCACCTTTGCCACAAATTGTCGAAAATAGTCTAAAACAGAAGATTTATTCTTTAAAAAATATACAGTACGATAATCTGAAAAATCATCTTTGAGAAGAAGAAAATATTTTGAACCACCTATCGAATCCTTTTGCATTGGGCCACACAAGTCCATGTGCACCAGTTCACCAGGCTTCACTGCTTTTGAGTTACTATTTTCGTATTTGAATTTATGCTGTTTACCTAGAGCACAGGCGTCACAAAAAAAATCTTTTTCATCAATATACGCAATTTTGTTTAATTTCAGGAACTCACGAACTCGCGTAATATTTTGATGGACAAGCCTTTCGTGCCAAATCCTTACGGATTCACATTTCACAGCAACATTCAACAAAAAAGGCTTCTGCACCTGAAACATCATTTTACACAAACTACCTTTTCTTATTCCCATTGCAACAGTGACACCGCCTTTAAGCATCTTGCACATCTCATAGTCTGAAACAAGACGTAGCCCTTTGCTCATCGCCGAATTAGACGAAAAAAGATTTGATTTAAGCTCTGGCACAAATAGTACGTCCTTCAGATATTTTGGTATCCATACTTTTCCATTGAATGCAAGCACATTAATATTTCCGCGACCAAAAGCATCAATACGACTGCCATCTCCCAAGCTAACCTTTTGAAGCTTATCAAAAGCTTCATAGTCTTCGAATAATTCCTTGTCAAAAGTCATATGATCAGTAGCACCTGAGTCAAGAATCCAGTCATCACACCTCTCACCGATTTTATTCACCGCCATGACAGTAGATATAAGAGCTTCACTTCGACTATTTGTGACTTTGAAATTTTTTCTCTTCGGACAATTCTTTTTCCAATGACCCGGCTGTTTGCAATAGAAACATGTGCCACCAGGCTTCTTACTCACACTACCACAACCTCTTTGACGACTGTAATTACCACCTTTAGCAACAAACGCACTTGGCTCCGCTGAAGGTTGAAGAGACATACGGGACTCTTCCATTATCAAGCGACTAGTTAAATTTCCCAGATTTTTCTCGTTACTGCTTGTTGATTCCCAGGCAGAATAAAAATGGTTATAACAGCTAGGCAAAGTCATCAAAATTTTTGTCATTACCATTGTATCCGATACGGTTTCCCCTAAATCCTTTAATTGCTGAACTAATGATTCTAGTTTGGAAATATGAGCAGCTATATCATCGTTCGGATTTTTGGTAAAGCTGTAAAATCTTTGTTGCAGCATGTGCACGTTGGTTTGTGACTTCTGTTCGTATACAGTTTCTAGCTTTTCCCACATAGCCTGTGCTGTTGTACAGTTCATTATGTGCACTAACGGTTGTTGCCCCACAGACATTGCGATAATCTTTTGTGCTTTCCTGTCCATTTTCAACCACGCATTTAACTTTACATTAGTTTCCTTAGTTGATGCATCATCAGTTTCCTCCGGTTTCGGATTTTCTCCATTTACGACACAAAATATGTCGCTTGCATTCAAAAGAATCTTAACCTGGAATTTCCACATCACCCACTGATCTGCACTTTGCAGTTTTTCAATTTTCACAAGTTCACTCTCCATTTCAATGTATTAAAACAACTTGCGTTCGTAACACTTTTCTGCGACCCGAAATTAAATTCCGCAAGAACAAATATTCTTTAACGAAAAATTAGAAACACGAGGCTACAGCGGCGACGAGTCTGGGCCCATAACCTGTTAGAAGAAACAAGTGATTTGTTCGAGTGTAGGACAACAACTGATTTATTCATTATAATACAGAGAGCTGATGCGGTGCATCTGTTACCCATTCACGCATACATAGAAACAATTCATAGGAGATGAATAATTCTAACAGCTACTACTGCCCATTTCCAAACTTCCATAAGATAGTCCTTCAGAATTGGCGCTTTCGTCGAGAATGGTGGTGATCGTGCACCTCTGACTAACGTCAACCAAGCTATCTTCGGAAGTGGATGCAAGCTTAAATAGACTAACCTCGGACCCCATATCGACGAAAAAGGAAGACTTCCTCTCCTTTGCTATAGAAAAGGGGAGAGTAGTTGTGACTCCACGTTTCGTGATGGTGATAGGTACTTCCACAGTGACCTTTAGTTGTGCGGTCGCACTTCGGCTTGAACTTCGAAGTGGCGAGCTGGAACGCCGGTCATTCCTTCTCGCGTATCCTCGTTTCCCGAATCATACTCATTATGATTAAGGACACGTACCTGTCTGAAATCTGGTCGGGTGTCTGGGTTGAAATTTCCAGCTGGGGACCGATCGTCTTGACGTCTAACGGGGCTCGTCCGTTCGAGGCGTCTAACTTGTCGAATGTTGTTTTCCCATTGTCCGCCTTGCGTGCCTGCATCCCGTTGTTCAGGGCCTGTGAATCTCCTATTGATGGATGGCATTTCCCGGTTGCGGTCGGAGCGTCGAGTTCGACACTCGCTGATGTCGTGATTTGGCCTATTACAGTATGTGCAGAACAATCGTCGCACTTCCTTCTTAACAGCAGTATTGCTGAAGCTTGGTATGGCCTTATTGCGATAGCAAGTTTCCTTAGTGTGTCCCCTTTTCCGGCACACCTCGCACTGCGGAATTTGTTTTGCGGTCCCCTCTAAATTAGTGTCCCTTTGAAATTTATCTTCAATACGAGAAGCTCGTTCTATTATATAATCTACCAAAGAGATCAAATCCTCTGCGTCTCGTGCTTGCGCAAGGGTTTGTAGCCTCTCGCTCCTGAGCCCATTTTCGAAGGCTATAATGGCCTCCCTCTCATTTTCTCTGACCAGCTCTGCTCTGGCCCGCTGATCGGGAATGGCAATTTGTGTAGCCTTGTTTAATTCGCCAAATAGCCGCATTACTCGCTGCGAGTAATCGGTGACGCTTTCTTTGGGCCCTTGTTTAACTTTTCGTAAGTCTTCTCTTGCAGAAGACCTAGAAAGTTTATAGCGTTTTAATAATTGGAGCCTAAAGTCATCCCAGGTGGTGATGCCTCCGTATTCTATAATATCGTAGACGGAACCTCGCACCTTAGTCTTTAGGACATTGAAGAAGAGCGTCTTGTCTCTTTCGTCGTAGGCCATATCAAAGACAGCTTCACAACACGAAATAAACCGGTTCACATCATTTTTATCACCTGAGAATTCGGGAATCATTTCCCGAATATCGGATATAGAGACTCTAACAGGTGTGGTGTCGTCCCCGGAGGGACCAGCATCATCCTGTTGAGCCATGGGAACGGTTGGTTTTTTCCTTCGTGTTTTACACTGCGAGGGGAGCGCCGAATAAAACGAGGGATATTTTCGACTTCTCGTACGAATTTTGAAAAAAAAATTCTTTACGAGATTACGAGAAATAAAAGAGAGGATTGCAATAATAGTAAAAAGGGAAAAGATGCACTGTTACTCATTTATGTTAATTTAGTAAAAAAAAAAATATATATACAAAAACGCATCACTGCCATTCGTTCAGTGAAACTAATACAAATCCTATCGTTACTTCAGGAACCTTAAACTCGACGGGGACGCGTTAATAATATATTTGAACGAGACGTATTACGTACGTATGCTCTTGGCTCCTGTTCCTTTTTTTTTTTTTTATTTATAATTTTTCTTTGAAATTTAGTTGTGTCTTTTTTTTTTTTTTTTTTTTTTTTACATATGTGCTTAATATATGTTTGAGCAAGGATATAGGGATAAAAATGTCTTACTTGACTAGGCTCAGGGCCCTTTTTCCAGCGTTGTTCCCATTAGTGTGGTTACTTTGTCCACTTTGTCCTTCCTTCCTGATGTTAAGATTGTCCATGCTGAGGAGGTGCTGCTGTACAGATGAAATGTTGATGAGATGTTGCTGCTGATGACTGATGAGATGCTGCTGATGATGACTGATGAGATGCTGCTGATGATGACTGATGAGATGCTGCTGATGATGACTGATGAGATGCTGTTGCTGACGAAATGTTGGGCAGTGTATTCGGGCCGCCTGCCTTAGAATTTAACCTCTATTTCACGAGGATACCCTTTTCGGTATCCTACCGGCTGCGCCAAATTTTTGTCGTGGGTTTTTGTTTTGTTTTGTGTATTCCTTTTTAACACACGACAGGGACGAGGGAGTGCTTTCGCATTGGCGAGAAGTTCACCTGCCCCTTTTTGAAAGTAAGTACTATTAAAACGAACTCTTGTTTTTATTATGTCTTTTATTTTCTCATTAAACTTATTTTGTTATAATTACTATTCACTTAAACGTTTAAACAAAGTAATATTATTTTTCAAACTATTAAATTCACTTTAATATATTTTCTTTCTCAACAATTAATTCAACTCATTCAACTTTGCTTTATCTTTAGAGTTTCCAGTTACTATTCACTTAAATGTTTAAACAAAGTAATATTATTCTTCAAACTATTAAATTCACTTTACTATTACCATTCTTCAACAAGTCACACTATTATTTGTAAAATATATTTTCTTTCTGTATCAACAATTAATTAATTCAACTCATTCAACTTTGCCTTATCTTTTTGAGTTTCTAGTTACTATTCACTGGGTCAATATATCCAGCCAGTCTTCAGGTATCGACCGACTGTTACTTGCTTACCAACTGATACCCGATTGATGTATATCACTCGGCCGGTCACCCTCGTAGGCCTCCAAAACCAATTAACCAATCGCTCCCCCACCTCGGGGTTCTGTTGGTGGAAGGTAAACGCGAGGAAAGCTTTTTTAAAGCAGGTGAGAATCTTTGATCATGCGAGTGATCGAGTATTCGTGATGTTTCCTGAGGGGAAGAGTGTGCGCGAAGCAAATTTACTCGAGGTCAACATGTGGAAAGTGTTGACCTGTGTCATCGTTACCGATGATCGACGGAAATCGTTTTTGCATGCATCTAATATTATTTTGTGGGATTATTGGGCTTGGCGGAAACTCATATTGAGTTTCCAGAATGAATTTCCTGTTAAAGCGTACATTTTTAGAATTTTTAGAATGTACTTGAAAAATCGGTTATGGCATGCATGTGGCGGAAACTCATATCGAGTTTCCAGAATTGGTTTCTTTTAAAATGCCAAATGAAAGTTAAAGGAATGAGTTGAAATGCCCTTGGAAATGTGAAGGTTGAGTAAAAGGTAACGGGCGGAGGCGCCGCTCGTTACATGGGGCTGATGGCTTGTTTTTGTCCAACTTCATTGCAAGATCATCGATAAATTATTCTCTGTTTGATCCAAGCAAGTATTTTTCGATTAGACATTTCCTTCGCCTGATTAGGTCGTCTATTCTTTCTTGGCCGGCACGGCGTCATAGTTCTTTGTTTGAAATTCTATCCTGCCAGCGGATTTTTAGGATACGACTCTGGCATCTGTTGATGAAGACCTGTAGGCGCCCTGTGATGAATTGGGTGACTTTCCATGTTTCGCAACTGTACAAAAGAACTGCTTTAACAGCCGCAATTTGGTATTAGTTGAGATCCCCTTTGATCTCCATATGCGGAACAGGCATGCATATGCGCTTCGTACTTTATTTATTCTGGAACTGACGTCTTCTGCCCCGCAATTTTCGGTAATAATTCTAATGAGGTAGCAGAATTTATCTACCAGTTCCACGTCACGGTTATTCAGCGCTGTCCGTTCAATGGTGTTTGCATTTATCCGTATTTCTTTAGTTTTAGTCGGATTTTGCCTTAAGCCTGCTGGACTACTTTCTGTTGCCAAATTGTTTAACATATTTTTGAGGTCCTGGTGTCTGTAGGCCAGCAAACAGATATCATCCATGTAGTCAAGATCCTTAAAGGCGTCTAGCAAACCCTATTGCATCCCACCTGTTCTACTATCTAGAGCGCCAACAACTCTGGCTGCTTTACCATTGGCCATCGCATGAATTGCGGCTACTATTTCCGTCTTGGATGGGGTCCGGGTGGCGATTCTTATCGACTGTGCATTGTCGCTGTTTTCCTGATGTTCCTGTGCAAGTGAACCATTCAGGGCAGCAAAGAAGAAATCTTTGGAGTTTCTCCTCGTCGTGCACAGCAGCCTTCCATGCGCACTCTTTACGGCATGCTTTTTAGTGAAGTGGTTTCCCGAGAGCTGTTTAGTAATTTGGTGCAGCACTTTACTGTTGTCTGTTGTCTGCTCATTTATCTGCTGCTTTTTATCACGCCGGCCGCTTCTTTTTACCTCCCGGTGTAAAAGGCCCTCCTGCGTTCTATTTTTTTGCCAGGTTGTGTCCGAGACGAGATCCAGTGTTGCTGGTTTCTTTGGACATAACCGATGCTCGTTTCCGCAGCCGTCATTATAGCGCCCTTTGTCTTACTCCACAGCTCTTCAATATTTGTGTCGTCAGAAACGATTTGCTGGTTTAATATTATTCTTGCAGGTTTTCAGCAAATTCTAGCTTTTTAACGCTCTCCCGCAGAAGGTCTACGTTAAAACAATCACAGTGTATAGCATCGCGTTGAACGTTTTTGATTACGGCGATTTTAAGGCGTATAGTTGCTACTACCAAGTGGTGGTCGCTTCCAGTGTCTGCTCCCCTAAAGCTCCTGCCATGCTCAAGAATAGTTCTCTATCTGTGCCTGACGGCCACGTGATCTATCTGATTTGTCGTTCTACCATCGGGCGATGCCCAGGTCTCTTTGCGTAGCTTCTTGTGGCAAAAGTAAGTTCCACCTACCATGAGTTCGTGGGAACTACAAAAGTCAACGAAAGGTTCACCATTGTTATTGGTAACTTGGCTTAGGCCTTGATTTTCGTTTTATTATTTAATTGTTTGTTCAAGCCCGGTGTTGTCACGGCCGATCTGTGCCTTTAAGTCACCCATTAATACAATGATGTCTCCCCTTGGAGCAGAATCAAAAATATCACGTCCCATATAGAAGTCGTCTTTGATGTCATCTTCTGCTTCTTCAGTTGGAGCATAGCATTGGACTACCGTAGTATTTCTTAGTCTGGTACGCGTGCACCTGCGCTAAACTTTGACCAGCTGATGAGGCTGGACCTGGGTTCTTTGGTGAGTATTACGCCAACGCCACTCCTACGGCTTTCAGTTTCGTTTCTCCCACAGTAAAAGGATTTTAATAGAAGTGACAAATCGGGTGCAACCACCTTCCGAGGTCTTTATTAGTTCGCCCCCCCGCACCTCATTCTATACAGATAAATAATGCACTACCGACTGTGCTGGTGGAAGCCAAAATTTTTAAAAATAGACGTTAATTTAGTAAAATTTTCTATCCCTCCCACGCAAAAGCGAGTAGATACGGCATTGCCAACGACCTACCCCACTTCCAGGAGGACTGGATCCGTGAATTATACCCCATCGGATAGGGTGGCCCGGTTATGCCCCCGGACACTAGGTACGTCCACCAGCGAGGAGGAGACGGTATTATTTGCCACCCCGCCATAATTACCCGGGCGGAGGGGGGGCAATACAGTTTACAATCGAATCAACTTTCGATCGACGAATCGAATTTTGTACTATGGGTCATATTATGCACCTTTTTGTATCCTATTCTGAGTATTATCACCTAGGTGTCTGTTGTTCATGTAGTACAAAAGTACTACACAGGTGGTACACTTTACCTCGAATTTTAAAAAAGCTGGAACATATTTTTTATAAGTAACTTTAATTTTTTAGTCTACCCAAAATCATGTTTTGCAGATTGTTTTGTTTTTTCCATTATGCCTTTTTCTATTTTTGTTATCAAGAGGCTTTACAGCGCACGTGGGCTTTCGCTAGTTAAAAAATATAAATTGTTTGCTTAAGTTTACGCTGTATAATTATTTTTCACGAATTTATTAACAGTTTTAATGTTATAAAGAAATAATTTACTTTTCTACAGAAAGGAGTCTCAAGTTTTCATTTCTGACGAATAACATATTATATTTCAAAACATGTTTTTTTTTTCAAGCACTTCAACATCAAAAACATTTTTTATTATTACATGACTAAATAATGGCGATAATCCTTAAAAATAATTTTCGACCCATTAAATACTTTTTTCATAAATGAACTCCACAAATTATGCAAATAACAAATGCCTTTCTTCGATCCAAGAATTTTCTCGATATTAAATTATATAATAGAATTTTTAATAAAATTTTCGGGATTGTTGAAGAAATATTTTTTAACGATATCCTCTAAAATCCTAGACATTATTAAAGAATTTCAATGAACAGATTTTCCTCTTGTGACTTTTATGAAATTCAATTACTAATGATGGATTTGAGTGGAATTTCGTATTGTCCAGTTTTTTAGTTGGAAAAATAATAATAAAAAATCCAGGTAATTATTATATGGTAAAGAATTACAAGAAAGCCTTTTCTCAAAGAATTTTCAATCATAAAGGCGAATAAAGAGAAAGTTTGAATATAAAAAAATATTGTAAGTGTACACATTTAAGCACTTTTCTACATAAAAAAATAAAAAAAAAATAATCTTTTGATCTCTTAATTTTATTTTGAAGTAACAAAAATCTTGAAGTTTTATTTACACAGAAATCCAACATAAGTATCGAAGACTCAACTTCAACATTTGATGCTATTTCTCAACGGCTGACGGGTTTTGCATCCTCCAATCTTTAGTGTGAAATCAGTGTTGTTGGTTGGTTGATTTACTGTGTACAGAGCCGGCCCTAGCCCTTGTTGAGGGTGGAGCGAGCTTGTCCATCGGCGCCCTTTGTTCGACTCTTTCACTTCACATAAATTGTATTTCCAGTTGTCCTATATAATACTTTTTTCGAGTACTGCCGGCCTGTCATTTCCTTACGGGATTATATTTCTCCTTTTCCTTGCAGTGTTCATCATCCTGACAATGTCATATCTGAGAATGCAGTGTACTTTGTGGAGTATTCTCCACTCCTACATCCTTAGGATCTTCTTTTGGACCCCTATCCTTTCAACATAATTCCAGTGGGTCTTCCCGGAAAATACCCGATTACAAAAAGGCTGCGCGGCAGCTTGTTCCTGTCTGCAGCAACAAGGCTTGCTCCTTCCAAGGCTTAAGGCGGCCTATCATACAGGGCGCACCGACCCCTACTGACCTCGGCTGCTCTGAGCCCTTAGCCAATTCGGCTACCGCTTCCAGAAGACTTCCTTGCACAGTAACTAGTTGTTTCGTGGTCAGGAGAGTCTCCGGATTGTTAGTCGCAAGCACGCCAATTCCGACACTTTCCGCTATTTGACAGAAGGTCGGCTTTGGAGTCGTTCTAGGCTTCATTATGGGTGCGTTAGACTTTTCTGAAGGCTTTTCAAACCATATGGCCAAAGCCTTCGCCCTTTTCGCCGGGTTATTATGCCCTAGAGAACATCCAGATGATCGAACCCTCTTCTTATCAAAAAATCGGTATCCTTTGTTCCTCGGGGGCCACGCAGACCCTACCAGCCTCTACACGAGAGTAGCCAGCTCTCAGATATCGCATAAAACGTTTTCGGACTGCGCCACCCCGTCTTCTGAAGGCGGTCATTTTTTCGAGTCGCCTCTCCGATTAGGTGCCCTTACTTCCACAGGAGATCTAAGGAGATCTCCCAATGAAGGAGTGATCTCAACGCACTCCATCCTTGGGCTTACGGGCTCAGACTGCCCTCCCTGAAGAAGAATCCCGAAAACTTTCCTTCACTGGGACTACATTCGACACCTTGAAGCATGGATCCAAAAGTATCTAACTAGCCTTGTGGATCTTTCTTTTGGGAGCTGTGGGAGCCCCAGAAATGTTTGTAGTTTAAGGTAATTTTATATTGACACCACGAGCTGGGCGAGAAAGGACGGTCGCCCATGGCAGAGCTCAGTATCACCAATGGAAGGCTAATTCGAACCGAATTTCGCCTGGTATCCGCAGTCCATCGTTAGTTACATTCAAGCAGTACCATTCATAACTTTAGCACGATTGTTTACACATTAGGACTGCGGTTTTTATCAAGTTTAGATCCGCCGAATTCAATCTGCTCCATGGATCTCGAGCAGATTGTGGCCTAAAGCCTCAATTATATTGGACGCAGCAGAAAGCAACGGAATGGAGAGTTAACGGAATGGAATTATGCTGGGGCCAGTTCACGCAATTCGACGTCGACTGAAAACGACGCGTTAAATGCCATTTTGGGTTCACGCAAGTCGACGTTTTATGTTTGTCGTTTTAAAAGTGTCGTAAATCTTCTCGACGCCAAATTTGGCGTCGAATTCATTTATTGTTGTATTAAAAACGAGTTGTGGTGCCAATTAGAGAAGAGCAGAAATAATTTTACACAAAACTTTTTACAGTTCTGAACGAGCAAAATGCAATAGAAAAAGAAAAACTATTAGTTGAAAAATAACAATTATAACTACTCCAAGAAGAGTTAGATGTACAAAAATAAATTCAGAGTTGAGATTTTCCAATATTATTATGAATTTGTTTAATTAATTAATTTAATTACTCACATTATTGAAGTTTTAGTATTATTTGCAGCTTGTCCCCCTTGTGGACAATGTGAAAAGTGCAGCGGTTTCATTGGATTTTGCATACCTTTAGGAGACATTATTTTGGGAAAACGACATTCGACATGTCGACTTACGTGAACCCAAATTCAACGTCGTAGAAATTAATGTCGTTTTCATAAAGCGTCGATGTCGACGTCGAGTGTCGAATTGCGTGGTTATATTGACGGAATCGAACGTATGTATTCAAATGTCACTTTTTTCAGCAATTTTTTGTCAAATTTTGGACTTATGCTTAAAATTTTCATATCCCTGCAATTTTTTATTATAAAGAATTTGATTATCTTCCACTTCTTTTCTAAATTTTTCAACAAACTCTGACTACATTTTGGGCTAAATAATAAATGACAATATCAGCTGTTTTAGTGCTGCTTTTGAAACTTCAATCCGTCGGTTCCTTCAAGTTCCATAGTTTTGAAACTTTGATCCGGTCCGTTCCGTTGCGTTGCGTCCAGTATAACCACTTCAATACAAATTCTCTGTAATGAAACTCTTTTTGACATTTCAATCCGGTCCGTTGCGTTCAGTATAATTGAGGCTTAAGGCCATGTACGATCGGTCTTGGAGTCCGTGCTCCCTGCTGGTGCCGTGTTCGAGTCATATTGATGAGTACATAGACTTGGCTAGCTACAAACAACGCTCTCAAAAAGTGCCATCAAAATTTTATTTTTTTGCACGAAATTGTTTTTTGCATTCATCTTGGCGCCTCTTACCACCTGGCGCCTAGAGCGACCGCTCCACTAGCTCTACCCTATGGCCGGCGCTGACTGTGCACAAGCCAGTTATTAGACAGCGTGAACGTTTGAAGACATAAAATTCATTTTCATTTATATCCACTAGCATTGTTTACAGTCTTTCCCGAGGAATGTCCGAAGCACTTGAAGTTTTATACTTTTTAGTTTTAAAATATTCTTCTTTTTCTTTAACGGCTCTGCAGCCGGGATCCGATCCTGGCCTCCAGCAACTGTGCTCTCCACCGGTCCCGATTCTGAGCCGATGTCATCCAGTTTGGCATCCCTAAGCTCTGAGAGTCCTGGTCTACGCCATCCTTCCAGCGAAGGTTTGGTCTCCCTCCTTTACGAGCAGGCTCATCTTCACTCATGCGAGCTAGATGCCCTGCCAACGTGATGCATATGTGAGAACCGGTAAGACCACCGTCTTATATAGTAAAAGTTTAGACGTTATGGTTAGATACTTGGATTTAAAGAGCCTTGACATACTATAGTAGGCTTTGTTGGCTTTTAGCAGTCGTGCGCGTATTTCTGGTTCCATACTATTGTCGGCTGCTACTATTGACCCAAGGTAGGTACATAAATGATTTTACCACTTCAAACTCGTGTTCCTCTACCTTGATTGTGGGACCAATGTTAGGTGTTCTTGTAGACGAGGCCACCATGTACTTTGTTTTGCTTTCGTTAATGTGCAGTCCCAGACTTCCTGCCGCTTGCTCAATCTGAGTGAAAGCTTCATGTACAGCTGTTGTTGTTCTTCCAATGTTGTCAATTAGGTAGTAGTTGGGTGGACTTGTGGAGGATTGCACCCCTTGATGTCAGCCCTTATCTCGTATCACTTTCCCCAACGCCAGGTTGAAAAGGAGGCAGTCCAGACCGTCCCCTTTTTGGAGTCCATTGTAGATGTTGATAGGGCTGGACAGTGTTCCGGATACCTTTTCTTGGATTGACACATTGGTCATGGTCAAACTACATAGTCTTGTCAGTTTGTTGGGGATGACCAATTCTCTCATGGCTTTGTACAGTTCTACTCTGGCTGTGCTATCATAGGCGGCTTTAAAGTCTATGAAGAGGTGTTGAATTGAGTTTTGAAACTCTAGACATTTTTCCATAGCCTGCCTCAAGGTGAAAATCTGATCAGTCGTTGAGTTGCCTGGGCTGAAGCCACACTGGTATTGGACTATGATGTTTCTGGCGTATGGGGCCATCCTGTTTTGTAGGATAGCGGAGAATATCTTATACGCGGTACTCAACAACGTTATACCGCGATAATTAGTGCACGCTGTGATATCTTCTTTTTATGTACCGGGCAGAGGATGCCTTTTCTCCAGTCTTCTGGCATCACTTCCTGCTCCCATACTTGCACAATTAATTCATGAATCGCTTGGTGTAATGTAGGCTCTCCATATTTAACCAGCTCCGCTGGGATACCGTCTACACCCGAGGCATTGTTGTTTTTGAGCCGGCTGATGGCTCTGCTAACTTCTTCTATGCTTGGTGGCGGTAGCATAGCATTGTCATCAGATATTGGTGGACCCTCCGAATCCTCAGTTAGCTCGCCATTTAGCAATTCATGAAAGTGCTCTTCCCATCGCTCCAAGATGCCTTTAGGATCGGTGATCAGATTCCCTTCTTTGTTCTTGCAGTATGTGCAACGTGGTGTGAATTGCGTCATACTGCGGACTCTTTGGTAGAACTCCCGCGTCGTTCTCTATACTGTTCTAGTTCACAGAAGAGATTTTTTTCCCAAGCTTCCTTTTGTCGTCTGTGAATTCTCTTTTTTTCTTTTCTGAGCTCTTTATAGTTCTCTTCGCGTGCCCGTGTTCTCTGAGACTGCTGCATGGCTTGGTACGCAGCATTCTTACGTTCAGTTGCCAGCTTGCATTAATTATCGAACCAGTCGTTCCGATCTCTACGACTTCTGCCTAAGATGGAATCAGTAGTACTGATGACAGTATTTTAAGGTGGGTCCAGCTCTCGTCGACGCCCGGCAGCTCATCCCCAGGACTTAGGGCGAGTTATAATGCATGACCGTAGCTGTTTCTGGCCATTTCATTGCGTAGTGCAGCTGTGTTGATTCGTGCCTGATCAGCTGAATTAGATGAACGCTTTTCAGCGTTGTAACGCGCTTTCGGAGCACCATACCCTCAAGATAGTGATCCGAGTCGAAGTTGGCACCTAGGTACGTTCGTACCGTCATCAGACCCGAAAGGTGGCGGCGGTCTATCAGCACATGGTCTATTTGGCTGCGAGGGGCTCCATCAGGAGATACCCAGATGGCATTATGGATATCTAGTACTTGCAACGACCAAGTTCTTACTTGCTGCCATCTCTACCACTCGCTGTCCATTATTATAACTGTAAAGTCCTAAAACATTCCCAGTGGGAAAAATTGGGAGCGATGCACAGGGGAGTGTACTTGGAGCACTCTCAAGGGAGCTTTCTTGGAGTTTTCATAAATTTTATATAAAAAAAGAAAGCGGGCAATTATCTTCATGCCCATAAAATGTGACATTAGCAAACTTAATAGCCCGGCTCTCGTTCGATACGGAGGACAAGCAGCTTTGGAAGTTGATAGAGTTTAGTTGGGGGACTGCTTTGGTAAAGCCACTCTCGGGCTTGGAAAGAAAAAGGCAATTGCAAAAGATAAACAAAATAAAAGCTTTTCGATACCGGATCACATACCCACAGGCGCCCATGAATATTTCTTTTTTAAAAAGCTTTTTTACAATGCTCCAACAACGCCTTTTTGGGAGCATAAAAACGTATGCTCCCTCGCAATGACATGCAATGTTAAAAAGAATATAGAACGGGTATGGCAACGGGAGCACTCTATGCTCCTTTTGGAGCGCTCCAAGATGGCTCTTGGAGCACTTCTTTTTCCCACTGGGATTCACTCTGTCTAATAACTGGCTTGCACACAGGAAATGAAAGTTTATATTGACCACATTCCTCGCCGAGTCCCCAGCCAGTGACCCTGACCCAGTTCCAGGTGATCCAGTCTCTAGGTCAACGGCAGTCTGTGACCTTAGTTCACAGGCTAATGAAGGTCAAAGGGTTTGACTTAGCTGTCACGGGGGGATTTTCCCACGCCAAGCCAGCATACCTATTCATAAAAATTGATCAAATTTTGGATTCCTTCAACTTTTATCATAGTAACAGTTCTGATTTATTTCTTACTTATTTCTAAGCCTATGCTTGAAATATTCGAGACATATCATCTTTCATCGGTAGTTCATCCACTAGATTCCACTGATATTGCAGAGCACTTGCAGCGGCAGTGACTTCTTTCCCAGAATATCTTCAGTGATGATCACGGAGAAGTTGAATCGATGCTGAGCCCTGCATCGAGGAACCATTAAAAATTAAATTATCTTAGCTGAATAAATTGGTGCAAACTTGCATTAAGCACACTTACTATAGAAAATCAAAGTGGATACAGTTGCTCCTTACTAACTTAGAAGATTTTAAACCACGAAAAAGGACTTACACATTCCTTTTGAATGTGATAACCCCCTATTTAAAACGACCATAAAGTCTACATTTTCAATCCTTGAAACAGTTCTCAACCATCACAGAAAACCAACAAAAAAACTCACTGTTGTACTCAAACTTCGCCCTATAAAACGAAAACAAATAGTCCAGGTCAAGAGCTCTCAGAACAGAAGCATCGACGCTTCCTCCTCCATATTTCCGATACTAGGTCAAACTAGTGGTTGAGTAAAATTAAAGTTAACTAATTCCTCCCGAAGGGTATTCGCCTTCTAACGCTATTAACAGTTATGCAAATAATTTTATATGCACTTTGGTTTGTGCATTTACATGCAAGGTTCACCTGAAAGTTAGTTATGAAGAATATTCACCACCAAAACTTTTCGTACTGGAACTTTTCAAAACTGGTAAAGTTTTCGGCCAAAAAACTTATAATCCCCCCAGATCACCGAAAGTTCATGAACTCTGTTTGTTATGATGGTTAAATCATGAAGTGAGTTCAGGGATTTAGGGAATGAAGTGATTATGGATAGTATCAGCAGAGCGGTAGGCAAAAGTTTCATCCTTTTTAGTTGAGAATAATGAAAAATTGTAAATGGGAGAGATTTTCTTTTGTTGGTGGTGTATAGGACTGGCTAGTGCTGAATGGCCCTTTGTAGTGCCGGTGAGTCACAGTGTATTGCGAACACTAAGCTTTATTCAGAGAGATATTAGAGAGAAAAAAGGAGCTAGCAAATACGTTGTTTTGCCCCACCGTTTCTCCTCTAATACTACCCCGCGCAGAATCGAACAGCAGATGACTTCCTTTTACATGGTTTCCCGCAACAGATTTACGATTTGAATATTTGCTAACCGGTCGGGTGGATGAGCGGAAGAAGGATCTAGTTCGTGCAACATGTTGACGATGATAATTGTCAAATAAAAAATATCCGATTATTTCATTCGTCTGCTGTTCAATATCTGCAAAACAATCCGCATGCATACCGCCCTGAACTAGATCCCTCATCCGCTCATTCGATTAACGTTTTTGACTAACGACTCCTAACAGACTTGTTAACTTCCCAGTATAGGAAGTTATTGTAATCGGTCCGAAAATCGAAATCGAAAATTTCAACGTATTTTCATCTTTCAAGGTCCCAGGAGCATTTTAAGCTAAAAATTGGGAGGAAGTATGTGTGTGTGTGTGTATGTGCGTACGGATGTGGTCATTTTTTCCTGCACGATATCGCGCGAACCAAAACTGATATCGACTTCGTTGAGGTGTCGTTCGAAGCGTATTAACCGAAATATGATCTGAAAAGATTTTCATGAAATTCGGTCCAGCCGTTTTTTTGTTTAAGCGACGTAAGTGATTTTTGTACCTGCACGATATCGCCCGAACCACGAAAGATATTGACTTACTTGAGGTGCCGTTCGAAGCGTATTAGCGACAATATAATCTGAAAAGATTTTTATAATATTCGGTCCAGTGGTTTTTGGTTTAAATGACTTAAGTGATTTTTGTACCTGCACGATACCGCGCAAACTAAAAACTATATCGACTTCATTGAGGTGCCGAAAAACATTAATACATCAATTTTATATACATTTTAGTCATCCTAATCTTGTAAGTGCGCACATTTAGTTTGACATTTTAGCGAAAATATTGATAAACAATTGTGACAAATTCTCGGTATTATACATATATTCTATATTGCCTATTGTTCATTTATTATTAAAATATCCAATGATAATATTCAACATCCATCATACTGGGAAGTTGATCGTGTGGACCGAAAGGGTCGAACCCACATCCCAACTAGTTTCATTTGCAACTGCCACCGCACTGAATTTGGCTTCGCTCTAACATAACATATTCTGGATATTAGTGGCACATGCCTTCTCTCGGCAAAATCTCTATGGGTATAATTTCACGCACGCTGGATCTTTAGATATGGTCCTCTAAACGCAGCACGCGCGAACGACGCTTTAGCTGGATACAGATACATGCTGATATTAGTAGAAGTGCGTGCATTTAAATGCAAACTGACATATAGTTAAGTAAAGGGAATGCACGAAACGCTAAAGTTGATCTGCTTCCAATGCAAAAGTTGGTCCACTTCCGCATTGCTGCATTCGCTATAGTCTTAAGTACCCAAAAACAAGCTCAAGCACGTAAAAGACTATATGGAACCCAAGCACGCAAGTGTCTGTCAATAAAAATTCGTCGCATACACCGCACTCTACGCACGCACGTATATTTTCCCATGGGTATGTGGTCCTCCATTTTCTTCTGTTAGCCCTCTCGCTCAATGCTGCTGGCCACACTGACATTGCGTGGACTGAGCTAACTGCCCTTGCCATCAAGAGGCGACGGATCGGTTTGAGCCCCACTTTGGACAGCATTCTTGGAAATGCTGCACAAATAGTAGAAGTTTTATCCGCCATGCCTTCCAAAATTTTCCAATATCTTGATTCTTATACTGTAAACATGCTAAGGGCGACGGTGACACAAATGGCGGCGAATAGCCGGCGAAATTAGTTGTGAGCATACACTATAAGAGACGGCAACACAAATTAAGGAACACACACCGGAATAACCATCTTTCACAGCCGACTGGTACTACACAGAAGCACCCGCGAATAGCAACACAAACCCATGCCACAGCCAACATGCAACTTCGACAGGCAACGGCTACGAAAGAGAAATTAGATTGATTCGGTCGCCGAGCTTGGCGGCGTAGTCATCGCAGTGGTCTGCAGATTGTGCAGCTTCATACAAAAGCGGTGTGTCTATTCGTTTTTGAAGACGTTTGGTCGCTTTTGGCTTTTTTTCCTGGTCAGCACAGTTACAATTTTGTGTTTAACGGCAGATCAGTGCTTTCAGGGCGTGCTTTAATATCTCAGATAGCTTCGTTCGCACATAGTTCGATCTCATCGAGGCGTTTTTTTATGTGGTAGACTAGAGGCTTAGGGAAAGTTCCTTTGTACTGTTCGACACTCTATTTTTTTTTTGTATAGAATGTCGAACAGCAGCTCTAGCCGGAAGATAGAGAGTAGAAAGAAAGAGAAGTAGGAAGAAGCTGCCACAACCTAGCCGCGATATTTTATTCCACCTACTTCCAACCATTTCGCGACTCTGGCCTCGGGACATTTGAGAAACAACTCGCTGGAGTGTTATGCCTCCTGAAACGAGTTGAATCTCATCAGCCCACCGATGACATGCGCTTGGCGGAGCGGGGAAGGACTAGCGAAAGCTATGACAGGAGAAATCAGGAATGTAAATAGGGGAGAAGAAAGAAAGGAAGTTATGTGGGCGGGTAGTGGAAAAGACGAAGGACCGTGGGGTTAGCCGGGATTCGAACCCGGGACCTCTGGGATAGTAGTCAGGTGCCTTACCTCGAGTCCACCGAGGCCCCCTACATCATACATCATTATACATTGTCGTCCACAGGAGAGGTCCTAGAACGCCATATGTATGTTCTGCTGTACACCTTTGAGCATCGATTCACAATGAAGTGACCTACTTTATGTCCTTTTTAGGAAAGGTTGTTACTAAATAACAGCTTCGGACGATGGGATCTGTTTGTCTGACGACTACCCAACCACCCGGGCCCAACATGTTCTGCCGGCCCTCTGATACGGGACATTCTGTATTTTGTGCTGAAAGGCCAAGGCCTCTTAATGAATGCTATCTAGTGGCTACCGGCGGAGTTGTTAACTATGTTTCTGTTTTTCATATTATACACAAAATAATTCGGTTTAGTAATACTATGATTTATTTTAAGGGTCTGTGACTAAATTGATGACTAAACTAAATTTTTCAGTTTTTGCGGTTAAGGTAGGGAATTGCTGTGTGAATTCTTTTGATGACTAAATTCAATTGACATAACAGCCAAAGTCATTCTGCCAAGTATTCGAATGTAAGGAAGGCAATCATTTTTACTTTCATAATTTGAAAGTAAAAAAAAAAATTTGGAGCTCAAAATTAGTTCCATAAAAACAATAGCTGCCTGTTGTGTGAGGCACATATCCCAGAATATTTCCGTTTTTTGTTCTCAATTTTATTTTCCGTAGTATTGTTGTAACTATTTTGAAACAAATTTAGATCTGGAAATCTGGGCATCGAAACCTTGATTATCAGACGCCCTATCAACCCTTCCCATAGTAGAAAACGAAGTATACTGCTGTGTTTATATATTTTCTCCAACGCTGTCAGATCAGGCATGTGGCTTATCATAAAGATCTACATTTCTGGATTTGTTCTTAAACCACCGATGTACTGTTCGTTCAACAACACACCGTAAACATCCTCCTTAAAAATACATTGGCACGACGAGCCATCTTCTTCTTATTATTTAACGGCTTTACAACCGGGATCCGGTCCTGGCCTCTCGCAATTGTTCTCTCCACCGGTCCCGATTCTGAGCCGATATTGTCCAGTTTGGCATCCCTAAGCTCTGAGCGTCCTGGTCAACGCCATCCTTCCAGCGGAGGTTGGGTCTCCCACGCTGTCGCACCCCATAGGTTTTCCCGCAGACAACTTTCCGAGCAGGCTCATCTTCACTCATACGAGCTAGATGACCTGCCAACCGGAGCCTACCGTGCTTTATTTTTTTCACATCTTCACATCTTCATTATAGAGTCTCGCAATCGTCCTTCCTTAGATAAGGGGTCAACAATCCTCCGAAGTATTTTCCTCTCGAACATGGCTAAGAGGTTTGAGTGCTTTTTGCAAAGCATCCACGTTTCAGATGCATATGAGTACCGGTAAGACCATCGTCTTAGGCTGGTCGTCCACTGGAAGCGTATTCGAGCGGCTACGCGCTTCGGCTACATGAGCGGCTATAGGCGGCTACAAGCGGCTCTGAGATACGCAGCTACACGCTACAGGGGTCGTCCACTGCAAGCTTTTCATGCTGCTCAGTTTGATGTGAATTTGACATAATAATTTTTTGATTTGAAAATATAGTAGGCTTTGGAGAAAATTATATCCTGATTCGAGCGGCTACGCGCGACCGATCCAAACGCCCGCCGCACATGCCCACACTCGCATTGGTCGACACGAGCCGCGTGAGTTTTATTTCACGACCTTGTTTTTTTAAACAAAAATCTTAAATGTGGGAGAAAATACTAACTACAATTAAAACACCAACTTTTAATATAAGAAATGAAGTTATTTTATTAATCTATATAAATATAATTGGAGTGTCTGTCTGTAATTTCAAAATAATTATGTTTTTTTAAGTTTTTTTGGTTATTTACATGTAATTAAAACAAAATCCACTATTTTTAAAATTTTTGTCTGTCTGTATGTCTGTATGTCTGTCTGTTTGGCCGCGGTAATCTCGGAAACGGCTGGGCCGATCGGGATGGGACTTTCACTGGAAGATTCAGTATTTTTGCAAGCATGTTTTAGGCTATTTATATACACCGTATATTAGCTCTATCTGTATGTATGTATGGATGTATGTATGTAGACAAAACTTAAAACTTCATTTTGACCCACTTCCATATAACCGTTCAACTTCAAATTTTGCACATATATTTAGTTCGGGTGACAATGTAATCTGACCACTTTGTAAAAAAATCAAGATGGCGGTTCCAAGATGGCGGGTGAATTTCGCAATTGGGCTCGCCGACCCCCGACATGGGTATCAAATGAAAGGGGATGATAATTAGAGTACAATTACCTATTTTGTGTCATTCTAAATTCAAAATGGCGGCCAATACAAAATGGCGGACTACTTTTTTCTTACAACCCACTCGATATGGGTATCAAATGAGACGCTAAAGAAAAGTTCCGGTGTTAATGAAATAAAATTATAGGTAAAAAGTCCCCCGATTAGACCGAAAACTTGAATCCATTGTGGAAAGAAATCGAGTGAAGACTTTTTTGAACATTCCAATTCTAGGACTAAAAGAGCTCTAATTAAATATTTAGGTTCGCCAAAATTACGTAAGTACTATATGAAGGCTTTTTCTTTTTGGTAAAATTTTCGTAGTTAGGGTTGCCTAAAATACGATATGTACTTAGGCCCCAATGGATAGCTCTTTGAGGTTTACAATTGGAATTAAATTATGAGATGCAACCTGACTACATACTACAGTGAACCGACTAAAAATTAAATCTCTGTGCTATTGGTAAATCAACCATGTAATAACCGGGTCATAATATCTACATATTAAAAAGGATAACAGATTGCAATGAATCACAGAGACTCACATATTACACTGTTATAACTATACACTGTAATATCCCTTAATATTTATTTATTGGCAAAGAGGGTATAATTTAACAGCCTACGCGAATGAAATGCTGTCACTACGAGATATTTTCTTTCAATTGGTGGAAAGGGATCTAGGGATCATTATGGTTTCCCATTTCTACAACTAATCGATGGGTCTGAAAATAATCTAAACAGAAAATATATGGAGCACTAATACAAAGTTGACGCATCATCAACAGTGTCAATACTGCTGAATTTTTAAGGCCCAACAGGAGGCACTGGTATGACGTTCTTACGTGCAAATAAAAGGGTTATCCCATCATGGTAATTAACAGAGATTGCGGCATCTTTACTCATATAAGCAAAAACAGCTCATTATATGTTTATGATAATGATCGGAGAAGATCATATGGAAAATTCTGCATGGAACAAATCTAAAAACCGCCACAAAGCTATAGTTTTGCAAGACTGCATGATGGTTGTCTGGGAATGGGACGATTCACCTTGATAAATATAGTGTCTATTGAAGCAATGTAAGATTTAAGATTGAACAATGTAAGATTTAAGAAGAAAATACCAATTATTTTGGTGAGAAGCTGTTTTATTGGCATATATTTCGGACAAAGCTTGCCAGTTGTTCCAACATATACGCGGGCCGATGAAATTAATGCAAGTCTAAAATGATCACTCATTTAGGGACAGATTGAAAAATTTCATTTAAAATAAAATATAAGATAGCAATCGGAGAACTCAGAACTCAGAAGCAGCAGTGGTCCTTTTTCAGAATCAAGTTAGTATTGTCGCTTTATAATGTTGCCAATGTTCGCCTCCCACGGAAATTTATTCGGGGCATAGAATAGAATTATGAATTTTTGAGCTGCAGAATAGGCACCAATTTTGAAAAATTGATGATCTTTTTTAAAACTTTTTTTGGAAAACAAATGTTGAGGCCGCCATAGGGAAAGTCTTGAATAGGGTGCCAATTACATGGGAACGTAAAAATCCAGGCGCACGAGAGGAATTCTGAATATGGCTAGGTGTCTGTACTGTCACGTAGTATACAATTTTTCCTATAGGTGGTGCTCAAACTCAAATTTTAAAAAAATTGTGGGTAACACATTATTTATTGGTAACTAAATTATTTTATGTACTCAAAATCATGTTTTGCAAATTTGTGCTTTGTTTCATCCCGGACTATGCACCCCAATTTTTATTTATTAAAAAGCGTTGCAAGGCACGCGGGTTTCTGCTAGTAATGAATAAACGCGAAGCGACATGTACAATTACCGGAGATCAACTGACTTTATCTTCAATAATTAGTTTCTAACAACTGTAATTCATTTTAATATGATACTCCAGACATTCCGTCAGCACTTTTTCGTGAGAACGAAAATGTGTTGAGGAATATTCTTATTATTACCAAGCCATTGGTTTTTCTTTGTTTTTAAATTGACATACCTCTGATAATTCAGAGGTATTAAATTCATTTTCCTTGGAAGAGCTTTCAGGGTCAATATATGTAACCCGCGCGACCGATCCAAATAATTTGGATTCACGCGGCACGCTCGAATACGCCTATAGCCGCCCGCTCACTCGCTTTCAGTGGACGATGTTTGTATGAAATTCTTTATGTTAAATCTGTCGTGCACAGCCGCGTGTAGCCGCTCATGTAGCCGAAGCGCGTAGCCGCTCGAATACGCTTCCAGTGGACGACCAGCCTTATACAGGGTGCGAGAATAGTCCGGCAACTGTTCGATATTTTGTATCAAAAGTTGCTCAGCCTGGAGGGTAGAATCGTTTGCACACAAAACTCACCCCCATCCACCCTCCCCCTCGCAGGGGGTGGGGGTAACTCTAAGCTAGAGCATTTCCATGATGCAAGATGCCTTTAGGATCGGTGATCAGATTTTTGTCAAGCCATCTGCATTGCATTAATTCCAAGTTGGAACTACTATTCGAAAAAACCTGAAATTTTGGTCCGGAATCAATTAACGGCAAAAATTTATCAACGCTCTTGAAATTAAGTCTTCCACGTTTCTCAACCCCTGCCATCGCAGAATGTGTGAGACTTCTGAGGTAACTTTCCTTATACTCATGTGAAACTACTACCTTCGCTTAAGACGAAGTGCTGGTGACAATCGCCGCACAAAACTCGATCGCCACCGACAAATGGAAAGGGTGTAAATGATAATATTCTTATAGTGATGGACAGCGCTCCCATTTCCAAGTTGGTTAGCTTGAAAGGGAAGATCGGCTATCTACTCGCTCATATCAGGCTGATCCCCTCAAGATGCAGCCACAAGTGCAGTGATCTTTGGGAAACGGGCAGACCTTAGGGTTTTAAACGGCATCCCCAGTGCTTTCTTGAGTACTGTTGACTGAAAAGGGGAAATCAATGTCCCCAAGACTGAAGACAAGCTAAGACTACCGGGCTAACGTACAAGCAAAAATTACTCAGAAAGATACGACAATGTAATCCTTTCTGTGCGAAGAAAAAGGAAAGTAAAAATCTATTCATTCGAATCTATTCATATACGCGCTCCGGAATGGCGAGAGGGCGGAGCAACGGCAAACTACACAAACACATGCAGAGCAGGAAGTACACGAAGATGGTACATGAATTCACACAAGCAAAATAAAAGTCCAGACGGCACAAAAAATTGCGGAGAAGAGAAATCAGTGGTCTCTTTCGCACTTCGTGAAATAACATTTCTTTATTTACCCTCTCTTTCTTCGATTTTTGTTTGGTTTTTAAATTGAATTTTGTCTCGCTTTCACCTTGTCGATTGATATATTCACTCGCAAGGGATGGGAAATTTTGAGAGTGTCGTATCTTTGTGGGTAATTTTTGGTACAAGCTTCAGATCCTTATTTAAGTGAGCGATGTTTTCTGTTAGTAAGTGTGCAGGAATTCAGCCGGGATACGATCAGTACTTATGCACATGGAAGATTTTCCTGGAATATTCTAAGGCCTCTTTTTCTCGAAGAGTGTTTAAATCACATTTCCTTTTTCTTGGGATATCCAACGTCTCTTGGCCTTGGCACTGACTATCTTTAACCAGCAAATGATTCGTTTTAGATGTTTCAAAATGTGCTACTGCAAATTATTCTTGAATATGCGCTAACATGGTTCCACCGCCAAGTACGATCAAAGAGTGATAATCACTGTAGCGTTATATTTAATTGAAGCTATGTAATTTAATCAATGAAATTAATTCATTCATCTCTACACTGAACATCCGCCTACACCAGGTGTTACTTACTAAATTGTATCTAAATACAGAATGAGTTTAAGCATGTTCTATATTTAGCGTTATCTCTTGTGGGTTAATTACCTTCTGCCAATTGAATCCTGCAAGATACGTGTGGTTAAAAATACATCCTTGGCATCCTTGTAAGGAATCATCGATTTTTTTGAATGCGATATACGAGGTCGCTAACTCCTGAAGCGAAAATCCCGTAAGAAATCTTCTCTTATCATCATTTTCTTAAAGATAATTTTTGCGATGCCAAGCTCTTTGAACAATAAACTTCAAGGACATCAATTTTCTCTTGTTTATTTGGAGCTAAGAAATGTGCTTACACAGACAAATTTGTTTGAAATGAAAAGGTTTCCTTTCGCCCTTTTGCTCTCATGTTGATTTCTTTTCACGGTGAAATTGAAAGGTATGTAGTAGACTTCTTTCACCAAGCAAATGTAAGGTGGTGTTGTTCGGTGGTGATTTTTCCTCTTAAAAAAAAGGGGAAAACTTGACGTCAATATTAATGGCGGGTATTCGAGGGTAATTCTTTTTTTTTGTTGGAGAGAGAAAATAAAAACAAATATCATTGACCAGAAAAGAGATAAGTGAAGGGTCAGCGTACACAACAAAATTTATTTAAAATTAATTAATTTGACCCGGAACAATTCACCCGAAAAAAATTAATGGTTTCTTGGCGCGGGGGCGGAGGGCTGGCGAAAGTTTAAGAAAAAGTCAGTATGCTTCATTAATTTCACCAATTACCCTTTTGGAGGGTTTTAATAATAAGGGGTGGCTATCTATCGGAATATTTGAAGAATTAATAACATTGTGCCCAAGCCGCCAGCAGTGGTGCTATAGCAGCAGCAGTAGAGCTGGGGCAAAAGCATCCCTGCCGCTAAGCCCCCCGTTCCAGTCTAGTTAAACCCCATTCTATACAGTGATTGATTCAAATTAGGTCCGATATCTCCTTTATTTATCTTTCGCGATTCATAGAAAGATTTATTGGAATTCCGTTCCTTTCTGGCCCCCTTAGGGTACACATAAATCAACGGAAATTGTGGCAGAGGAGAGGAAAAAAGCGCTTGGAGAAAGTGGATAAAAAAAAAATAATAAAGAGATAAATTAGATAGAGACCCGTGTGCAATTGTGCTACGCTTCGTAGGGATATTCTTGAGCAGACCGAATGGTGGTGGTTGGTAATATTTAATGAGAATAAAGAAAGCACGACAAAAAAAATGAAGGGAAGAAAGAAAGAATCTGCAGCCCCTTAGGGCTGATGAAGAAGACTAAAGGGAGTGTAGTGCTTGGCTTTAAAAGGTTTATCATGATGAATTCTTTTGATTCTCATCGAAATTAATAAAATAGTTTCTTTTGAGATTTATTCATAGTTTCGCATGATTGGGCAATAAATTTGAATTTGCAAATTTCAAAAATTTCAAATTTTTATGATTTCATAGAGTTGGTTGACTTTTGGTAAATATCATATGCTTACGTTTGCATGGAATATTGGAATACTTTCATTGTATGGTAAGGCAAAGAATGGGGCTTTGCTTAAAATAATAAAATTCATCCCAATTGAAACTTTATTAAAATTAGTTGTGCTTATTTAAAACTGGAAACTGGCGAGTTCTCGACGGGGTGTTCACTGTCAGATCATCTGCATCCAGTTCCTCTTCCATATTCTGGTTCCTAGGAAAACCAAACCTGGTATAAGTTTCGATTGTTTCCTCGAAATCAGATCTGCTAGCAGATCTCCCGAGTACAAATAAAAGATGGCCTTACAACGGGCGAACACCGGCCGCTTGACCTTTTAAAGGGCATATGGTGGATGTAGAGTTTTTAACTATTTTTAATGGGAACACATACACCCTCACGACGGCCAAACTTGACCAAAAAATTTAAATGGCCAAGTACTAAGCTGTACAAACGCATACGACGGGAAATTTGACCCAAAGAAAGAATCTACGCCTAATGAATGTACTATTGAATGTGTGGGAGCTTGATCATTTTTGTTATGTATAATGGTCCTTTTGATTTATCTTATTTAAAGATAGTCGATGAACAAGAGAAACCGAGCTTGTCAGTCGTCGTTTTCTTGCCTTTGAAGAACAGAATTTTTATTAATCGCATTTTATACAAACGTATACCCGCCGGTGTACGGCCCTGCCAGCGACATTCTGATGCCCGTTCCCTGGCCGAGGACTATGTTGTATGCTATATTTAATTTTTAGTCAGGCTGTTCGTTTCTATCAGCTCAGTATATGAACTCGTGACGGTTATCGCGTAGCTCATTAAAGCGCAGATCTCCTTCTACCATGACAGCAATACTAAGTCTTTTTCCAGTTGCTGCGTAAAGTGCTTTGGTGGAATGATGAGCTCGCTGCAATGCTTAGGGAAATTAGGAGATTGTTCAATAGGATAAGATATGCTGAACAATGGAAAGAATACAGGTTCACCCTTACAGCCAACAACAAGGAGTTGAGATGCTCCAAAGTGATAGCCTGGAGGAAGAATTGGGAGAGAGCCTTTAGACTCTACCAGAGACAACTAGAGTTACAGCGACCCGATGTTTTTTTTTTTTTTTTTTTTTTTTTGTGAAACGATGAAGCTTAGGAGTCACCCTTTGTACTACTAGTCCGTCATGTCGTTCGAGTCATGGTGCAATGTATAGTAGTAAGCTTGATCTGAAGGATAGAATAGAAAGGATAGGTTAGGGGTCTGGGGGTGCATGAGTAGGTGTCGATGAACCTTGCGTTTGAACTCAGAGATGTTATATGAGCTCGGAAACACCGACTGCGGAAGAGAGTTCCACAACCGAGTTGTTCTATTTATAAACGAACAGCTAAACCTTAATGTGCGTGAAGGGGAGGGCTGCAGGGTGAAGGGGTGAGCCGAGTTGGCTAGTCTTGTGTTGCGGGAAAAAAGTTGCCGTGTAGGCAGGAGGTTCTTTATTTCAGTGGAGCATTCGCTGTAATAATAGCGATAAAACTTGCTGAGTGCAGCTACGTTCCCTACGGTGGCTTAAAGGGTCGATGGAGGAGCAAAGAGTGCTATCACCAATGAGTTTGATGGCGCGATTTTGCACCTTATCCAGCCAAGCCAAGGTGGTTTTAGGAGCGCCCGCCCAGATATACGAGTTGTATTCAAGGTGGGGTCGAATGTAGGACTTGTAGATTGTGGCTAGAGCAGCTGGCTGAAGGAGGAACTTGCATCTCTTAAGGAATCCTAGGCATTGATACGCTTGTTTGGCAATTTGGAATATGTGACCATGCCATTGCATATCATTAGATAGAGTCATTCCCAGGATGCTAAGAGATGGGTCAGGTGTTAGGCTATCCCCGTCCACTAAAATAGAGGAAAAGTCGGTACAGGTTTTGGTGGAGATAAGGCAGTACTTTGTTTTTGATGCGTTAAATTAGACCCGATTCTTGCGGCCCCAGTCAAGAATGAGCTCGATGTCTGCGTTAAGAGAGCTGGACATGAGTTCGCGGTCTAAGAGACAAGATCTGGCACTTGCTTGTCTAGCCTTGGCGTAAGAGTAACGCAGAGTACTGTCGTCGGCGAAACTGTGGAGTGGGTTGGAGGGGATTGAGAGCAGATCGTTAATAAATATTAGAAAGAGAGCAGGTGAGAGGATCGATCCTTGGGGAACGCCGGCCGAGATGGAGTGTGGGTTGGATTCGACGCCATCCAATACTACCTTGATTGAACGGCTGGAAAGAAAGCTCTCAATCCAGTTCATAAGAACTGAGTCGATACCAATAGCTTGGAGTTTGGACAGCAGAGCGGGATGCCATACTCTGTCAAAAGCCTTGGAAATATCTAGAGCAACCAGACCAGACTCACCGGAACTATGGATGCTTCGGTGTAGATGCTCGGTCAAACACACAAGAAGGTCGCCAGTAGATCTTTTCGGTCTAAAGCCGTACTGCCTGTCGTGTATGATTTGGTTAGATTCTAAATATTGCATCAGCTTTCTATTAATTATTGTCTCCATGATTTTGGAGAGAACAGAAGTTATTGCTATTGGGCGGTAGTTTAAAGGGTCGCTGGCATCACCTTTTTTCGGAATGGGCTGAACATGAGCTAGTTTCCAAGAGTTTGGATAAACTCCGGAGAAATATGATAAGGCAAAAAGTTTGCGCAGAGGTTTAGCCAAAGGTGAGGCACATTTATTGAGTACCATAGGGGGAATATTATCGGGGCCAGTGGATTTGTTGACGTCAAGCTCCTTGAGACATTTATACACCTCACGGGTCCTGAAGAAGATCCCGCCCATTGAATGGGCGATGCGATCGAGGACCGGTGGTGACGTATCAGATTCGGGCAGAGAAGAATTTGAGGCGAACAGAGATGCCAATAAATCGGCCTTGGATTTGCTTTCTGTTATCACCTCCTTTCCATTGATGAATGGAGGGGTTGAGGAAGAGGTAAAATTCTTCTTTATGGAAGTTACCAAGGCCCAGAAAGTTTTTGCTGCCTGCATTTGCGTTGAGAATCTTGTTTCTTAATTTGTCGTCAAATGACGATTTAACCTTCCTGTTGGTGGAATTACAGGAATTTCTTAATTTGATATACTCACGACGAAGGGACTCACTTAGGGAGTGTGCTTTCTGCAGTTACCAAATTATTGTACATTACAATGACAAAATGACAATGCATGTGTGTGCGTGAAATCAACTCGAGAAATAGAATAGAGCTCGGGAATAGAAGCGTTGTTTTCCCCTCTCCAGTAAGCTCGATACGTGTTGTATGCACCCAAGGACTCCAAAAAAGGAATGGACCTTCTTAAATAGAAGAATGGCTCGCATACCTTTCACCAGGAAAAAACATTGAAGTCCCTGTTAAGTGGACACTTTCCAGGGTCAATACTGCAGACTGCTTACCCCCGGGTTCTTCTGTTGTAGTCATACTGCTAGACCGATGTAAGATTCTTACCACTCCCTTGTATAAAAAAATCACACCGTTGTCCACCTCTAAGTCCCTGATAGAGGAGGACTGGGTTAAGAGACTGAGTCTAATCTATTGGTAATTGCCCCAGGTCTTAGGCAAGCTACAGAGTTAGAACGGCCTTAAGGCGCATTATTACTTTAAATAGGGAGGAACCTGGGGCAGCGGTAGCACCACCACAACCTAGGATTGTCTCAGAAGACAAAATGCCGACTCTGCACGGAAACTGACGACTTCCATATATGTATATGTTTTCTGTAAATTTCCTCCTCTGATCCGGCTTAAAAGAAGAACGTTCACTTTCGGTCGTCTTCAATTAAGTAACTTCTTACCTTGCTAGGCCCTTTACGCCTAGTACTCTAAGTATGATGTCAATGTCTTCTATATAAACCAGTATTTGGATGGTTTACGGAAGATTGTTGTTCTTGCTGCTGCACTCAAATCACAAATCAGTTTCTCCAAAGCCAGGTTAAAGTGGACGCCAGCCAGAGCAACTATTTGTCGGATACCATTATACTTTTATTGGTCCGGATTAGGGAATCCAATCCCGCAAACGCGGATCCTGCAAATGCGGGATCCCGCACAATTTTTGCGGGATCAGTAATGCGGGACTAGACATGCGGGATCCGCGGGATTTGCGGGATTTTGGCAGTAGAATATATAAAAACCAAGGCTCAATAGAGAAATACGAACAATATTGCAAAGTTTTAATAAAAATACGAACCCGAGTCGACTGATTGCAATTCCAGTTTCACCCGCAACTGTTTCGTGATCTTGCCCGTGAACAGAAGTGGGATTCATACACGAGTCGATAGAAACGAAACCGATTTGAAACTAGCCTGAATTGCTCACGTGCGACTGTTTTTACTGGTCGGAAGCGATTTCAGTTGCGTGGCTGCACTTCATCTGAACTACTTGACATTTTGCCACAACCTCGTGACTAAAAACTATATGGGGTTTTTGTGCCGATTGATCCAAAATCAGTTGGGCTTGTGTGTGGAGAAAGGTTTCATTTTGATTGCAAACTGATTGTGCGTATGTTTATTGTGAAACCAGTTTGAAATGGGTATTGCAAATCTGCCGACTCGTGTGCGGAGGGACTTACACTCCACAAAATATTTAAATGCGTTAGGTGAAGATGTGCAATACACCAATAACACAAAATCGCCTAAGTATATTTATGAGAATGCAGAGCTTACCCAGGGTTAATTCAGAGTAAGCGCCCATGGAGACGCGGGTTGAGTAAGGTTTCGTTAAATCCAAGAGAACTCCATGAAACAAGCCGGATTAAGCTGGGTTTTGCATATATGTTTGTTTAAGTGTGTTTCCTGCAAATCTACCAACGGAGACACGACGCAAAATTATTTACCTGTCACTTCAACACAGAACTGTCATGGAAACAGCATTGAGTTAACTTGAAGGAAAACGCTCTCTGTAAACTCAACGAATACTCTACCCCGGTTTATGGAAACAAAGTAAATGCCAAGTTTCCCTACGCCTACTAGAAGGGACTCCCCACGTGCTTATCAGCGTACGGGGATTATCCTAGCGGCTAATTATATTGCTTATCAAACGAACTAGTAAGTCAGTCAAACAAAAGTATTCTTGCCACTTTTAAACTACGTTAGAATTGATTCCGTTGGAATTGATTCCGCTTCTTACATCGGTAGCATAAACACATGAACATAACTACTGTAACGGTCGGTTGGAAAATTTATTTTGATTGGGAAATTTACTTTCGAAATCACTTTGTAGGTATTGGGAAAGTTGTAGAAAAACTTGGGAACGATTGAAAAATTTAAACGGGGGATGCGTGGAAAAATTATGAAAAGAAAAAAAACGGAAAATATTTTTTGGGGAGAGGACGGATTTTTGTTTTTGGGAAAAGTTTTTAATTGTAATTTTAAACAGTTCGGCCGTATTTTTTTTGGTGGCGAAGAAAACTACTCGCATACGGGCGCGTGTGTGCGAACGAAATTTGAAAGATTTTTTTTTCGTTTTACAAATAGTAAAAATTCTGATGAGGATACACTTCGCTAATGATAACGTTGATTTGGGAATTGGATCAAGCGGAGGTGATGTTTTTGCCAAGGAAGTCGACAGTCTAAGCTCCAAGGTTCGACAAACTAACCCTGAGGCATACCCATAAGAAGTTCTAACCACCGATAAGATTGCCGCAGATGACTAAGACGTAGCTGATGACAAGAGTGTAGGTAAATTCATACTCATTTTGACAGCTCGATATATCCAGCATCTGTCTGCCCACCCGAAGAACTAAGGCGAAGCGCACTATTTAACCCCATTGTGGGACTCATGTTTTAGTTTTTTTTCAATCCATTCCAAAACGTAGTACAGAGCAACAAGAAGGAGAATTCGTGTGACCCGTAAGGAAAGCATCAAAAATTATTTTTCTCGGAGGACGAGAAAGATATAATTGACTAGTGTCGGCGGTAGAAGACCAACAAATTCTTGCAGTCCAGGAGAGAAAAGACCCAAGATTACTAATAAGGTTTTTTGGTTACATTCCTTATTTATTCGTGAGTACACCACAAATTAAGAGAAGGAAACAAAATATGCATACATATAAAGAAAAAAAACACACACACACAAAAATACACAATATAAAATAAAAAAAAAAAACAAATTAGTTCATGAGTTGATTTATTACGAAATAATAATTTTAAAGGTAACTAGTACTAACGTTAATCGTATTTATAATTATTTATGAAATTATTTTGCTCCTTGTTAGAACTATTTTCTTCATTCTTGTGTTGTTGAGTTCTTGTGTTGGTTCCGGGAAATTGTTCTTCCGTTAGTTTACACGGTCGTTTGTAATATCGTTTGTACAAAACGAGGAGTATTGGCCACTACTGCGCGTTTTCTTTTTATCTTGAGCTTCATACATACATATGTACCTAAAATAATGAAACATTAATTTAGTTGAACTTGATCGTTTAAATTAATAGCTGACAAGGATATATAATTATTGTCGTGGTTGATGATTATTCATTGTATTGTTTGTTTTGATGATTAAATGATTATAAATAATAGAATGTCCAGGCGTTAAAATTTTTCTTGTGGAATGGTTGGGGCGGATGTCATTCCTTTTCAGGGTTTGAAGCGGCTCAGGCGATGACCGGAGAATGTTGGAGGCGGAATTCAAAGTTGCACAGGCACAGGTAAGTGGTGAACCAACCGCGGTAAGGCCCGGCCACACACCCCACGACCCCTCCGGCGAGCTAGATAACTCCGTGTGGCCGGCGTAGGAGTTCCGGAATTTTGTTTCCTTTCTTATGTATGGTATTGGCTCCTTGGTCATGCTTTTCCGGGCTTATGGCTAAGGGGGTAATACCTCGCATAAGTGGCGCCCACTATTTTATCGCGCCATTATGCTGGTACACTACTTAGAACAAAAATTAATGATGTTTTTTGCAGTCCCGGATTGTTAACCTCGACCCCGCAGGCTTGCGGGATTTATATTTTGATGCGGGATTGGATTCCCTAGTCCGGATAGTGCTACAAAGCAGTCCCTGTTCTCTGTACTTTTCTAGTACTTCTTAGTCTGTAAATTGTCTCTTTGAAGACCGAGTGACCGGATCGAATGTATTGTTTTAAGATTTCAAAAAAGAATATAGGCAAGACAACCACAAAATAACCGGGTTACCACGGGAGCTGTGATACAGGGGTAGTCCGCAAACTAAAATGATTTCCTCTTCCCCCCTTCCCCATCGATATTATTCTCGAATGCAATTATTATTATTCCTCAACCAATTAAAAACCATAAAACCAAAATTCGGAGGTATATTTCAACCATAGGTATCTCTAAAAGCTGATCCGCCACTACTGTGTTACAACGTGCATTGTGAGCTGGGCGTTCTCAAGCACGTTACCCTTGTATATTGTAATATACATTTCCATCGTTATGGAAAAAGGCCGTTATTAGTCCTACTTCTACAGTCCTTTGCGCAACTTTCCGCCCGATTAGCATCCTACCATTTCAGTGCGAAGCATTTGAGAAAATCTTGTGTCCAATCTATTGAAACCGTTTCAGTCCGTATTCAGAAAGCTCCATAGTTGTGACACTGTGCTACTGAAGGTTTTTTTTTTATGTGGCAGTGCTAAACTCAGGAATCACCCTTTGTACTACCAGTCCGTCATGTCGTTTGTCACGTCATGGTGCAATGTCTAGCAGTAAGCTTAGTACGGGGGAGGGGTGGGGGGAATAGGTTAAGGATTATAAAGGTACGGGGGGGTATTGAAGAAGGTGGTGATGAACCCTGCGTTTGAACTCTTGGATGTTGTAGGAGCTCGGAAATACCGACTGCGAGAGATTATTCCACAGTCGAGTTGTTCTATTTACAAACGAATTCATATCTTGTTGAGTGCGTGAAAGGGGGAGTTGTAGGTAAAGGGAATGAGACGAGTGGGCTAATCTGGCGTTGCGGTTATAAGATTGCCGTGGAGGCAGGAGAGCGTTTAGCTCGGAGGAACAGTCGCTATAATAGTAGCGATAAAATTTTGTTAGTGCTGCTACATTCCTACGGTGGCTCAAGGGGTCGATGGTGGAGCAGGCGGTGTCGTCATCAATTAATTTAAGTGCCCTTTTTTGCACCTTATCTAACCATGCCAAGGTGGTTATCGACGCGCCGCCCCAAACGAGGGAGTTGTATTCGAGAAGAGGCCGAATGTAGGATTTATAAATAACAGCGCGGGCCGATGGCTGGACGAGGAACTTGCACCTCTCCCAAGCACTGGGATGCTTGTTTGGCGATCTGGAATATATGGTCATTCCATCGCAAGTCTTTGGCTAATGTCACGCCCAAGATGTGTAGGGATGGGTCGGCCTTTAGTACCACGTCATCCACTTTCAAGGATGGTGAGGTGTTGATCTTTTTCTTTGAAATAAGACAGTACTTAGTTTTGGAGGGGTTGAATTCGACACGATTCTGTTTTCCCCACTCTAGAATAAGTTCAATGTCGTTATTAATAGAGTTGGACATTAGTTCGCGATCATCAAGACAGGATCTGGCATGTGTCTGTCTTGTATCGAAGCTGTACGAGTAACGTAGAGTACCGTCGTCAGCGAAGCTGAGAAGTGGATTGGAGGGGATTGAAAGTAGGTCATTTATAAAGATAAGAAATAGGGCTGGTGATAAAATTGACCCTTGGGGGACCCCCGCAGAGATAGGGTGGGGTTCAGATTTAATGCCATCCAATACTACCTTAATTGAACGGCTGGAAAGGAAACTCTCAAACCACTTCTGTAAAAGTGAGTCGATCCCAATAGCTTTGAGTTTAGCTAACAAGGCTAAGGGGCCATCCATAAATTACGTCACACGAATTTCATGATTTTTTGACCCCCCCCCCCGTCCTTGTCACAGCTGGTCACATTTGGGAGACCCACCCACTCCCTAGTGTGACGTCACATATTGTGCAATTTTGCATCTAGAAGTTATTAAACTAAAACAGCAGTTCCGAAATTAAATATATTTCCCTTGTCACACAATGTCACACTTCGCCGACCCCCTCCCTCCCCCCTAACGTGTGACGTAATTTATGGATGGCCCCTAAGTGCCAAACTCTATCGAAAGCCTTGGAGATATCCAAAGCAACCAGACTGGATTCACCTGATCCATGCAAACTTCGGCTGAGGTGTTCTGTAAGACAAACTAAAAGATCGCCAGTGGATCTTCTGTGTCGGAAGCCATACTGTCTGTCGTTTATGAGTAGGTTGGATTCTAGATATCCCATAAGTTTTTTGTTGATTATCGTCTCCATTGTTTTGGAGAGAATAGAAGTAATTGATATTGGGCGGTAGTTGGAGGGAAGGCTGGAGTCACCTTTTTTCGGTATTGGCTGCACATGAGCAAGTTTCCAAGAATCTGGGTAAACTCCGGAAGAGTATGATAGGGCAAAAAGTTTGCGCAGAGGTTTAGCCAAAGGTGAGGCGCATTGTTTTAAGACGATAGGGGGTATATTATCGGGTCCAGTGGATTTATTGATATCGAGCTCCTTGAGGCACCTGTACACCTCCCGAGTTCTGAAGAAAACCCTGTCCATTAAATGAGCGCTTTGCTCGAGAACCGGGGGTAGCATATCAGTTTGGGGTAAAGAAGAATTGGAAGCAAACAGAGATGCTAATAAATCGGCCTTGGATTTTCTGTCTGTTATCACCTTCTTATCGTGGATGAATGAAGGAGTTGTGGATGAAGTGAAATTCTTCTTAATGGAGCTTACCAAGGACCAGAAGTTTTTGCTACCAGAGGTTGCATTAAGTAGTTTACTTCTCAACTTGTTGTCAAATGAATTTTTGACATTCCTGATGGTGACTTTACAGGAATTTCTTAGTTTTATATACTCTACACGGAGCGATTCACTCGGGGAGCTCTGGTAAGCTCGAAAGGCGGCTTCTTTATTTCTGATTGCATTCATACACTCCTGATTAAACCATCTGTTGGGCCTAGCCTTCACAGATTTAGTAGTATGAGGAATGAACAAATGCATGCCTGCCTGTATGATCCTAGAGATACGGATAGCGGCAGAGTTGACGTTTTTGTTTCGGAAACACAGGTTCCAGTCAATATATTGAAAAAAATTAATAAGCCCCAGCCAATTGGCCTTCCCATAATGCCATACCGTTCTTTTAACTGGTTTGGGAGGGGTGGGAAATTTGAATGGGAAACTAGCGCTAACTAAGCAGTGGTCCGAATTGCCGAGGGGTGAATCAACTTCGACGGAGTAACGCGCTGGATGAGAAGTTAGAAAAAGATCAAGGAGATAGGTTCCTTGATCAGCAACATCAGGGACTCTTGTGGGATGATCCTCAGTTTGATGCAAATTATTGATGTCTGCAAAGAGCTCGACGTCCTTGCCAGAAACACTGGTGCCATTTGAGTAGGTCAGCCATTTTGCGTTGTGAACATTGAAATCACCCGCAACGATGATTTCACACTCAGGATTGGACGACAAAAATCCCGAGATTTGTTCGGAAATAGTATCAAAAGATGAAGTGGAGGCTTCATTACTTATGTTAGGACTTCTGTATAAGAAGCAGTATAGGTTTTGACGGATTTACGAATGGCATGTGATGGTAATGAATTGGGTATTTTAATCCTTCCTGATCTCTCACGTGCTTTCAACGCGAGTTCTCTTCAATAAATGAATCTCCAATTTCGGCCGCTCGTCCTCTGCGGCTAATTAGGCCAAACCTAAATGGGAAGTGAAGTGAAGTGAAGTTAGGTACCATTGCATATGAATGTATGAGAGTGACCAAAATTGAAGTAAGCGGAAGTTACATCTAATTCAGTGGAAGTAACGTCTACTTCACTTCTAAGTTACTTTTCATTTAGGTTTGGCCTATTGCCTTGGCCTTGCCTCTTTCCTAATTAATAGGTACCAATGTGTGAAATATAACAACGATTTTTTCTCCCTTTCGCGGTTGAACGTGGTATTAATCAACACCGTAAGCGTAAACATATTCCGAAGCGTTGGAAGAATTTCTAAAATCGACATCATTTAAGTGAGAGATTCAGTGGCGAAGGGCCTGCAGAAGCGGGTACACGCACATCGACCTCCAAGCTATTACCCTCGAGGTGGTTTGGGGTATATGAGCGAGAAACTCTAGGTGCAGAACACCTAGAGTATGGGACGTTAAGAAACTCGACACAGAGGTGTTCGAGGAAGTATTCCTGCATGGTACAAGGTCGGGAGGAAGTGCCAGCGAATGGGCAGAGCGGACTGAAGACTTTGTAAAGCAGGCATGTGACGCGTCCGGCGTGACGCGGCAGCCGTCGACAGCCACCAAACTTCTGGTGGAACGAAGAGATCGACGAAGGGCCAGCCGCAAAGCGAGGAGGAGAACTCAGAGAAACTCCTTCAAAAATAAAAAGAAGAGAGAAAAAGGCTGAAAAAGGTCATCACTAGAAGTAAATCAGAGCACTTCAAAAGGTTGTGCAGAGAAGTAGACTATTTCCACAGAACGTACGCGCACTGGTAATCTACCCACACTTCTGGTGGACCCCGAAGAGATGCCTGTATTAACCGCAGAGGAGTTTCTAGAGGCCGCAAAAAAGGAAGCCATCAATAATACTCCGGCATGGAGAGAGGGGATCTTGCCACAGCGATGGAAATAGCAAAAACAGCCGAACAAGCCTTTAGGGAACCAATCATCCTACAGACCGGTATATTTCCTTAGTTGCAAAGACAAACCTTTCGAGTGGGTGATCTGTAACAGGATACTCGGCTTCAGAAAGTCAAGGCCGACGACTAACACATGGTGGTGGGCATAGCAAGAGCCGCCTTAGAGAAATATCACTGCCGCGCACTGATAACTCTCGACGTAAAAATTGCTATCAACTCACCAAAGTACACCAAAGTGCGTGTAGTAGCCGGCTACCTTCAGGGCATTGTGATTCGGTAGATGGTTCGAAGATGTTCGGCACAATATGCGGGGCTCGGCAGGGCTTTTGCCTGGCCCTCGCAATATACAATGATATGTTGGGACTTTGCCTTTCAAAGGAAGCAGTGGCAATCGGGTTCGCGGATGATATCGAAAAGGAAAACGCCCAGATCACATCGAATTTTATGCGAACAAAACGATCTGGGATATAAAAGTGTGGACAGAATCTTGCTGAGGACAAAACTAAAGCGGTGATGATTAGCAACGGACATAACTAGCGTCCGATAAGGATCAAGGTATGGAACAGATCTTACACTCACAACCCCCTCTATGGTACCTGAGATGTATAATCGATCGGAGGCTAAATTTCAAAATGTACTTGGAGGGCACGGCAGACAAAGGGTCTGCGATTAAATGATTTTTGGGGATAATCCCCGCGATTCTAGATCCCAGAAATCTGACTATAAACAGAAAACGGGGAAAAAGCTCAAAGCTCTTGCCCTTCAGTGGAGACTATGTGCTTTTGTTAGAAAAAGCGAGGATTTGGTATTCTGGATGTCAGATCTAACAAATGGAGGGGAATTTTAAGCTTTGAAAATCTGTCTATAGCCAGCGACTCGCTAGCTGGCTGTGATGGATTTTTTGATTATTTCATCAAAACGGGGTGTTTTAAAATTGAAGTAATTGCTTAAAAATATTGAAAGCATGGACCCATATACATACAAGCGGGCTAATATTGGCAATTACTTATAAATTTGAGAATTACTTATAAAAATATTTATTTGTCAGCTCCTTCGCGTGATGATTATGCTCGTTCAATCTTGAACGCTGAGCAATAAATAAATCAAATTAAAATAAAAAAAATTTGATTACGTGCGATTACGATCACTGCCACGGCCACGGTCTTGCTGGCCCATCCTGTTAGGCTGTTGAACCGGACGTCTGCGCCCCTTAACAAATAAAGGTAAGTAAAATGTGTATTTTAAAATATTTTTAGGCTCGTATTTATCGACCTGGATAATAAATATCGTGGATATTTCGTATTTAGCGACCATGATTTTAGGGTGCACGGATAAAGTTAATACCAGCTGACCTGGTAATATTTTAAACCTTAAACCCTAAAAATATTTTAAAATACGCATTTTACTTACCTTGATTTTATTTATTAACTTCGCGCAACCGGCACTCGAATATAAACAAACACCACCTAATCGCAATCATGGGACTGCTAAAGGGGAAGTCTGACTATTCAAAGTCTCCAAAATCGAGGGAAAGGTTTACGCGAAAGGTCTTTTTGTAATCTGGGGAAGCGTTGTTAGATCTAACAAAAATCTAACATCTAGAATCGCGGGGAATATTGATTTTTGATTGTTTTTGGAGGTGCTTCGGATAAAATAAAATTTCAGGCAAAAGTGTAAAAAAATGGGGGTGGCCATTTGAAATTTTAGACTTACCTCCACCCGTGCCGTAAAAAAATGGGGGTTGCCATTTGAAATTTTAGACTTACCTCCACCCGTGCCGTAAAAAAATGGGGGTTGCCATTTGAAATTTTAGACTTACCTCCACCCGTGCCAACGATTCCACCCTCCAACTGAGCAACTTTTGCTCATATTTTTTTTCACGGAACCTACCCATGGTAAATTGTATACCTGTATTTATATGTGCGTATGAGCTTGTATGTGTGTAGCTAGGATTTAAGTAATATAATTAAATTTAAATTCAGTTTCAAATATTTTATTTTCATTTCCTTTTTCTCTCTTTTAAATCTAAATTTAATTTTAATATTTTCCTTTGTGAATTGCTTTGTTACAGTACTTAATAAGGTGTCAATCTTGTGCACTATTTTGATTAATAAATAAATATAATATAAATATCGAGCGCTGGAGGTCTAGATTTGCCAACTCTGAGCGGTTCCTCCCGGTGTAGCCTCTTAACTAAGGAACTGTTAGGACACTTGTTAGCTTGATCACCGGGCACTGTGCCCTGAATTACCACTTATGGATCCTAGGAAGGTCGGACGAGCCCCATTTCTTCGCTTTACCAAATATTCCAATATTTCACAATACGCAACTAAACCTTATCCTAACATAGTTCTAACACTTTCTGGAAATGGTATAATGAATTTTAGTAAATAAATGAAATAAACATTTTTGAATTTATTTATTTAATAAAATGTTTGCATAATTTTTTGTTTGTTGTTTTAGTTTGTTAACCAAATCGTTGTGAGAACATGAAGGTGATGAATTCATTTTTTTTTGTTCAGTTTCTGTTCTTTACGTTTTACTAAAAACAAGTGTAATGAAAATTTATTGGAGAATAACCAATAAAACATTGTAGGCTTTGGAAAGGTTGATCACTTTTTTCTGTTTTTTTTTTTTTAAATTATTATTATTTTTATTATATTTTTGTTGTTTTTTGTTTACTTTGTTGTGGGGCCACTGTGGCTTTTCTTCAACAATTGTTACAAGGCAGGCAGTTCTTCAGTATTAAACTACTTAAGTACAGAACACATTTACAATTAATGCATCTCAAAGTAGAATAATTTTAGTACGTATCTGTATTTTTTGGTTTTGTTTTTGAAAATGTAAAAATCCATTTTTTGGGGGTTGTTTGTTTGTTTTTCATTTTGATTTTCATTGTCTAAAAAAGAAAGTTAATTTTTTGTTGTTTGTTTGTTGGTTTTTAGTTTGTTTTAAAAGTGTTTTGAAAGGGTAGTGCACTTTTGTTGTTGTTGTTGTTTTTTAAAAATCAACGGAATCACTGTCGTCAATCATTGATGACACAATACTCGAACGATGTCGATTGTAGTAGCTATAGCTTGAATCGTAGGCTGCTGTATGCTGCCACGGTGGCCAAAGGGGCTATTCTTCAACCAATTCCCAAAGCATAAGAGTAGCATCTGTACCACCGACTGTAACTAATGTTCTATCACCATAAAGGAAACGTGCACTTGCCAACATTCCTGAATATGTTTTCGCTTCGTTATATTCAGCTCTTGGACTAATGCATGGGTATCTGTTGAAGAATTTATTATTAGTGCTATTAGATTATCAAAGATTCAATTCAATTTGTACCTGAATAAACGAAGATATCCATCAGCATCACCAGATATTAGCATATCTTGATTTGAAGACCTGTTGCAGGTGGATATAATAGTTGTACTATTAGCATAGTATCGATTGCTCCACATTCCGCCAACAAGAAATCCAACTGTACAGTTGTGTGTTAACCATTTAACATCTTTCATGGCAATTGGGCTACGTTCAGGTGATAGCGACTTAACATCCCAGTAAAGTAAATCGAAATCGATTGTTACAGTTTGAACAAAATTCCCATCGACACTCCAGTCAAGATGTGTCAGGGGCTGTGATCCACGGATTTTGTTAACTTTTTTATACGAGAAACCATCTCTAGATACTCTAAATAGATATATACTGCCATTTTGTGATCCCATTGCAATCATATCACCCACTGTGTGTGTGTGATGAAGGGCAAAAGAAAAAAATAATGTTTTTGTTGTTTGAAATCCTCCATAAACGAATTTCATAGTACATACCTTGATTAAACGCAATGCAGTTGAGGGGTGATCCACAAACTCTCAACGTAAGCATGACAGCGCCATTTTCCGAGTTGATAACTAATAAGTGACCTTCTGTACTGCCAGCAGCTAATGCCGTACCAAAAGGATGAAACCCAAGGGAAACACATTCATATCCTGTTTGTATTGTCCAAATCAGCTTGTGCTTCCGCCATAGGGCAATGTGCTTGTCGTGCCCGGCTGTCGCGTACATTTCATCCTCTGGATGGGCTGCCAATCCCCATAGCTGACGACCGTGGCCAAAAACGACTTGATTGAATCTTCTCTGAAGGGAACCCTCTAAAATATTGTTGCGTGTTGTCCCCACATAAATGTTGCCATCATTTCGTCCAGGCCTTTGTGGATATATTGTACGTACTCCTCCTGCTGATTCCGGTAGCTAGAATAATATAATAAGAGAGAAAAAAATTTGCGAGCGTTATAAAATTTATTATCATCTTGTTCCCTTAAGGAAAAGGTGGGACATTACTTTTGTATCCGTAATACGTTTATAGTTTTGTAAAGAATCCCAAGCGGCAACTTTTCTATCCTTTTCGCCACCGGATAGTAGTGTGCCCTCTGATAGCATAATCAAGCATCCTATTCCCTTGTTATGGGCTTCAAACTCCATTCGAACAAAATACGCCCCATCTGAGTCAACGCTGTATATTGTAATAAAACCATCGCTATCGGCTGTTATGACATCTCCATCTGGCTCAAATTGAACACTTGTAACATGGGTCCTAGATGGCTGCTTTACAATATCTGTCCTCTCAAAGAACCCATCCTTCCTACGATGCCAGAATGCTAAGTGTCCTCGTCCATGGGTTATAATCAAGTTGTCATCGAGAGGATGAAAGGAAGCCCCAGAGAGACCCTCTTGGAGTGTCTGGGAAAATTGATTTTAAGAAAATTAAAGTCTCTCAGAAAATTATATTTAAAGGAATATCGTTTCTTTGCTAGAAGACTTACTGCTACTTTCCCAAGAAGATGTCCCCACTGCCATTGCCATACTGATAGGATACTTTCACGGCCAGCATCAACTGCCAGGATATAACTTCCGCCATTCTTTATATAGAAGAAAAAAGAAACCCAAAAATTATAAATGTTAAGTAAAAAATCAAGTAATATTTTTTTTTTCTCTCTTGTGGTTTTATCTTGTATTGATTTCTTCTGTTAATTCCCCCAACAAAGATAAGGTTTGTGCGCCTTAAGTAAATATTTGAACTTTCACTTAAGTTTATGGAAATTTGTGTTAATGTAAAAAGCAAAATTTATATATTAAAAGGTCAGAAAAGAAAAAAAATATTGTTGAACTCTTATGGTGGCCACTTTCTTTATTATTATATATTATAAAATTGCTTTTGCTCACGGAAACGTGTTGGAACTTAGTTGCAGAAAGACATGCTAAGCCACTTTCATCTGCAAACTTCCCTTTTTGTGTTTTGTTGTTATGGGGATTTTTGCAAATTTATCGGATTTTTATCTTTATGGCTTATTTTAGGGGTTTATGAGCGATTTGTATCAAAATAAAAAATTCAAAAATCACGGAATTTAAGAAAAAATATTGTTTTCAGTTATTACAGGTGTGATAAAGGGGTAATGGTTTTGCAAAATTGAGTGGTCACAGCAAAAATATATTATGAAAGCTGTTGGAAGGAAAATTGTAGTTGTACGTTCAAGGACTACACGTGCTTTTAATCATGAATACTACGCATAAAAAGGGGAGCAATGTACTTTGAATGGTAGATTCAGTCATGGAAGTGATTCCTCTCACCTCTTGCTCGCAATTCCTCTGAATCGCCTTTAAGTGATGGTACTGTTTGTTAACCACGACAGGAGGCTAGGTAATCAATCGCTGTGGAACAGAGAGGAATTAAACATGCAAGGGATTTGGTACTCTGAGAGGGGCCAAGCTTACAACCTTACCCTACTCAAAATTACACTGTTAGGAGAAATCAAAATTCGATTTGGACAGGACAAAACTCACGACGAAGAACTAGGATACGTTTAGAGACGTAATGGAATGAACATAGCCATATTGCAATGTTAGATCACTAAGCAGATTAGCTCACTTCTCGTAGATGTAACATGACGGACTGGTAGTATAAAGGATGATCCCTAAGTTTGTTTTTTTTTTCGCATAAAAAACAGCTACTTATATGATCAACAGGAAATCACCTGGCTAAATACAGGGATTATGCAGAAATGATAATAGAGGCAAACTAACTAAAGATAAAGTAATTGAGGTCAAACCAATCTCCGATAGGATATGCAAGTTAAGAGAAAAGCTGAGATTTCATAAACTTACTTAACGAACGAACTTACATTACTCACGATAACGAAGAACACATCAAGCTCAAGTTCAATGAAACTCTAGAAAGAGTTTTTGGCGCAATTCCTAACTACGATATGAAGATTTAATTGTGGTATTTCAAAGTGCAACTTGGAAAAAAATATAGTATAGTATTCTGCATGTGGAAAGGATTGTGCACATACAGTATAGTATCATTATCACAAGCAATGAAAATGATACTAGTCTAGTAGATTTAGTAGATTTTGGGCTGCCTGAAAATCCAAACATTACACATAGGACTCACTTATGTCACCTGCCCCATACACGGTCAAATATGATGTACATCATTTCATCAAATCCGTCTAACCAGCTCACAATCGATAGTTTTGGTTGTATATCCGCACTTCGGTGTACATCCAATTTGGCCGTGTATAGTAGTCCTTACATACCGAGACATGTCATGCCCAATAGTAGAAGCATCAGGAATTATTAAAATTTGTCTCGGGTTTTCATCGTTGGTTGATGGAATGCCTCGAATTACTACGTCTTGGAGCCTAGCCTGGCGCCACAAGTCCTCAAACTCATTGGACACTATAGCAAGGTCCTGCCGCAAAGCTTCCACCTCTTTCCTTAGCTTGCCAATTTGGCTGTTAAAGGTGATACAGGCCTCCTCAATTTACATCGTCTGGCGGGCCTCAAGCAGCTTTAATCTATCTTCAAATGCAGCAATTTGGTTATCCAGCAGGATGGACACCAGCGAGGATAGCTGTGATCAGGGGCTGCAAGGGAAGTGGACCTTGGGTTTTTATCACTGCTGCTGGCATCAAGAAAGCTCAGTTACTGTTTAATTTCTTGCTAACACTTGTAGTCCAGTCACTTTATACATGAACCTCTGAAAAAATGCAACTGGAGATTTATAAGCGGGATTCTCTTTATTTTGGGCTCATAAAATTTTTTCCAAAAGTCCAGAAAGCCAACTGACCGGCTACTCGAGTTATGGAGGGTCAAAGGTCACGCTGTAGCGGGTACTCTATTTTATGTTCCGTGTCATTTGTTCGTACGGGAAGACCAAACATCAGAATCTGACGATGATAGAGAATTTTGTGAGAATTTTGCGAACTCTTGCTAAAATCTTGTTCTTGGGCTTAGTCTTGCACAGTTAGTCCAGGTCTTACGAGCATAGCACATTTAGCAAGACCAAGACAAGACTTAAGAGCAGTGTCCAACGATCTACCTTTGCAGATTCTGAGATGTAGACATCAACTCCCTAAATTTCTGAAGTGCCAAAATTCTTTTTACTTGATGTTCTTACCCGGCCTTTGAACGGGACAGTTACTGTTACTGTCGCTGTCACTGTCTGGTAAAGCACTTGCAAGAGCTCTCGAGTTTCAATTTCAAAATCCACTCGCTTTGAAAGGTACGGATTTACTCAATATTTTATTTTCCTACGTCTTCTTTTTTCTTCATTGCATACTAAAGAAGTTACTGCAATACCCGCAATGTGTGAAAACATTTTTCAAATGAACTGTCGCTTAGTTGATCGAACGTTAATTGGCCAGCTGGACGGTATTTGACAGTTCCAGACAGATCTGTCCCTCCATAACACTGTCTCATGTAAAGGCCGGGTTACTGTTATCTCCACTAACTCAGTGCTAAAACATAATCAAATCTTTCCCCAAGCTTTCTTGTCCATGACTTACTATTCCTTTCTACTAGTCACAAAAAGGCGCAGATCATCGGCACCATTTCCTCGGTTTTCTCGTGAAATCTGTGACTTAATTTTTCAGTGTTAGTTCATGGATAGATGTTATCGCAGAAATAAGATCCGTAGTTACCATACTAATTGTAAACAGCTTCGCAACCTCATCAATAGTTCATGTCTGCCAAACGTAAGTTCTATCCCCACAAATTTAATCCTCCTCTAAATTCTAAGCAATTCTGGTCTTATATTCGTTCGCTGGGCATTTATGCTCCTACGTCTATCCTTTTTGATGTAGATGTTAACTTTCTCAACGCATTCTTCATTCAATCTGCTTCTAATTTTTCATCCTACTATAATCTTAGTTCCATTTCCATCAGTTCACTTAGCTCTGATGGTTTTAACTTCCATTGTATTAACGCATCCGAAGTTTTTGAAATGTTGTTTTTCATTTCCTCTAATTTCATTCTATGATGAACTTTCACGCATATATTCAATTACTGCCTCACCACTTCCCAAGTTCTTTCGGTCTGAAAAAAAGCCATACCAAAAAAGTCCTCACTCTCTGAATTATCAAATTTTTGTCCTATCAGTATTCTTGCATTTCTTGCTAAGGCCTTTGAGAAAACTCTCTTTATGCGAGTCCTCCGATATCTTGAATACAACTTTATTTCTAAATTTAAATCTGGCGTCCGTGTATCCCATAGCTGTGAGACTGCTGTATTAAAGGTGACTACTGATCTTCGTTCTGTGCTCGATCAGTCTTTGCGATATTAGTTATTCTAGATTTTTCTAAGGCATTTGATTCTGTGGTACACTCGCTTCTATTTTCCGAACTTAGTCAACTCTACCACTTTTATTCTTCTGCTACTGTGCTTTTCTCTTCCCTTCTTACCAATAGGCTTCAATATGTTCGCTATAATAGCACTATATCCACTATCCTTATCATGCCTTAGGGAGTGTTACAAGGCTCAATTCTTGGCTCTATCCTTTTCTCGTTGTATATTGATGACCTTCCCTCTATAATTCATCGCTAAAACTTCGTATCCTCCGAATTAGATTTAATCCTGCAATTCTCAACTTAATAGTACCCTATCCTAAAAAATCTCGAGTACTTCTTTCAAGTCGTCGGTTTCAGTCGCGTGACAGCATTCCATCTCTTCTACGTAATGGTGTTCCTCTCCCGACTTGGGATTGTTATTAATTCCAAGTTATCTTGCTGTAATCAGGTCTCACTTATGCTTTCCAAGATTTATGGGACACTAGAAAAACTTTGGCTTGATGGTAATTTTCTGTCGTCCGCTGTTCGGCTCAAGCTTGTTAAATCTCTCATTGTACCACATTTCCTCTTTGGTTCGCTTGTACATATATATTTCTTTAGATTCATTCTGCCGTCAACGCCTCAAAGAGGCATTTAATGATTGTTCAAAATTTATTTTTCACATGCGAAGATCACATGAAGTCGAGTGTCCAAAATTCCTTGCTAGGTTGTGACCTCTTTCGTTTTATTGATGTCATGCATTTAGTCTTCTCTAAAAACCCTTCCTAGCTTTTCGACTTCCTCTGTCCTCTTCGATACTTGCGTTCAACCAGAGTTCTTATTCCAGCCCGAGATCTGGAACGACGAATTGGTAATCGTTCCTTGTTCGTGCATTGTTTTGACTTTGGAATAATCTTCCTAATCTGACTCACAAAATGAGCTCAGCCACAGCGTTCAGAAGCAAGCAACTCTTTATCTTTCTTCCTCTTCTTCTTTCTTTTTCTTGTGGGAGGTATTAGGTCTAAAGGTAGGAGTAGGGACTCCCCGAACAAAGAGACCCTGGTTCTCGCTATTGCGGGGCACTCACAGAGAATGTGGAAGGCAGACTCATCCTCTTCCAGGCAAAGCCTACATGTAGGGTCCTCCGCCCTTCCTATTCTCCATAAGTGGTAATTTAGTGCACAGTGTCCGGTAATCAAGCCAACAAGTGTCCTGGCAACATTTCTGCTGCGCCAAAATAATTCCTTGGCCGTCTTAGGGAACGGCACAGGAAGGAACCGCTTAGAGTTGGCCAGTCCAGGCGCGGACCTCCAGCGTTCAGTATGTTTCATCAAAGTCCGATCGGCCAGGGCCCTTTGCAGCAAGCTGGAAGGTGCCCCAATTGCCGGCTCTGGACCAATGAATGCTATATCAGAACCCTGTTTAGCCAGGGCATCCGCACTTTCGTTGCCTTTGAAGCCCCGGTGACCCGGGATCCAGACAAAGGTAATTTGATTGAGAACGCCCAACTCATGAAGAGCACGTTGGCAGTCCCAAACTAATTTTGACTTGGTCCTACGGGATCTTATCGCTCTAATTGCCGCTTGGCTATCAGAGAAGATAAAAATCCGTTTATTTTGGTAGGCCCTTCTTAATAGCGTCCACCTCTGCTTGAAAGACAGTTGCTAGAGTGCCTAGGCTTATCGCTCGGCTAAATCTGGGGCTTTCACTCCAGATTCTGGCGCCTACACATGTCTCTGTTTTAGAGCCATCCGTGTACCATACTAGTCCGCCCGACAATACTTTAGGAAAAGTCCAGGTTAGCCTATCCTGTATGTGACCAGAAGGTTGCTCAAATTTTGAAATTTTAAAGGGCATGCTGTCCAATAGCATCTCCGCTTCCGGAATATCTTCTATGATGTTGATTATTATAGAATGTCCTCGCCCAAGACCAGCACCCAAGTGACCATTCATTTTCAGCCACAGCGCCGCGTTTATGGCAGACTTCTCTACCTCAAGGGGAAGGGGTACTAAATTGAGGAGAGTCTCCAGTGATGCCTTCGGGGAAGTGCGGATGGCCCAGTGATGGAGAGGCAGGCTATTCTTTGAATTTTGCTTAAATTGGTAATGGAACCCTTAAGCTTCGTTCTGTGCCACCAAACTAAAGCTCCACTTATTGTCATACCTAATTCTGTAACTATTATCCTGTCTTCTTTATCCCACTCACTATATTTATTTAAGTTTAGGTTAGATAACCTGCTTGAAAATGTAGTACTCTAAAAGTTGTATGATCCCTTCCAATAAATTATTATTATTATGTGGCTTCGTCTTGCTTGTTTTATGGTTTAAAAATTCATATTTTATTATAATGAGTGCAAATGAACTAATGTACAATATTCGTAGATATGATCATATAATTACATGATCAATTACATTATTTATTTGTGATCGTTCTTTTGATACCAAGGAATTATTTCAAGACGTTAACAATGTTATTCTAGTAAATAAAATAGACAAAATGCTTAATCATTGACATCATCATCGCGGAAATACTGATTGTGTTCGACGATCAAGTGAGAAGCAAATACAAAAATGTAATATGATCTTAGAACGATCTTGTTACTGATCACTCAGGTGGTGCACGAGTATATGTTATTGTTGTTGTACACATAACATGTTCAAATATGTTAAAAATTTAAAAAGTAATCAAACAGAATTGCAAACATTTTTACAACATATATCCCCAATTGATGTACATGTGATGTCTAACAACTAATAATCTAAGATAATAAACATAATTTTCAAAACGGTTATTTTAATCCTTATAAGATCAACCCTTTTTAAATGAAGAAAATATAATATTTTTTACCGACCCATAGGGCCAACAAAAAATCTTTTAAATAAGTAATATCTAAAAGCACATAATTTTTCTTCACATACTCTTGATTAAAACGTTTTTAAAATACGTTTAAAAAATTTAAAAACCAATTTCCGTAATTCTTTTCAGGCCTTTGGCCCCCAGCGGACATAGTCCTCCCATCTTTGCTTACCAGTTGTGAGAATGCCACAGCCATAACTCCTGTATCTAACTCTCCCATTCCGAAGACATAAAGGGTTTGCAGGGACTCAGTGCTCCATATTCTAACATGAGCTTGAGATTTTCTGTCCCTACCAGCCCTTTGACCAGAAGCGACTAATTCTCTGGAAGGATGAACATCCATGCTTTATAAAAAAGAGAAGAGTAAAAAAAAAAGAATTAATGCTTCCAAGGACCCAAAAAACACTGTTCATAAAAACGGTTACCACATAATGTCCTCGGTGTGCCCCGTATAATGCCGTTGAGCCTCCTCATCCCGGTCTAAAAGAACTGCAACGGCAGCAACGTAATATAAAAGCTCACCAGATGGCAGGACCCAAAGATTTCTTCTGGCATCTATCCCTCGGTATCCGTGCCTGTAAAGAAAGTTTATGAGTCGTTGGAAAAGGGATTAACGTAATGCCTTTAGAGACGACCGTACACCCACTGAAGGAGGAGTTTTTTATCCGGTGGTGAATTGTCCGCTGGCGGATGATGAACAGGTGGATAAAATGTTCTTCTTAATCCGCGTATTGTTACTTTAGTTGGTTCCTCTTTCATAATATCTAACATTGAATATTCGCCACTTTGTCGTACAATTTCATTCTCTGGTGCATATAATATTCTAGGTCTACTTTTGCTACGCGCCCTCTGTCTAGGGGATACTTTTGGTATATCATCTTGAACTATTGGGGCTGTTAGCGCTGCCCGTGATCTGGAACGACGTATTGGTGAGCCTGCTACAACAGCAGGTCCTGTGGCTAAATAAAATGTATCAACATCGGCAAATTCATTTCTAAGCTGCGAGAAACTTCTGACCTGAAAAAAATTTAGGAGATAGAAAAGGCGCTTAATTAATGATTACTTTGTAAAAAAGAAACTCATAAAGTGATTAAAAACCTCTTGGCCAGTTCCTGTGTACATTTTTTTCGCTCCTGTAATTTTAACAACTTGCCCCAAGTCTTCTAAAACTTCTTCAAAGGGTTGGGATGTTCTTAAATTAAGCAAAACACGACACTGAAAATTAAGGAGAAGGAAAAATAATTAATCAGTCTTACTTTAAGATATTGTGGTAATAAAAAAGTAAAGTTTAAATGGACGAAGGATTGCTGTGGACTGGATTCGGCCCACACACCTTGGGATGGGAGGCGGGCGCCTTAACCACTAGGATACCAAAACCGACAATCATACAATCATTTCGCGATACAATTTTTAACGATATCACTGAATTAAAGAAAGTGTATTAACAACATATTTGACACCTACCCCTAAAAACATTCAAAATTTTGCAATGACACGCACAACCTCACAATTATTCAAAGTAAACAAAAAGGTTATCGCCGCACTTATTTCCAAGACAAAACCTTAATATGAAAACATTTCACGTAAGTGTCTCGCCATTGACATGTTTCAAATGTACATAACTCTCTACCCTACACTCTCGGGTATTGTGTCCAAAAGCAACTGTCAGTATTCAATCTCTGTTGCGGTAAGAGTAGAGATTTAGGTTGAACATTGTCTAGCAACTACTCAACAGTATACCCCAACGCAATTTACTTATTCAAAAGGTACCAAGCGAATGAAGAAGTCAGGCACTGTTAAATCTGGATCCATGGTGATGGAATTCAATTCAATCCATTCAATTCAATTTCAGGTTGCTTTTAAATTCGTCGCTATACCCAATAAATTTTGCCATCAGAGCTGCATTGTTAGTACTATCGGTGTGATTGCGGTTGGTCGGTTGGTCTACGTATCTTGTTGCATTCATCTTTGTGGTTCTATTTGATACATGTTCTACAATGTCGGTTTAATATTCAGAACTGGAGATTGGTAAATATTGCAAAAAAAAAAAATGGAATGTAATGAAGTTGATGATTATTTGATAAGGTATAAATATAGTTTTTTTTTAATTTATTAAAACTGACATTTTCATTTAATGATAAACACTTGGTAGACACTTGGTAAATATTACCCTCGGCTTTTCTAACAGATTTTCGTTCTTTTGAAGAAATTTTTACGGTTCAGGGTTTTGGCATACACTTAGGTCAGAAATCCAGCGTCTAGTATCGCCCTACAAGGCCTCAGCGGGGATGGTCTCTCATTCCAACAAAACCCAGAGAAAAAAGTTCAAAGAAGGTGTCAACTGGCTGGATCTAAGAAGAATCACGTGACTTGGAAATCAATACCATCCAAATATCTGTGGCGGCAAAAAAAACAAACGAGACCCTGAGAAGTCATCGATGGTCGTCAAGCGGTTGACATTACCTGACTCGCAGGTAGCGGTGTATTGCGATATATCACAAGACCGCGCTCGCCCCCTGATCCCAAAAGCCATGCGGCACTTGGTAATGCGAACACTGCACGACATCGCACATCCGGGGGTTCGAGGCACGACCAAGCAAATAAGCGAAAGGTTCGTTTGGTCAAGTATTCGAAAGGACTGCGCAGCGTTCGTAAAGACCTGCATCGCCTGCCAGCGAGCCAAAGTCCAACGACACACGAAAACGCCCGTCCACAAGTACATACCCCCAACGGAAAGATTCGCCCACATAAATATTGATATCGTCGGTCCACTGCCACCATCCAGGGGATACAGATCTTGCCTAACTTGCATCGATCGTTTCACGCGGTGGCCGGAAGCCATCCCGATGGTGGATATGACAGCCGAAACCGTGGCCCGCCATTTCATCGAAAGTTGGATTTCCAGGTACGGCATACCGCTAAGAGTGACAACAGACCTGGGACGGCAGTTCGAGTCTACACTATTTCGCGAATTGACGATGACATTAGGGATAAACCATCTACGGACAACCCCTTACCATCCACAGGCAAATGGCATAGTGGAAAGATGGCATCGGACCATGAAAGCGGCCATAACGTGTCGCATGACGACCGGATGGACGGAGGCCCTACCGACGGTCCTCCTAGGGTTGAGATCGACTTTCAAGCCGGACCTCCAGGCGACGCCAGCCGAGATGGTCTACGGCACGACACTTCGCCTTCCAGGAGAATTCCTTACAGAGCCATCGAAGAAACGAAGCGAATCCGAAGTCGTAAAAGATCTCCGAAAAGCGATGTGGGACTTAAAACCGACCACCACCGCTCACCACGGACAGCAAAGAGTCTTTGTTCAGGACGAACTACGACGTTGTACGCATGTCTTCGTGAGGAACGACGCGGTGAGACCGCCACTGCAACCACGTTTTGACGGCCCGTACAAGGTGGTACGTCGGGAAGACAAGTATTTCCAGTTGGAGATAAAGGGACGTCGCGTCAAGATTTCGGTAGATCGACTCAAACCGGCCTTCACGACGGCAGAAGAGAAATCATCACCGGCGAAGGAAGCTTATCTCGAGCGCAGTCGCGAAGAGGAAAATGCGGCGAAACCCGAGGTAACCACACGGTACGGCCGAAAAGTCCGCTTCACGACGAGAATCTGACCGACTGACGCGAAATGCAGCATCAGCTCTGATTATTACTCGAGCATACAGTGTAGTCACCAACAGGAAAAGCATTTCATGTAAACGAACAAACAAATTTATAAATTACCTGACAGCATTAAATTTTGAGTTGTCTAAATATTAAAGCTCTAAATTTCTTTTACAAATACAGGAAGCAAAACGGTAAGACCCTTTAATGCTCTCAATTCATGAAAGTACATTCAAACAATTTATATACCAAATTCATGGAATATGTCAAGAGTTAAGGTAGATGCAATATTTATACTATAGAATTTATAAATTTTTTTTGAAATAATAGAAGGAAAACGAAGATTGTAACTGATGTTATACTATTGCTATTTTGTCAGCATTTATTTTTTGCATGTTGAATTATAGATTATATCTTTGGAAATAGAGAAAAATGTAAAAGTAGAAATAGAACTAAACATAAAAGAAAAATTGTAAGTACTATGTCATACATTTTTTTTGTAATAAAGGGGGAGTGATGTGGCGGCAAACAAACCAAAGAAATTCAGATCCATGAACACCAAAACACCATGGATCCGTCCCCACCGTGATAACACCAAAGCCGTTATCACGGGCCGAAATATGCAACGCGAGAACAAGAAGATCAGCATCACTATCAGTCGCAAGTCAGCTTCGCTCTGCGGTTGCCGCAGCATCCGATCCCCAAGCAAAACCGACATTCGAGTTTTATTGAAAGTTAAAGTATTGTCGCTGTTACGGGTGAAGCCCTAAAAGATATTCCCCGTCATATATCCACAATCTAAAAATCATTCAAAACTAAACCCACCCGCATAAGGCTGTTTTATACCAATTACAGTCATATGAGACGTAAACTAAAGTATATCTTTATCGACTCGAAATGTCTTTTCAATGTGTTCATTTATCCTCGCGGTGACAGTTGAGGGGCCCTCCTTTCGTCTTAGTTTTGGTGATTGCCCTTTTATTCGACAAGGATTGTATAGCCACATTCGATCGCCTTCGCTAAATCCCGGTCAATTCGTGTTCAGGTTGTAGCGGGTCTTCGTCCTGTCGCTGGCCGATTGCAGATTACACTGCATCGTCTTGTTGGCTTGTTTCTGGCGCGATTCCAAACTTTAAACACCTGCCAGAGTAATCTGTTTCCAAACAACCATCCTTGAGGCGACTTACCGGTATAACTGTGGATAGTTGCCCGGTACGTAGCTGTTCCGTTCGTCTGTTCGTCTTCATCAACAGATGCCTGTGTCGTATCCTAAGAATCCCCTGGCAAGATAGAATTTCAAAGGAAGAACTATGGTGCCGTGCCGACCAAATGGAATTGGGTCGGCCACACATTGCGACGCGAAAACGAAAATCTAGCCAAACAGGCCCTTGACTGGAATCCGCAAGGATCCCGTCTAGTCTGAAGATCTAGAACAACGTGGAGGAGAACCCTACTAGCAGAAGCCGCAGCAACTGGGAGATCCTGGTCGGAGCTGAGAGCTCTCGCGCAAAACAGAGTCCGCTGGAGGGCAACTGTTTCCGCCCTATGTCCCATGAGGGATTAAAGGAGCGTAAAGAAGAAAGACGTAGCTGTTCCAATCACACTGATGGTCGTTAACTACCTGTTTTAGATGTTCACCAATCCGATTGAAACGTTCCACCATTCTAACAAACTGCAGGTGAAGTATCGGTTGCCCCTATCTATTGCTGGGAGTTGGCCCGCCAAGTCAATTTCATTCTTTCGAATGCCGTGCCAACAATGTACTGCCGCATTTTTGCTCTGGGTTTCGCTAACGGTTGGTGGATGGGGTGCAGATCGTGCATTTGTGTCTCCATTCCTCGACGTCGTCCTTCATATGGATCCAGTTAAACTGATCTCTTACTTTCCATCGAGTTTTGTTGATCCATAGATGAACATTATAGATCTTTCATCATGAAACTGGGAGCGATTATATGCATCCTATGCGACATCCCTTCGTTCTCAGTTTCATCTATGATCTATTATTTGCGTCCTATGGCGTCCTCATCAATATCTACGAGGTGCGCAAACATGAAAACGCCTAAATTTATGGGAGCCCATTGACGGTAAAGTCATATGACAAGTCATATAATGTCAAGCTGTAACGGCGGGCCTATCCCCTTAAAAAACCCACCTTGTAGTAGCCACTTTAAAAACAAAAATGGGGGGAAAAAATTAGGAAGAACGTAAAAGAAAAAAATAGAAAAACAGTCGGTCGGGAATATATTTGGAGCGAGGAGGATCCGACAGGACCCCTACAACTTGAAAAATATATATCTATATAGAACTAAAAAATTATCTATATAGAACCAAAAAATTTTTTACCAGTAGCAATTTTTTTAATAGGGGCTAAAATCGAATCATCACCTACACGTGGTGCCCCCTGGATAACCAACTAACGACGGTAGTAGCCAGTGTGAGACGCTATATTCTCGCCTACCAGTGAAGGTCTAGCAACTCCTCCTGGCAGTTGCTAAAGGGGTGGCGGAGCATAATCATTGTGGGTGGGGAGCACGTGAACAGGTAACCATTAAAATGTAAAAAGTTAATCGGTCGATTGAATTACTAGCAATCAATCGACCGATTAACTTTTTACAGAGTTATATATAATTTAAATTCTTTGGTTTTCGGGTTATGCCTGACTAGCATTTTGGGAGGGGTGCAGCACCATGTGGATCTCGTGTGGATTGCCTATAATGCCCACACAAAAGATCTAACTCCTTGCCTCATTGCTCCTCGACTCCGAGTGGAAAAGAGAGGCCGAAAAAATTTAAAATTTCTTCGTGGATATGTGAGTAATAATTACGCCGGTGTCGAAAACTTTATATTTTGAAACGCGAGGGTAAATCATACGGTCTCCCAACTGGGTCCAATGCTGCTTAACCTCTGTAATCGAACCAGAACCGGTCTATTGAATATGATAAATGATACCCATCACGGTCACCAACAAAATTGCCTGAAATGGGAAGTAAAACCGACCACCGACCTCAGTTCAATAATGCTCAGTTCAATCCACATAAGTGGCTTCACTGGCTAAAGTCCAGTTCATTTTTAGAAATGCAAAAGCCCACTGGAATGGTATTCCACTATCCCAGTTGATTACTCTCCTTTTAGCGAGATTTTACGGTAAACTTCAGTTCGAGGGAACTGAGGTTTCTTTATCCTCAGTTGAATATGTCAAAATTGTATGCGAACGAATGTTATTTTAAGGTTGGGTTAAGCAGATCATTGACGAAATACAGAGTAGACATAGCGGCCATCCAGGAGATGGGATGGACTGGACAGGGAATATAAAGCACCTCGTCATACGGTTTGAAGCCATAGATAAAAGAAAAACAAAACAAAAAATACAAGGTAAATTCGGCAAAATAAGGGTATATTAGCCTTTACCGACGATATTGCAATCCTTGAAAGATCATTTGAGATCATGAAGAAGACCTTTGTAGCATTTGCGCAAGCCACAAAAATAGTGGGTTGGAAATAAACGAGTATAAAATAAAATATGTACATATATGTGCATGGAAACGCCAGAAGTAGCAGGCAATACATAACGATCGACACCTACTATATAGAAGCAGTGGAAGAGTTTGAATACCTAGGCACGATTATAACAAAACGTAATGGTACATCGGCCGAAATCAGAACACTAATAGCACTGGCTAACAAATACGACTTTTGTCTACGAGAGCACCTGACGTCCAGAAATATTTCAAGGAAGACAAAATCGGTAATTTACACAACACTAATACGGTCTGTATTATTTTATGATGGTTCGGAAGTGTGGACATTGGAAGACGCAGACAAAGCATTGATAGGAAGATTTGAAAGGAAAATCCTTCGTTCAATCTACAAAAGAATATAGGTTGATGGCATTTGGAGGAGAAGATACAACTCAGAGTTGTATGAAATCAGTAAGATTCCAAACATTGTCAAAGTGATCAAAATCAATAGATTGCGATGGATTGGTCATGTCCAACGAGGTACAGAACGTACTTGAAACCAGTCTGGTATATTTTATCTGGGCTAATCGGTCTCTCTGATCTGGTCTGCCTGCTATATCTTGTTTGGTCTACCTGGTCTATGTGGTCGTCAGGCTTGCTTGGTCTATCCGCTCTAGTTTCTCTGGTCTATTTGGTCTGGGCTGCCTGGTATATCTGCTCTGGTCTACTTGCTCTATCAGGATTGGCTTGCCGCGTGCATCTGGTCTGGTCTGCCTGGTCTATCTACTGTGGTTTGCCTGCCATATTTTTCTGTATAGCTATCTAGCTGTGTGTCTATTCCTAATCTCTGATGAACATTGAAATTAGTTAGCTATTGAAATCTTCACTACTTAAACTTTAAATTTTTCCTAAGTCACAACATTTTACCTAGGCTCTCTCAGCTACAAACTGAATATCCAAAAATCGCTAAAAATCCTTACAAATCCCAATTGTAATTGTACCAACATTAACAAACTGCAAAACACATTCTTGATCGAACCTTATCGCTTACAATAGCGTGCAGGGGTATATTTTTAATTGTTTTTGCGTGTTTTTAATTGTGTCGCGTGCTTCTAACGTGTTTGTATAAATCTCGACAATATGTCCCCATTCCAAGTTAAATTGATAGAACTGAATATTTTTATTAAAGGATAATTTTAATTTTTGTTTTGTTTTTATTCTTCGAAAGATGATGTCACGAATGTAATATCATTATTTTTTTGTTGTTGTTTAACGAAACTTAAAGTACTTGATATCATGCTTCAAGACACTTCTTCTGCCTTCGTAATGGAATAAACATCAATGAAGAAAATCCTTCATTTTTAATGAAAATTTCATTCGGCTTGAACAAAGAAAATGTGTGGGGGTGGGGGAGGAATCACTCTTATATAAAATTAGTAAAACTGTAAAAGCGTTTTCCATATAGCTGGCTGCAAATGAGTGCATGTCCTTGACATAGCGTTATTATTATGATTTTTTCAGTTCACGTTTCTATGCTTTAAAAAGTGTCAATTAAAAGCTTCTGACCCGTGACCGCCTTTCTTTAATCATTCAAGAAAACATTTCGTTTTTTTTTTTCATTTTCACCACCACCCCCACAACCAAAAAAAACATTGCTTAAAAGGAATCCGTTGTATACGTATAAATTCCAGAAGATTGCGTGTCCCATTTCAAGTGCCCCAATTTCCGTCCTTGTGCAATAAAAAGGGAATTCCTTACCGACTTTGTCAGCATATAATTTTACAAGCTTAACAAAAAATAAAAAAAATTTGTTGAAGCTTATACATACAATCAAAACAGATAGAATGGAACAAAAAAGGATTTGTAATTAAAGTCGAGCTTGTTCCTTAATAAAAAGGCTGCTGCTATATACATATACACTTGCAGTATTATATATTTATACTTTGTCCTAGGGACCAAAGTCAAAAGGTTCTTCTTCTTAAGATCCTTTCGTGAATTTTTAGAGGGTGATATAGAGGGGTAGAGGGTGAAAAAAAAACAAGTTCAATTGGTCTACAAGTTCTTATAAAAATGACGAAGGAGCCGTTAACCCTTTCATTGTGAACCAAGGAGCAACCGCTTTATTTGTCTGTACCATCGTTAGGACGTTGCTTTCATATTGATCCATAGGGTTTTTGATTCCGTTCTGGTACGGAAGGAGAACAGGAAAAAGAACAGTTCCACAGCCAGAAACAGCAACCCCCGAAGAAGAATCTTCTTTGGTAGAGAGCTTGCGAGAGATGTTAAGGATTTTATTTGTGCGAGTATACTATATAGGGATAGGGTTCAAGCATTTTACGTTGACGATGAATAGCGATAAGAGGGTGTACGAGCCGGACAGTGGAGGTTATCATCTTAAAGCCAAAGTAGATCTCTCGCTCTACCATAACTCACTTGGAAATCTGTGTTAATGCGGTTTATTGAGAATTTATAGGTTTATATATGGCATTGGGGGTGGAGAATTTTGGGGAGTCTTTATTTTTCAAAAAAAAAAAAAAATGAAAAAAAAAAAAAAACAACTACAAAATCGATGCTCACTCTCGGATTTCCACATGAGAAAAAGGGCGGAGGCGATAACAACTGAATAAACAAAATAACTTATGCAAATCAGCAAACTTTTTAGCATGGCAGTTGACCAAAGTGCCAAAGAATTAGGTCTTCAACAATAAAACTGGGTAAACTTATCCAAAAAATTGTAGATGGGGGATGTTTGCGCTCAGGGAGTGAATTGTTCACTTTTCTGTGTTATCCCCCCGAAAACACCCTCCCACCCACTAGAATAAGGGAACCGTGGTTCATTTCAATTCACCTTAACGAAAGGGTGGCTTTTGGGCTTGCCGACTGTATTATATTCCCTCAAGCAATTTAAGCAGTGGAATTCTGATTTACAACAATTTTTGGCCTTGGATATACTTACATATATATTCATATATATTTTTTTTATTTTTTTGGTATCACGTAATCAGCCCAATATTGAGAAGAAGGTTTCCCTTAACAGAGCGAAGGGCTGTATTCTCTTTCTCTCTCTTTTCTCCACCACTAAGGGTGAAAAAAATTCCTTTGCGTTCATTTATATACGTGTAGTAGAGAAAGTCATGCGATTTATTAAGAGTCCAGAGACCTTCGATAATATACACAAAAGTTTTGTTGGGCTACACGTGTGGCGCCCTCTCTCTCTGTCACTATTGCGGCGTAAGCGTTTGGTCCTTGAAATTAACTAACGCTGAATGAACCTCAAAGTTTAGTAGAGAAACACACACAAAAAAAAAAAAATACAAAAACAAAAAAGAAAGTAAAACTGATTCTTATCTTTTCGGAAGTAGTAAAATTTTTGTCGACGTTCGAATTTCTCCCAAAACAAGAAAACCTTCATACTTTCATACTTTTCGTTTTTTTAGATGGTAGGAGGTAAATTTTGATTTTTGTTTTGACAAATAAAGTTTCACTAATTAATTAAGGGTATGGTAGCATAATAGGAGGGTATTAGGCACCTAATCAAAAGGTATTTTTTGTTACAAGTACTTCAACTTGACATTGATCGGAAATTTCGGTCATTTGATGGTATGGGATTTAAAAATGATTTAAGCCGGGATAAAAAGAGGAGAAATTACTTAATTTTTCTTAGTTATTAATTATAAGTTTTATAATCGTGACAATTTAAATGGGTATCTGATATATTTATATTGAAGAGAATAGCATGAATTTTTATTTGAAATTTACTCAAGGTCATAAAGTATCATGAAACAGTTAAAACTGCTGCAGAATATTTATTGAATATTTCGATATTTCATACTTATTGTAAAATTTTAATTATGTGTTTCAAATGGAATATTGGGTAGTTTAGAGATTGTTTTAGTGGTCGTCCATTAATTACGTGAGGCGTTTAGTTTAGGGGGAGGGGGTCGAGCAGAGTCTCACCAAATCTCACGTGGGGGATAAAACGTAAATTTTTCTCCCACATTCACCCCTATTCACTTACCCGCATTCAATTACAGGCCGCCGGCAGGCCGTGGCCTTTTAAGCCAGGTCGGTAGGAACAGCCCAATTAAGGCTGTAATTCAGGTATTCTCTGCGGTAAGACCTATGGGGTGCGTCAGCGAGGGAGGCCCAGCCTTCGCTGGAAGGATGGCGTGGACCAAGACGCTCAGAGCTTAGGGGATGCCAAACTGGATGACATCGGCTCAGAATCGGGACCGGTGGAGAGAACAGTTGCGAGAGGCCAGGAACGGATTCCGGTTGTAGAGCCGTTAAAGAATAATTCAGGTGTTCGTTCCACCACACCAGGCCGTGGCATGCAGGTGACGTTTAGGGGAGAAGGGTTCGAAAAATCATATAAATCGCCTCGCGTAAATTATGGACGACCACTTACATACTTTTAGCAGCTTTCATGTGTAAGTTGACCTAAGTCTGCCTTTAGTGCACTGCAATTAGTCGAAAAAAGGGCATGAAATTGCATTTCATGATGTTCGAAATTTTTTTTTTTTTGGAATTTGTTTGGGTACATCTGACAATGTTAAAACCAAGTTTGTGGGGTCGCAGTGTGTTGGGAAAAGCCGTCATCTTGAAAAAGAGGTAGAGGTCGTTTATACTAAATAACTATTTTCCATGCAATGATAGCAGAAAATGATCACTGGCAAGGTGTTGAAGAATAAAATTATCTACAAAATGAGCCCTCAACGAGGTTTGTAAGTTGATTTGGCTCAAAGTTATGGCCGCTCAAAGTTCAACCTTGATCGTGTGGTTGGGGTTGAATGCAGTTTTTTGCGATTAACTCGTAAGATATTAATTTGTGTGGGTTAATGCCGATTACCAAACTTAAAGTGCTAGTAATTACCTTTAGAATAAGCCCTTAGTCGTCGTTCTCGCTTGTATAGTTTGCGAGTAATCCAACGCCAAAGTTCGTACTGCACGTGCCTGAAATAACTGATAACGCTATTTTTTGTGAATATCTCCTTAACGGTTGCTCATATGATAATGTAGTAAACAGCAGAAATACGAGAATTAAAATATCTTTCAAATGGGTTATTGACCGAAACTCGATGTCCGCGACATAGAGGGTGAAAGGTCAACCGCGAAGGTAGATAATTTTATTCTTCAACACCTTGCCAGTGATCATTTTCTGCTATCATTGCATGGAAAATAGTTATTTAGTATAAACGACCTCTACCTCTTTTTCAATATGGCGGCTTTCCCAACACACTGCGACCCCACAAACTTGGTTTCAACATTGTCAGATGTACCCAAACAAATTAAAAAAAAAAATTTCGTACATCATGAAATGCAATTTCATTTACTAATTGCACTGAACTACTTTTGCACTCCGAAAACGAAATTATGTGGCGTGCTTCCTGTAGAACTTAGTGTAGAACAAAGATATTCAGATGTGACACAAGAGGTACAAATCTTCAAACAATCAAACAGAAACTGCTCTACACAGATGATGGCTTAGATTAAGACTACCACCACTGCAATCGGAAGTCCAGTTAGTACTTTGGCTCTCGCCATTTTGATGCTACAATCTTGTATGCCAAAAGTTACGTGGTTGTTTGGTCGGCTTTGCTGGATGCTTAAAGCCATCCCGTTCAGTTTTTAGGAAGCTTACTGCTGATCTGACCTCTTTTAAGTCTTCCAGGACATAACTGCTTAGTATGCACTGGCTGGATTTAGCTAGATATGGGCAGTTACACAATAAGCGAACAAGTGTTTCCTCCTCGTTCGTCTCTGAGTATCTGCGGCAACAGACTTTGTGCGGGATACCTAACTTGGCAGCGTATATCGCCAATGGGCCAGTGCTGCATGATGATTACCGTGATTCTGGCAAAGAAATTTTTCTAAATTAACGCTTATTTTTAAAAATTTTGTCTTCCGCCAGCGTACCAGCATATGGTGCATTCCCTCGACAATATATGCACTCACATATCATCTGATTTGCGTATGATATGCTTAACAGCCCACACTACCCAATAGCCCAATATACACTAGGATTCCTTCAGCAGCAGTAGAACCGGTTTTCTATGAGAGAGGTATAGAAACGACAAGAGGGCAGTGTAGTAACATGTTCACCAGAACATTTTGGCGTAAAAATGCTGAAGGGGGTTTTTCTTTCCCATTGTCTTTTAATTTTGTTCCTTCTTTTTCTACTGTATCGATTTCATATATGAGAAAAACGTGTGGGGCAACGCAAAGGCGTGGGGGCAAAGCCCCTCCTAGCCCCTGGGCTGCTACGGCCCTGTTTGTGACGCAGCTCAAGTTACCTTTCGACGCGGTTAAACCATCATTAACTTCCAATCACGACAGCAGAAAACCATTTGTTTCGAAGAATCTCCCAACGACGACACATATATTTGTGAGGGATGACACCGCTAACGTCGCCATACAAGTGGCCTTTCAAGGTAATGAAAAGAGGACCAAAGAGGATCAAAATTTTACGAAAAGGGAAAAGAAGATGAAAAGGTCTAATGCGGCCCCTAGACTATAAATTATATTGAGCAATATTATTGACGGTCTGTGGGGGATATTGAAAGATTGTCTGGTGCAAAGAAGGAAAACGTCAATATTTTGCTCAATATTATTGCCAATATTATTAACTTCCCAGTATAGGAAGTTATTGTAATCGGTCCGAAAATCGAAATCGAAAATTTCAACGTATTTTCATCTTTCAAGGTCCCAGGAGCATTTTAAGCAAAAAATTGGGAGGAAGTCTGTGTGTGTGTGTGTGTGCGTACGGATGTGGTCATTTTTTCCTGCACGATACGGCGCGAACCAAAAAAGATATCGACTTCGTTGAGGTGTCGTTCGAAGCGTATTAACCGAAACCGAAATATATTTTCATAAAATTCGGTCGAGCCGTTTTTTTGTTTAAGCGGCGTAAGTGATTTTTGTACCTGCACGATATCGCCCGAACCACGAAAGATATTGACTTACTTGAGGTGCCGTTCGAAGCGTATTAGCGACAATATAATCTGAAAAGATTTTTATAATATTTGGTCGAGGGTTTTTTTTGGTTTAAATGACATAAGTGATTTTTGTACCTGCACGATAGTGCGCGAACTATAAAAGATATCGACTTAGTTGACGTGCCGTTCGAAGAGTATTAACCAAAATATGATCTGAAAAGATTTTCATAAAATTCGGTCGAACCGTTTTTGTTTTTGTTTAAACGACGTTTATGATTTTTGTACCTGCACGATACCGCACGAACTAAAAACTATATTGACTTCATTGAGGTGCCGAAAAAATAATATTAACGAAGAAATGCTCTGAAAAAAATTTCATAATATTCGGTCGGGCTTTTTTTGTTTAAATAGAAAAACATCGGCTAATTGTCAGAAAGACCTTAAATTGACAAGTTTTGCTAATATCTAATAAACTCGATGGAATGATACCCGGTCTAAACGAAGTGATCTTTTTTGGGTTCTGCTCAGCGATAGCCTTCGAACAAAACATCACTTGTCAAAATCCGACAACCTTTCAAAATCGTGCAAAAATTTCGTTATCCTTTACAAACAGCGCGAATTTTCAAACCTTGGACTAGCACTTTTTGACGGGGAATTATTTTCTACGCGTGATACAGTTTCAGGAAATTGCGGTTCATCACGGGATTTCCGGTAGTTACCGTAAAATTTGTTCTTTTTGGTCAAGTCTGACAAGTACTTAACAGTTACAGTTTTGCTAATATCTCCGGAAAGCTTTGGAATTTTCAAATGAAGTCATTCGCTTCTCAGTTTGTCAATGGCGCTTCAGCCCGCTCAATACGAATTTGAACACCCGCTTTAGTGCAGCGATCGAAATACGGAGGAAATGTTTGTTTGCTAACGTTCAGGAAAAACTAATTCTTTAGAAAAATCTTGTGGACTTACTACTATTATAGTTATTTGAACTAGCTTCTCTTGGGATTGCTTTGTCATCAGTTCTGATACTAGCCAATTTTCCACTAGTGCCAAACGTATAACTATTTTGTAAGAAGTCAGTTTATTCCATCTTCGTTCATCATACTGGGAAGTTAGTCGTGTGGACCGAAGGGGTCAAACCCACATCCCAACTAGTTTATAGTCTAGGGGCCACTTGAGGCTTAGTGACACGGTAGTGGCAGAGGCCTCTGTCTAACCTCAGACAAATCATTGGTCAGAAGTTTTGAAAGGAGACTCCTTCGTTCGATTTACAAAGGAATACAGGTGGATGACATTTAGAGGAAAATATACAACTCAAAGTTTGCCAAAGTGATTAAAATAAACAGGCTACGTACGATGGATTGTTAATGTCGAACGAGGTGCGGAACGGAACTCGGCAAAGATAGTTCTAGGAAAGTACCGTCAGGAGAGCGGAGAACAGGGCACGCTAGGAAAAGATATATAGCTGACCTCGAGGAAGACTTAATGCAGGGATAAGAAACTAGAAAAGACAACCGAACAAAAGTCAACATAATATATTTTCATTGCCACGAGTTCTCTAAGGTGGCTCTCACACTGAGGCAACAAGCAATAAGCAACTGGCAATAGGCAACACGCAATATTAGCGGTAGCACATATTTTACATTGAATTAAATTAGAGGTCTCACATTAGAGCAACTCGACATTGGTCGAACGAAAAATGTTGCTGGTTGCTGCAATATTATTTCTGGCGATACTTACTGCTTGTTGAAAAGCGATAAATATTGCATCGTGTAGTATCAATATTTGCGAGTAGTAGCAGGGAATGATGAATATACACTTTTTTTTACTTTTTGAAAAATATTTCGGACGATACAGTTTTTAATACAAAATTTGTAAAAGTGGAGAAATAACCCTGCATTTACGATTTTACTAGAAAAGACCACAGCAGGTTAGTTATTGAAAAGGCATGGAAAGCAATTGAGGCTGAAGTAAAACTTCAAGGCACCCATTATTTTCTTTTCGTCTTTTTGTTCTTAAATGCCACCACATTAAAAAAATCGTATCGGAATCGTCGGATGACATGATAGCTACAGATTTCTAGTAGCAATAATATTGCTTCAATGTGAGATAAGGTCAAAATAATGTTGCGTATTGCTTATCACCAGTTGCTAGTTGCTTATTGCTTGTTGCCTCAGTGTGAAAGCCGCCTAAAGGTTTCTCTAAATTCTTTTCGTCTGTGGAGTAGGTACGCTTCAATGTGTTCAGGGTGCGACTAGTGGATGCGAAGGGTTGGTCTTTAACTAGCTGTGAGGAATTGTCTGGACATTATTTATAGAAAATCGTAAAAATTATCTGATCTTGAAAAAAAAAAAAGGATAGGTTACTCAAGACTCATAACTCTGGAAGTTGATATGGTGGACTCGTAACTTTTACAATTTAGATAAGTGGGAGTATTCTGCTTACCTAAACTGAAACGTTATTCACGAAAATTGGTTTATTGGTTATAGCATTATAAAAATGCAGGGTGAAAAGATACAAAAAGATTTCAAAAGGCCGTAGCGGTTAAACCTTTGTTGTTGGACTACGTGACTAATACTTATTTAACTTTAACTGTGCACCGAATATTTTTTCAGATAACATTATCTGAGTAAAATTAGCAAGGTTAGAAGAAATATTGTTGACAAAACCGGAAGAAAATGCACTAAACATTTGTGAAGGAAAGATTTTCAGATCAATATAGTGTCCTTTGTTGTTGTTGACGAAATAGAAGATCTAATGCAAAACCAAAATATAGTTAGATTTATAAAATCGCCAAATGTAATAATGGCTAGGACAAATTGAAAGTAGAAGATAGAGTGCAAAGGCCAGAGATTTTGAAAATAAACTAGAAGTAAAACGAAGCAAAGGCTGGGACGAAAAGACGATTTGCTAGAAGATATAAAAATGATGAGAGTGCAAAATTAGTAAGAGAAACCAAAAACAAATCTCACTGGAGAAATATTGTCGAGAAGGCCAAGGTTCATAATGGACTGTAGTCAGGGGCGGCGCTTGGGTTTTTTGCGCTCGGTGCACTATGTCATATTGCGCCTCATAAGTTTTTTTTTTTTTATGTGAAAGACTAGAGTCACAGGAAACGCCCTTTATACTGTGTCGACAACCTATTTTCTTCATATAGAGTGCAATGTCGAACAGCAGCTCTAGTCGGGGAAGAAAGGAACTGTCACAACCTACCCGCGATATTTTTAGTCCACCTACTCCAACCATTACTGTCACGACTTTGACATTGGGGCATCGAGAAACAACTCGCTGGAGTGTTATGCCTCCTGAAACGAGTTGAATCTCATCAACACTCATCAACATGCGCTTTTTGGTGGAGCGGGGAAGGGCTAAGGAAGGCTATGACACGAGGAATTAGGAATGTAAAGAGGGAAGAAGAAAGAAGGAAAGTTATGTGAGTGGGAAATTAGAAAAGGCGAAGGACCGTGGGGTTGGCCGGGATTCGAACCCGGGACTTCTGGGATAGTAGCCAGGCGCCTTACTCCCTAGGCTACCGAGGCCCCCCAAGCTGTTCATTTTTGAACGCAGTGACAATGGAAAAAGACACAAAAACTCACTGAATGGGCGAAATAATTGTCATAGTTTGCACCATAATAATGCGTATAACATAAAAAAAGATTCACATAGATAGGAAGTTTCACCTGGGTCAACATCTAACCAACAAAATCAGAACGTCGTTTGCGAAGAAGAGAATAGGCAACGACGATGGGCGGACAGATTTTCTAAACCTCTGAATTCTTTCACAGAATTTTTGAATGAACTTTTTGACAGCAAGAAAAGAAATGGCAGATGGAAGAATTAATATTAAAAGCAGCAACAACAAGCTAAAGCATTCTAACGTATAGTTTGCTGGAAAAGATCGCTCTTGTGAAAATCCATGCGGTTCTTTATAGAATTACAAAAGGAAATTGGAATGTTAGACAATAATACCCCGGCTTCACCGGCCAGAACTGCGCAAGTTGGAGCAAATTAGTGTACTGAACTTCAATTTTTGCCTGAGTTGTCATACATTTTCACATATTGAACTCAGGCAAAAATAAAGCCAGAATTCGTCCAACAGAACATGAAATTGAGATTGAACGTAAAAGCTCGCTGAAAAGAGAGTAATCAACTGAAATAATGGAATATTTGGAAATGAGCTTTTGCATATTTAACTTCTGCATGAACTGAACATGCCAGCCGCTGAAGCCACCTAGGCGGATTGAATTGAACTTTATTGAACTGAGGCCGATGAAGCCGTAGTATAAACCAAAAAGAGCGTGGAGGAAAGAGGAGTTCTCGAGTTTTGTTCTCATTATTTCGTTCATTTGCCTCTTTTAACAATTCTTGAAACAGAATTTAAAAGTGCAGCAACAGCGCCCTCAAGTTTATATCAATCACGGTAAACAGCCATACACAATACGGAGCCATTGGAATAATTTCTCCTTTGTGTGAGTGGATATGGTGCTTTTTACAGAATTTTTAAAAAGTGCTCCAATGAGACATTTTTCTTTCCTTTGCGAGATTTTTTCCCGAATTTCTCGAATCTCGAAGCTGCACCATGAGAAGTGAAATTTCCCCGCTTTTCTTCCATGACAAAAATTGGCTAAATATGTGTAATTGCTTGCACCCGTGAAAATAATTTTTATTTATTTTTAAGATTTTTTAAATCTTAATTTCTGAAATTGCGCCCCCGACAAATTGCGCCCTGTGCAAGTGCACCATTCGCACCTATGAAAGCGCCGCCCCTGACTGTAGTAGTGCCGAAAGTATGGAAGAATAATAAAAATTTAGTGAGTTTCATAAAACTTAAAAACCAGAATTCGCTGGTATGGGCACGACTTGCGTACGCGAGAATAAGTATGGAAGGAAACAGGCCTTTGTGCCGATTGAGAAATACCGGACAGAATCGGAAGTGTCGAGCTAGAAAACGTCGAAACAATTCGAGGACAAACATAAAAGAATATAAAGGCCCCCATACACGGTCTAATTGGATGTACATCGAAGGGCGGATGTACAACCAAAACTATCGATTGTGGGCCGGTCGGCCGATCAAAATACGTTGGGCTTATGGGTTTGATGAAAATCTGGTTGTACATCCAATTTGACCGTGTATGGGGGCCTTTAGGATCAATTTGTTCTGGAGCCCAATTGAATTAAGAACATAAAATGGTCAACAATTTCAATCCAAATAAATTGTTGTTCAAAAAGTCGATATTACTTTAAATACATCTTCAGTGCAACATTTTACTTCCTAAGTAAATTGTATACAATTTCAAAACGTATTATTTCAAAATCCGTAAATAGAAAGAAAATTACATATCCTATAACAAAAAAAAAAAAAAAAAAACTTACAATCGTAATATCTTTTACGTCAGACAGATTATTCACCGATAATAAAATTTCCAACTTAAATATTTATGATTGCACAACAGAAAGTACACATATGTAAGTAAAAGAAAAAAGAAACAAAAATTTTGAATATAACCTTGCCCTTAAATTTTCGATAAGTCAGTGCACCGACTATAAACTATATAACGTATAAACCACAACGATATTAAAAGTTTGTTTAAAACAAAACCCACCCCACGTCTCTCTAAACATTTATGGATTTTTCAAAATGCTCCAATATTCTTTACGTATATGGTTTGTTGGGTTACCTGGTCGTTGTTGTATAAGTCGTCTATGTATATAGGTAAGTATATATCTATACGATTTCTTATAAGTTTTACTATCTACAAAAGAATAACACACAATAAAGGGGATTTTTAGTTCTATACTTGTACATAAATTCACAACGCCCATCCTTTTGAAGGACTTTATATTACGTACGTACCTAGTCCATTATTTCTCTTTGGTAGACTTTTATCAGATATGCAGTTTTTCATACAAAAATTTCACATACACATACACAAAAACAGAAAACGCTTTAATGTAACTACAGTTTTATACGAGACACAGGGTTGATGTTTTGTAGATGTGGTTATTGGAGACTATACATAACTTTTGTTGGATATTCGGTGATGTTCATTTTTCAAGGTTATCTGAAAGGATGGTTGAGAGTGTTTTTTGATGGGGGTGGGGGTTTGTAGATATAGGTGAAAAAGGGAGGGGATATAATCTACTTCCATTAGTGTTATGGGAAAATTTTTTATGAAATATTTTTCGTTTTTAAAATATTATTTTGTTTTTTATAAAAGAGTGGGGGAGAGAAAAGATTTGACACTAACCTGTATTGTATGATCCAAATGGTTTATGATTCGTATAACACGACCAGCACTACGTTTTATTGATCCAGATGTTGTGGATAATGTACCTAAATCAGCTTCCATTATAGATGGCTTACGGCTAATTGGCTTTGAGCCCCATCCTTGATTACCAGGTGATGCGTACCACATCCCGTTCTTCTTTCCGTAGCTGGCCGGCTGTAAAATTAAAAATGATGGCTTCAGTTGACTTTCACTTATGGTTCTTCTAAATTTTATTTAATAAAATCTTCACCCAACTACGCGTTGGCGATGATAGTACAAGAAACGGTGAATCCTCATCGCTCTCGAACCATGGGCTTATGTAGTCGAAATCCATATATATAAAATTTATTGTTGAGATTTTTCGTTTTTAATATTCTAAATTTTTTTTCTTGATATAAAACTTAAATTCTAATATTAAAACTTTATTAAAAACAAATGTTTTATATATTATTTTTCGACGTTTTAACTATACACTGTATATATTCACACTGTGTTCTGTTGTAACTGAGTAAACGAGTTTTCACTTTCCAAAATTTACTTAAAAAAAAAAATATATGCGGAGAAAGAGAAGAAATTATTTTGTTCACGACTTAAAACGGATAATTATGAGCTCTGATATCTACCATCGCAGTACGCCATAACGGCTCATGTAGTAATGTTCCAACGTAATACGTGCTAACGACCATAGCCCACAACTTTCTTACGGTCAAAGAGTATGTTTTGTTATTCCACCCCTGAGGAGGAGAGAAAGCACCACACAACAACAACAACCACCAACGAATAAACCCCTTTTTTTAAGTAGCTTGACGTAGAAGTTCTATATCGCCATCTTATAAAACGAAAGGAAAGGACGAAATATTCTTGTGATATCCAACACTCTTCAAACTACTACTAACGCCAAAAAAAAAATAATAAAAGTAGTAAACCAACAATACCACCAACAACAACAACAACACCAACAATACCACCCCACAGTAGCAGAAACATTAGCGGGGAGCATATCAACAACATTTTGCAACCCCTTTTAATGTAAATTACCTGCGGTCGTTTCGTGTGCTTAGTGGGGGTTTTGTTATATCAACGCCATTGCCACCACCACTTCTACTTTTTGGGGGCGGTGGTAATATGTGTTTAAAAAGGGTTAAATTGTCCTTTTTGGTTTACTTTTCACATACGATCCTTGTCTCTATAAGTGTTTGCTCAGTTGCTGTTGTTGATTTATTTTATTTTTTTTTATTATGTATAATTTTTTTTTTATTTTTCCTTAGATGATGTCAGCAAGAAATTTCCTTTATTTTTTTGGGGGCGGCAGTAGAAAGATAATTTCCTTTTCCATTGACGAAACAAGGCCAGTCACGCGAGAGAAATAATTGGTCGCCGGACACACTACTATACATGTTCTTGAAATACAACCAAAAATATAACAACAATACCACCAACAACAGCAACAATAAAAGAACGCGTCCCTTCAATCGAAGGGCGAAAACAACGAATCGCTGAAATGTGTCGATTAATTGAGTAAAATTGTCGGAAGGAGTGGTTTATTATTTTGCCTTGCTCTATGTCCTTCAATTTGGTTATTATAGGCTGGACAGGACATACCTTTGGATTTCTATAGACTACATATTCTCCTCCTTCCGGTTTAAGGATAATTTATTAGAGCTTTGTGGAGGGGTATTTACTGGGATATCGTGACAGTCAAGTCAGTCATTGGGTGGGATGGATGGGTTAAAAAGGTATTTTCATATTATTGGAGAGTTGTCTGCCCCATGTGAAATTCAATGGCAGAATCAATACGAAAAAGCGTATCTCAAGAAATTGACGTTTTGAGTCAAGTCTTCCACTTTTGGTACCCAACGGATCTCTAACTACCTTTAAAATGACGTATCTAATTGTTTATACCTTTCGGATTTATTCATGAAAACAGTTTGGGTGTATCTGAATACAGCTAAAAACATAACAACTGACAAAAATACAGACCTCAGATACGCACAGGATTAAAATTTTGAGGACTATCCGTGTGATCAGGCCCGCCACACAAAAGGGGCAACTGGGCTGAATTCCCCGGGTCCCAAGGCAGAGGGGCCCCAAAAATAGATTAAAACCCAAAAAGTTAAAATCTCCATACCTTTGCTTTCTGAACGACAAGCAGGCAGTAGCCTAGAGTCTGAGAATCAAGTATGCACTGATTTAAAATAAAATGAATAGACTTATTCTTAGCTAGCTCAGTGCAATTAGTCGAAAAAAGGGCATGAAATTGCATTTCATGATGGTCAACATTTTTTTTTTTGGAATTTGTTGGGGTACATCTGACAATGTTAAAACCAAGTTTGTGGGGTCACAGTGTGATGGGAAAAGCCGCCATCTTGAAAAAGAGGTAGAGGTCGTTTATACCAAATAACTCGGTTGTGTGCAATGATAGCTGAAAATGATCAATACAAAGTCATTAGAGAATAAAATTATCTACAAAATGACCCCTCAACGAGGTCTGTAAGTTAATTTGGCTCAAAGTTATGGCCGCTCAAAGTTTGAACTTGTTCGGGTGGTTGAGGTTGAATGCAGTTTTTTGCGATTATCTCGTAAGATATTAATTTGGGTGGGTTAATGCCGATTACCAAACTTATAGTGCTAGTGATTACCTTTAGAATAAGCTCTTAGTCATCGCTCTCGCTTGTATAGTTTGCGAGTAATACAACGCCAAAGTTCGCACTTCACGTGCCTGAAATAACTAATAACGCAATTTTTTTTGAATATCTCCTTAACGGTTGCTCATATGATAACGTAGTAAACAGCAGAAATACGGGTATTAAAATATCTTTGAAATGGGCTGTTGACCGAAACTCTATGTCACTTCATGTCCGCGACATAACGGGTGAAAAGTCAACAGCGAAGGTTGTGACACTTCTCGACGAATTCCAGCCAGTTTCGCGTGTCGGATGAATTAGAATTTTATGTAACCCCCTGAATTATCTATATTTTGGGTTATTTAACTACTTTGGAAAATAATAATAATGGGAAATAGTAGCTAAGAATCATCATTTTCGAGGTTCTAAAAGTATAGTTTTTGATGAGACTGCCTCAGATGCGGAAAATAATAAAATGTGAAATGTGAGGTAAAACTTTGGAATCCGGGAAACATAACGTGTGCAAAGAGACTTAAGTGAAGGTCAAGTGAAAGCTGTTTAAGAAAAGGTGGTGCAATCATTTTTAAGAGGAGCAGTGCAAGAAAAGACAAAGAAAGTGGGAAATTACTAAGAAGTGTCTCGACCGTCAACATGAAGATGAAGGTATTCTCCCACAAAAAAAGTACCCACAGTATTGTTTATATTAAAGATTTATCGAAATAAAAAATATATGATATATTGAAAGGGAGTGCTTTAGTTTTCGCGAAAATGATGATTCTTAGCTACTATTTCCCATTATTATTATTTTCCAAAGTAGTTAAATAACCCAAAATATAGATAATTCAGGGGGTTACATAAAATTCTAATTCATCCGACACGAGAAACTGGCTGGAAGCGAGTTATTCGTCGAGAAGTGTCACAACCTTCGCTGTTGACTTTTCACCCGTTATGTCGCGGACATGAAGTGACATAGAGTTTCGGTCAACAGCCCATTTCAAAGATATTTTAATACCCGTATTTCTGCTGTTTACTACGTTATCATATGAGCAACCGTTAAGGAGATATTCAAAAAAAATTGCGTTATTAGTTATTTCAGGCACGTGAAGTGCGAACTTTGGCGTTGTATTACTCGCAAACTATACAAGCGAGAGCGATGACTAAGAGCTTATTCTAAAGGTAATCACTAGCACTATAAGTTTGGTAATCGGTATTAACCCACCCAAATTAATATCTTACGAGATAATCGCAAAAAACTGCATTCAACCTCAACCACCCGAACAAGTTCAAACTTTGAGCGGCCATAACTTTGAGCCAAATTAACTTACAGACCTCGTTGAGGGGTCATTTTGTAGATAATTTTATTCTCTAATGACTTTGTATTGATCATTTTCAGCTATCATTGCACACAACCGAGTTATTTGGTATAAACGACCTCTACCTCTTTTTCAAGACGGCGGCGGCTTTTCCCATCACACTGCGACCCCACAAACTTGGTTTTAACATTGTCAGATGTACCCCAAAAAATTCCAAAAAAAAAAATTTGACCATCATGAAATGCAATTTGATTTACTAATTGCACTGGACTAAGCACAGAGATAGATTTTTATCTCTTTAAAGGGGCCCTAAAGTAGGCCCAAGAATTGTTAAAGTGCTATCGCCAGATCAACCGATAATTCATCATCCGTTGTGAACGAGAGGGGTGAGTGTCTTTTCGATGTTCTTGTTATGAATAACATAGATCTTGAAAGTAGGTGTCAAACCCACCTTTGTCGCTTATGGTGCAGCACCTCTTCCCTTCACAGCAGACTACTCCCGACAGTATCAAAAACTGGCGTGTTCTGGATGAGGCCTCACTATCGGACCATTTGCACATCAGGTTCAACATTGCCGGCTACCCGCTCATGCGCACCTCCTCCTAGTTCCTAAAAAACCAACTGTGGTAATTTTGTGGCCTTGAAATCAGACCTGCTCACCACCTCTATCAGCTCAGTGTCTGAAATAGAGATGGATGCAACGTAGCTCACGAGGTGCTGATCTCCTCCTACCATGACAGCAAACACTGTTTATTCCTCCCGGTCGTCGCGTAAAGTGCCCTGAGGGAACTATTTACTGGCTGCAATGCGGGGAAAAGTTAGGAGATTGTTCAATAAGACACAACATGCTGGACAAAGGGAAGAATACTAGTTGACCCTGTGACAGCCTGCAGATTCTACTTCTCCTCCAAAGACTTCTTCAGGGGAGTTGGCCTTCTAAAAAAGCAGGATGGATCATACACATCTACCTCTCTGAACTTTGAAGTGCCTGCACAGCGAGCACTTTTCAGGGTGAATCCTTCAGGCTGCTTATTCCCGGGACCCAGGCACAATCATGGAACCATTTCAATCCGTGTGTTTGCCTTTCTGTGAACACCTTCAACCGGGACAAAGTTAAATAACCAGTTACCAATTTTCAATCCGGAGGAGATGACATTTTCACGCACTCCTTCGAATTGGTTCTCGACAATCTTGTCTGACTCTTTAGAGCCAGCTTCAATTGGTGATACATTCCAGCCTTAAGCTGTTGATGGGATATCTAACCGGCCATGTATGGCTGCTGTATCACCTCCACAACCTAGGCTTAGAAGAAGAACGTTTATCAGAGAACTTATGAGCCCCACTCAAGTCCGGACCAAGAAATTCCACGGCAACTTTAGGTAGTCCTAAATTTCTCGGATAGTCATTCAATTCTGTCTGGTTAAACAGTTATGGTTTAGAAAAGAGCTCAAAGTCTAAATCCTAATTTTGAAGGGAATGTTTCCAAAACAGCAAATATTAAACTAATTTTAGGAAATAGACGGAGTGCTAGGGGCTTGCTCCACCTCTGTCACGGGTTGGCCCGGTATTGCAGTACCGCCGGGTTCGGCTTTGCTTTGAAAGAAACAATTGAAGGAAAAATGATCCATTACAATCTTAATTACAAATTTGACTATGTCGCCTAGAAATTATAAAATAATAAAAATCCATCCATAATTTATCGTTACACTCCAGAGCCAAATTAGCCATCAGATGAGTGAACAGCAAACGAGGAAGGCCGTCAAAAGCGACAAAAACGCAAAACTCGGCTGTGAAGGTTATGTCGACCGTATTTTGGGATTCGCATGTTACAATATTCATAGACTACCTTGAAAACGGAAAAAGGATCAATAGTGACTATTTGCTAGCATTATTATTAGTACGTTTGAACCCGCGAAAGCACCAAATGAAGAAAAACAAATGTTCTTTCACCACAATGCCAAAATTATGGGATTGCTCCGAATCCACGGTTCTCTCCAGATTTAGTCCACCAGCGACTACTACCTGTTCAAAAATCACAAAAAAATGCTCACCGGAGGAAATATGGCCTTCGGTCTGTTTGGAAGGAGTTCATCAAAGCGAGGTCCCCAATTCCATTTCCTTCCTTGTCTTGGCCCTCTCTAGCTTACTTAGTCCAAAAAAATCCCTTGAGTAGGTAGAGGAAAATCCATCCTGATAGAGCCTACTTATCAGAATAAGGCATTCTACAACGGACAAACGGATAAAGTGAAAGTGCAGTTTTCTCCACAATTTGTAATGTGAACAAACTTGAGCGCAACAAAAAAACACTTTTTCTAACTTAAAAAGTCGCCTAGCGAAATTCGGTCGGGTTTTGCAAATAGTCCGGGAGGCAGCATCATATTTTTTGACCTCATTCCTACAAAGCTAATATTTATTATACATAATTTTCATACACTGCAAATTAGAAAAGTGAAAGTCTACCGAGCTTTTAGCGCTGGGTTCAATAATAACAAATTATTGATTATGTAAAAACACAATATATCAATACCTACAAGGCTGAAACTTTATATAATGTCTGAGAAAGGCTAAAAATGAAGCCTAGTGATAGTCGACCATCTTGTAAGCGCTGGTATCAAGGGTCGACCACCCACGCAAAATGTGGTAAAAATTACCTCGATTACCTTATTCCTACAAGGCTCAATTATTTTTATAAAATAAAGTAGCTTGTAAAACAACAAAAAAAGATAGTCTACCGGTTAACGAACGCTGGTAAAGCCTCGGTAGACGCTGTGACGATATGCTACAACTCGCTCTGAATTATTGTTCACACCGATATTAAAATTGATTCTACAAAACTATTTTTTCTTGCACTTGTACAAGAAGTTAAAGTTAATAATTACATATTAAATATACTTGGTCTTCTCTCAATAGGAGTTGGTTAAGATGAAGTGATTGCAATGTTGCCATTTCGAAAACAATTTCTGAATCTACAAACAAAAGTAATTAGTTAAAATCAGTTATACCCAAGTTCTTGCTTCGACACCGGTTTCATTAGGTTTGAGGTTGTCATAAACGATTTACCATCCGTTTGAGTAGTTATCAATCCGGAGAAACGATGGGATACATTTCGCAGTGCGGGGTTCATTGCAATTGTAAAACCCGTTGTAAGACTATACCTACAGAAGAAAGGAACAGGGGCTGAAGGGTCGATAGGATTTTGCTTCCTTATGTGATCTTCTCCTCGATTTAGGAATAAAAACCACACAAGCCTCCCTTCAGCGCCTAGATATATGGGACAGTCCAAAGATATTCTATAATAATGGCAGCAGGATTGGTAGGATCTATTACAAGCCCCTCTGAAATAGAGGGGCACCAATCTGATCTTTCCTAACATCCTTTAAGAAGCCAATGGCCGATCTTACCGGCAATGCAAATCTCATTTGCCAGGCCTCTGTTGCTACTGTAGGACCGGCGGAAAAAAACTATTTTCAAAAAAATATAGATATATGTACAGTGTTAGGCTCTAAAGCCAATTCAGAGTCACTAAGCAGATAACCCGAGAGAGTAGTGCATATTACAATAGCTCCATGGTATCCCTGGTGAACCCTAAGGAGACTTGAGGGAGGCAATGTCATTTGAGTGATTCTTAGACAAGACATGGTGCAGCGTCATGGTGGCTGAAAGCTTGACTAAATCGTCTCAGGATGCTCTCCGTGACCTTTGGTTAGGACTTCTCAATTCTGTGTTTTAATCTGTAAGGGGTTTCTTGTAAAGGTCCCAGTTACTCGAGATCTTAGCCCTGTTGCATATTTTTAAGCTTCGATGATGAAACAAGAAATTAAAGAGAGATTTCGTGAACGCAATGAAAAAACACAGTCATCTGTACTGAGATATCTGAGTTCAAAGTAGAAAAGAAGTAATACGAATAACGAAAATTACAAATTCAACAAACAAACTTCCGTTGGGAAACTTTTAACAACGAAAAACCTAAAATAGTTCTCTACGTTTTTGACCTTTTTTACGCCCAATTAAAAGTAGCATCCAAATATAATTTAGTGTAACATTTTGTATTTTAATTCCCAATGAGATATAAGTGTCAACCCTTCAAACAGACAGCTTTATAGTCTCAACCGTTCCAATTCTAACGAAATTTTAAAATCGCTCTCCTATAAATTGACACCAATTCTACTTACGCCTTTTCGTATACAAGGCGACAACTTAACCTTAACCAAGTAAAAAAAGGAAGGCGACAGTCTAACCTACAAAATATGAAACAAAAAAAAAAAAATTTATTAATAACGCAAAAATCCCACCCACGATTTAGTAATTCTTCTTATAGCTCACAAACACTACGAAAAAAGTCAAAAAGAGTCCTGATTTAACTTGATGCCATTATGGACACGCACATTTCCGTGGAGCAAGGATAGACTTACGTACCCGAAGAAAGAAGGACATTATATCTTTAACAGCACTAGTCCTAATAAGAGTTTCCGCAAAAGAAATGTATAAGTATAAATATTACATAAATATACTATAAATGTAAAAACTATTTTAATAACTCAATGACTAAAAAAATATTTCTTTTTGTTTTAGTATGTAATAGAAAGAGATGACCGGAAAATAATATGAAATATTTTTTTTTTGGGTGAATGAAGGTCAGTTGTGTTTTTTGGTATAGAAATGAGGTCGCCTAAACATTTATAGGATTTTTTTTTACACCTTAAGTTTATTTTTCTTTAAGATTATTTTTATATAAGTATTTTAATTTAGGATTTTTAGTGTATGGAATAATTTCAATACAAAAAATGCAGCAATATAGAAGTATACACAAATATTCACCACTTAAAAATTAATATTTCTTTTCATCTAAGGGTGAAATAGTGTTTATAATTTTTATTTTCATTTTATTTATTCACCAAAACTTCATCATTAATTTAGATTTAACGATTTGAAAATTGTGGTTTTGCTGTCATTCATATCCTGGACGACTATACATTAATGCATTAATTTGAAGCTTTTTCTCTCTGTGTATATTAATTATTTATAGTTCACGACGATAACAGCTTCTACAATTTTTGAATGCAGGTGGGTGGCAATTTGCTTATAATAATTTTTGTTAATTAAAAAAAGGAGTTAAAACTTAAAAATTTGTTTGTAGATTTAAATTGATATATCACTGTATTCTCTAGCTAGACGGAAATATTGAATATAGAATCTGATATGGAAGATTTATTATGGTTATGTAATAATTAAATCAGTAGATAATTGAAAATTGATAATTAAAAATATACTGTAATCATAATTGCAATTACAGAAATATAATATTTTATTAGACTATAGTTAATCTCGAAAAAGCTTTTAATTGTCTGTCGAGAATATCGTATCGTTGCATTGGAACCTTAGCGGAGCCTGTCTTTCGTCAATGACACCTGTCGTTGCCTGTCCGTCCACTTCATAACCTAGTAAGTCCTCATGAATTTTGGATGAAGGTTCGAATTGGGACGGAACCACAACTAGATCGCGTTGTTGATATTTATGTGCTTGCTTTCGTTTGTTCTTCTTCTACTCTTTTAATCCCCCGTGAGACAGTTCTCATTTCCGCCCAAGATTTCGCAGTTGTTGTGGTCTCTAACTCCAACCAAGAGCCTGTTTGTCTAGATTCTTGTTCTCGCGTCACAAGGGCATGATTCGGGTTTTTGGAATCCCTCAAGATGAGCAACGAGTCACTGAATCTAAGGTAGATGGCTCCTTTGCGATCTGCCAGCGATACAATTAGTTAACAACATATTTACTGGCTATCGTGACGTCTATAATCGAGCGTCTCCTACACATCTCGAGTGCTTGAGATTAATTTGGGTAATCTTTATCTTCCGGACAATTTCTTTGGTTAGAGCTATTTCTTCGAGCAGTTCGCTTGCTGCATCCATCTTACCAAGCTCGTACTTATCGGCTTGGAATAGCTTGACGTGGCGGACTCCAAATCTTAGCTTTTACTCGAAATTTACGAAGGGGACCAGGCAGTTCTACTGTTCCGTGGAATCCTCCTTCTTCCTTATAACCACCCAGTTGCAAGGACGTAGCCAGGATTTTGCTTCGGGAGGGGTTTTTGTAGGTTAGGTGGAAATGGCACGCTATTGGGCCCATTGTGATGCCATTAGCCATTCTAGTGTTGGAACAAAGTGCAGGCCATTTCAAGCCATTTGGAGCTTTTGATAAAGCGACAGAGTTCAGGGACCCCAGTATTTTGCAGCTCGCTCAATGCATCAAGGAAGGGTGAGCCAAGGAAGGTCCCTCTTTCCTTGCGAGGGCGGGACATGTACAGAGAAGATGGGAGACAGTTTCTTCCTCTTCTTCATTACCACAACATCAGCATAAGTCGTTGTGGGGAAGTCTTAATCTTTCGGCGTGCCGGCCAAAGGGGCAGTGACCAATCAGAGTATTTACTACATGAGTTATCTCCTTTATGTTTAACAAAACTAGAAATTTTGAACGCTTTGCGTCCAAAGTTGGCCAGATTGCATGAAGGGTGCGGAACACCGTTGCTGTAGTCCATCGCAACCCATCTCGAGCTAATCAGATTTTCCTCCAAGCTAGTTTGTAGGTCATTCCTATCCGGGTTAAGTGGGGTGTCCTTTCCACTTCGGTTCCTTGTCTAGCAAGCTCATCTGCCCTACGGTTCCCCTAATCCTATTATGTCTAGGAATCCAACAAAGTTTTATATGAAACTGAATGGCAATCTCACACAGAGACCTCCCCTTCCCCCCATTACTTTTTTACTTTTTTTATACATAGTCATCTAGATATTTTTTCCTTTCTTCGGAAATGCAAATTACACACCAATAAACATTGCGCACATATGAATAAGACATTCGCTTATGTATTTTCAAATTTCCGCTTCGAAATGTACCAAGAATGCTACTGCGCATGGAAAATAGCCTTTTGAGAAACCTCATCTCGTTTGGTTCGCGCTATACATAGCTGTCGCCAAACGTATTTCTAAGAAGAAAAAATGCGATTTGAATGGTGTTCTGCCTATCTCAAATTTAGTATACAATTGAAGAAAAACTATTTATTATTATTTAATTTTTCATGCTATCTGCGATGTCTTTTTTCATTCGTGGGGGGGGGGGTTTGAACCCCCAAAACCCCTCCCCTGGCTACGTCCTTGCCCAGTTGTTTGTCGGGACCTCTGGCTTTTGGAGCTTGAAACACTTTAGGTGCTTTTACTCCTGAGTAAGGAAACGTCCATAAATTACGTGAGACGATTTTTACGATTTTTCGACCCCTCATCCCGTTTGGTGAGATGTTGTGAGATTTAGCTGGACTTGCTGCCACTCTCCTATCACACTTGAGATTTTCCAAATTTTAAAAAATCTTTAGTATTTACCCTGAAAATACGTATTTACGGGCGTAACCAAAGCAAGTCGAGCCGCGGTCGTGTGCAAGATTTTATTTGAGATAACTGATAATTTAGACTCCTTGTTGCCCCTCTTCTATTCCACTCGTTTTTCCCGCTTGTAGTGGACACACAAATACCAAAACGTGAGCACTCACTCAACAAAAATTTCATTAGTAGCATTGCCTTCATGTAGTTCTATATTCTAAGGGCCTTTTTGCGGGCCAATGTTACTTGGCTCGTACGCTGCAGAATTCGCCGAGTCGAACGTTTGACTGGCCGGTGACGGCTAAACGATGGCGGGGCTACTATGCTACTATCTTGAGTTCGCATAACCGCGTAAAAATTGTACGATTTAGCCATATCTTAAGGCCCCAATTTACACATAGGTCTGAAATTTTTCGACTTGAGGCCAAGTATCACCACACACTCATCGGCCAACTGTATGGGCCCTGTAGTGTAAGAAAATTGACAAACAACTTTATTTGTTTGGGCATTTATCGTCAGTTAGTGCCTTAAGATTTGAACTTCTATTTACTCTCAAGCCGTGAACTTATGTTAAGAATTCATACCGTATTCACTTGGAATGGAAACCAAGGCGTGAGAGAACCAAGACACTGCCTACGGGAAGGGGCCTGTAAGTGAATAGGGGTCTTTAGTGGAAAAACTAGTTTTACTTAATTTAGCCTCGTTTTCTCGCCATTTTACGCTGTTTCTTTAAAGCAAAAATACGTGATATTTGCCGTGAACCCTCCTCTCTCCCACGTGAGATCCTCCTCTCTCCCACGTGAGATTGGGTGAGATTCGGCTCGACCCCCTCCCCACTAAGCACCTCACGTAATTAATGGACGACTCCTAACCAGATGCGGACTCTAGGTTCACTAGGAATTTCTCTTTCTGGGATTAGGCCAATCTTGGCTCTTCTTAGGTCTGAAAAGCACTGTAACTCCGCCGTCGTCTGGTCCCAAGTCCAGGGTGTGAAAGGAGAAGGGTGCTCGACTTGCCGAATTGACCAGAATCGGGAAACCGAAGAAACTAGGCAAGGCACCGTATTTTTAAAGCGGCACCCCGTTGCGGGGGCGTCCAGTCTTTCACACCTAGGCATTGCGCTCACACCACCTTGTCATAAGGAGACGGGATTGCGACGTTGGAAGGAACTTAGAGGCTCCCGGGGTGACTTCCTGCTTATGCCAACGAATATTAAAATAATCAAGACAAAAGCCTTGACATCTGGGACTTACTAGTTCTTCTGGCTTGATAATTCTACACTTGTATTTGGTTAAATCAGTTATACAACTTTCAAGCTTACCCGGATGCAGCCTTTTGGAGTGTTAAGCCTCATGGAACGAGGTTAATACCCTCAACTGATCAATAAGCTAGAGACGAGCTAGAGATTTCAAGAGGTAAGGTTGGTTTGAATTTCTTTAGTTTGCTGCCTCGTGTTGCGATAGAATCAGCAACTTATCCATCCTTTTTGTTTCACAACTTTTACTTCTGCAAGCGACCAAAAAATAAAAATTGACGCCAAAAAAATGATATAATTGGAGTGATACCATGAATTACCGCACCAAATGACGACAAAGCTGCTGTTTAGTTCAGCTCTCGTACATCCCCGAGTTGTTACATCTTACCATTCTACGATGCAAGGAACCAAAGTAGACGTTACGAGTTTGCTTACGTAAATTAAAATTGGCTCCAGGTCAAGGCATCGAGAGTGATATTTGAGTGCCATTATTGGATGATTGTCAATTTTGATGACGCACCCAGGTCGGGCCGGGTTATTAAAATAAGTTTATGAAAATCAACGCGAGGGTCATTTAAGAAGATTTCTTGGGTCAGTGTCTGACCCGCGGATCATAAGTTCGCCAGCACTTATACAGGGTGTATCAATGAAAATGTAGAAACGTCTGGCTGTGGATTGGTCTTGTATAGGCGAACGAAAATTCGTATGGGTGGGTGGGGGGAGGGGAGAATCGTATCAGTTAAGCCACTAGGGCGTTTTAAAATGGTTTTTGGTAGAGGTTTACTATTACCCTGTATTTTTGCAACCTTATTAGATTAATATACGCAGAATACTTCCACCAATCTAAAACTGTAAAAGTCAAGGTTTCAACCCACCACCTTCCAGAATTAATATTGTCCAAGCTTTCCAATTTAAAAAAAAAAATATTGAATAATTACGTATTTTTGGAGAAAAAGGTGGTTGAAGTTGAAATTATTGTAAAAAAACAAATTTTTGACTTTGATGACTAATAACGCTGGAAGTTGATGGGTTTAAACCTATTCGAAAAAAATATTTAATAGGGTTAAAAAAATACAGGGTAATATGTAAACCTCTATCAAAAAAAAATTTCAAAACGTTCTAGCGGATTTTTTGTTCGTCTATCCAAGACCTATCCACAGCCAGGCGTTTCGATATTTTCACTGATACACCCTGTATAGTTCTATTATTTAAAACATCCCCTCTCCAAATCCATCTTGTTAAAATAAAACAAAAAGCGAAATTTCCGGAAACTTTTTGTGTTTTATAATCTAATCCCCTTGGAAACCTATATCCTGATTACAACAAACGACAAAACTGTGTATTGTGATTAATGATTTCACTCTGACTTGGTGGTAAGACTTCATGAATTTTCATTTCCATCGTGACTTGATTTGGATCAAACTTTGAGATTATCTCCATTCCTAAATATTAACTGTACTGAATGAAGATAGCCTTCTTGTTGTTATAATATCCATATTAAATAATGTTTGAGAGAACAAAAATCCCCGATTCATCATTTTCATATTTTATGATTAAAAATAATTTTTCGTTTGGATCCTTTTTGATTTAGGTACATATAAGGTATAAATCGACTTTCTCTTTTTAAAAATGTTCTGCCTTTCATAAAATCTCACAGTTTCAATTATTCAGTTGTATTTAAGGAATTTCTGCACCACGTGCCTTTACTTTAGGTATATATGTACCAGCAGTCCTTGAATTCATAATTTATTTATTTTTTTGTTTTTACTTGTTTTAATAAAACTTTTGTTTTACCTTTTCTTATCTTTCTGGTTTGTTGATGACTGAAAAAAATTTTTTTTTGTTCTTAAGTTACATCGAATTTTTTTATTTTTGAAACTTTATCTTCAAATAATTTAAAAAATTTGGGAAAAAATTGTTGTGTTGTTTTAAAGTTAAAGATTGCCCATGGGCTAATGGTATTATTAAGATGTGGATAAGAAAAGACTGTTGTCAAGTGGATTTGCTCTTATCAAAGTGTAAGGATACTCAAAGTGACTTACTTCTATTTTGCATATATTAGGCGTCGTCCATTAATTACGTGAGGCGTTTGGGGGAGGGGGTCTCGGCAATTATAATTTAATTTCCCCCCGCAAGAAACAGTGCAAACAATTTTTGTATGACGATCCATTTTGTGGTTTCCCCTAAAAGGATCATAGAATTCTGATTATCTCGGGAAATATTGGGAATTCCGGGGTTAAATTTAATTTACAGGCTACCTTACAGGGATGCCTAACTAACCTAATTTCGCATCCGAAAACCCTACACCAAGGAAGTAGCCAGGATTTTGCTTCTGGAGGGTTTTTTTTAGGTTAGGTTAGGTTGAAATGGCTGCTCCCTCACTAGGTGGACATTCTAGTCTTGGGATAAAGTGCCGGTCATTTCAAGCCATTTGGAGGTTTTGATAAAGCGACAGAGTTCAAGAACCCCAGTATTTTGCAGCTCGCTCAATGTATAAAGGAAGGATGAGCCAAGGAAGGTCCCTCTTTCCTTGCGATGGCGGGACATGTACAGAAAAGATGGGAGACAGTTTTTTCCTCTTCTTCAATACAACTTCTGCATAAGTCGTTGTGGGAAGCCTTTACTACATGGCTTATTTCCTTTTTGTTCAACTAAACTAGAGATTATGAACGCTTTGTGTACAAAGTTGGCCAGATTGCATGAAGAGTGCGGCACACCGTTGCTGTAGTCCATCTCAACCCAGCTCGAGCTAAGCTGATTTTCCTCACTGCTAGTTTGTATGACATTCCCATCCGGGTTAAGTGGGGTGTCCTTTCCACTTCGATTCCCTGTCTAGCAAGCTCATCTGCCCTACGGTTCCCCTAATCCCACTGTGTCTAGGAACCCAACAAAGTTTTATATCAAACTGACTTGCAGAGACCAGAACAGTCGTGGATGTTGTGACGACAGAATGGGTTTTTTGTAAGAATCATAATAATGATCTGTGAAAATGAGACCTCTCCTTCCTCCCCCTATACTTTTTTTTATACATAGTCATCCAGATATTTTTTCTTTTTTTCGGAAATGCAAATTACACACCAATAAACATTGCACACATATGAATAATGCATTTTCAAATTTCCGCTTCGAAATCTACTACGAATTCTACTGCACATGAAAAGTCGACTTTTCATCTCGTTTGGTTCGCGCTATTCATCGCTATCGTCAAACGTATTTCTAAGAAAATAAAAATGCGATTTGAATAGTGATCTGCCTATCTCAAATTTAATATACAATTGAAGAAAAATTATTTATTAATATTTTATTTTTCATGTTATCTGCAATGTGTTTTTTCCTTCGGTGGAGGGGGGGTTAAACCCCAAAACCCCTCCCCTGGCTACGTCCTTGAACTACACTACTATTTTTCTCTTTTCTGGTGAGGAATTCGGTTCAGATGAACCACGGTACTTGAGATATTGCACTACACCTCTTTATCTCAAATTTGAACGCAGACCGGCTGAAAGAGTTTATTAGTCTGCCTATAGTGTTTTGTCACTTTGGTCATGGTTGGCGCTTGAAGTGGGAAATTAGGTGGGGGCGACTTGGGTGAAAGAAAAACAATGGGCTCCCTAAACAGACACCGACGAGATATTGCTTGAGCACGACAGTTATCACGGGACTTTGGGCCATAGACCACACTGCCAAGATTGGTATCCCTTACAGTAGATGCAGGAGACGCAAGAGAAGCAAATGACTGACTTTAACTAAAGCCAGGCAGCGCACGCTAGGCAGTTACGTTCTGGAAGATTCGAAAGAGATCTTCAGACTGTAAATTAGATCATTGATATGCTTCCCAAATTCGATAGGATAGCTTTATGCATTTGCCGCCACAGTGGTTGCTTCAGTGAAATTAGGTACACGAGTTGTGGCAACAAAACGAGGCTCCAAAATGCTAATTGCGGCATCTAAGCTAACTTAAATACAATGATGAATAGTATCAAATATAAAACGGACCTGAATTAGCCATCTACATTAAAAAGGGCTCGCTCCCCTGAATTCACACCAGTTGAGTTTGCCAAAAAATACCAAGGGGTTCGGGAGTTATGCCCTTTTTTGTGAATTCCCAAAGGAGAGCTGCGAAAAGCCCATTATCTGCGAAGTGTATTCAAGGCGAGGCCGAATGTAGCATTTCTAGATTGTAACAAGGGCGGCTGACTGGAGGAGGAACTTGCATCTGTTTAGAAGTCCAAGGCATTGGAGGGCTTGTTTGGCGATTTGGAATATGTGATCATTCCATCGCAGATCCTCCTTTAGGGGTCCGTTACATTTATTATTTATTATAATTTATGAATTGCAGAGGAAGGAGGAATTCTGAGAGGTAAGAAGAACTTTTTGTGTTGAGAACTTAGGAGTTTCGTACACTAGACATATGATCTGATCTGCCCAAGTGAAAAATGAACCTTAAACAATCATTAAATGGGACTTATAGACGTTGGCGACTAGATGCATCAAGGGATATATATATACAAGGGATTCATAGAGGAAGTGTGGAATAATAAGAGCTTTATCAAGCTTGAACCGAATAGACGATGATAAAAGACTACCATAAAGCCTAAGTCTACGTAACCTGCCATAGATTTTGGAAAGCATGAGTAAGACATGGTTGCAGTATGATAATTTAGGTTTACTTAGGATTTATTAGGGTTAAGTTTAAGGAAATTGGAAGAGCCTCATTCATTTATCAGGCATAAGACATAATTGAAATCAGAAATGCAGGATTCAATCGAGTAGGAGGGCAAGAAGTATATAACTGTAGATCATCAGCATATAAATGAAAGGAGCAGCGATGGATAACAGAGGTGAGATCATTAACATTAAAAGGAGAGGGCAAAGGATTGAACCTGGTGGAACACCAAAGGATACAGGTAGGAAAGATGATACAGCAGAATTACGGCGAACGCACTGGAGTCTAATAGAAATAAGAGAAGAAAAAAGACGAGTTGCAGGAGAGGAAAAGTTGTAGAGCTGGCTAAGTTTGGAAATCAGAAGCGAGTGAAACCCAGGAATAAAAGCCTCAGAGAAATCTAGAAGAACTAATATCAGAAGGTCGCCCTGGTCGAGCATAAAGCGCAGATCAGTACCTAATTACCTTTAGTACAGCAGTTTCACAGCTGTGAAGTTTACGGAAGCCAGACTGGAATTTAGAGAAGAAATTATTAGAATCAAGGTAACGTAGAACTTGGATAAATCCGGCCGGCTTAACCGGTTAATAATAGGGTAACAAATTTCCGCTTAGGTGGGGTCTTCATCTAGCCTATTTTTGAAACCTGTTAAAAATTGAAACACAAGCGCACTACGCTTTCCCAAAAATATTAAAAAAATACCTATGTATGTACCTGTAGCAATTTATAATTAGAGCAAATATCTTGGTTTATTTCTCAAATTGAAATCTAAATTTTAAGTCTTGTAAATACCCTTTAAAATTGCCATTTCTGCGTGCAATAAGTTTGTATCAGTTAGTAAATCTGTCATTATACGTATTAATGAAGCATTCGGACTTTTTGAAATGCTTAATGAAAAAAATTAGTGATTTGCCAAATCTATTTTTGAACTGGTTAATAACATTGTCTAAGACTTGAAGATTACACTTGTTCTCTGAAAAATTAACATCTGATGCTGATGATGGGAGGTTGTCTTCATTGTGTCTTTTCATCAACGTGGTGTCGACTTATTTGGCTGCCTTCGTCTTTTAGACACTCGTAAAGACTAAGGAAATTTCATTTGCATTCGAAAATTTCTCTATCTCATTCCAACTCTTCTGAAAGGTTTCCATGCTATTTCTGTCCTCCTCCAATAAACCAATTGTGGTTGAAATACCATCAGCTGTCTGACCTAAAGTAGCGTCTTTGCTTTGGAAATAGTAGCTCGAAATTGAAAAAGGAATCCTGAGATGTGGCAGACTATCTACATGCAAACAAACATGCACTCACCCCCACACACTTTTTTTTTATTTTTATCCAAAAAACGTAGATATGTTTTTATGATATTTTAAACTTTTTGACGTATGAATTGAAGCAACGGTTTTCTGATACAACCCTCTTATCTTGACATAACTGGCGACGCCAACATATCCTTAAAAGCTGTGCATATATTGTTCTATTGATTAAAGTGATTGCAACCGATACAATTCAGTAAACAGAAAATATTAAATCTCGTACGCGAAGAATATATAGCAGCTCAGCAAACATACAGGCGCTGCTATTGATGTTGATCTCTTGCTTTGCTGCTGTGCTATCGATGCGCATGCTGACTGAAAACTCAGGTGTATTGACCTTAGCGGGAATAATGATGTTATTCTCAGCAAATGATGATAGGTTTTGCAGTCAGTTTTGTCACAGTTACTGATATGACTGATGAAAAATCTACCTTCTAAGATGATGATTGATGAAGTTATCTGAATATTTTGATTTCAATCAATCATGTCTGATAGAATTGATTGACGCTGGCATGAATGTGTAAAGGACGTCTTAAAGTTACCCTTCGGGGCTAAAAGTTGAGTCACCCGTTGGGCCCAGATTCACGCCTTGAACAACCAAAGCGAGTGTGAATGGTTTTCTCGCCTAGTTCGGTCCTTGTTTCCCGTTTTGAGTGGATATGGCGTATATTCTCGCCGCGAATTCACGGCATGAGTGTGGAGTCGCCTTTACATTTTCTTCTCCCGCAGAGATAGAAGATTTATCGCTGTTAGCGAGAAAATTGGGTTGAATGAAGTAAAACATGTCTCTCCACTAAGATCTGATTACATTTATCGCGGTTATGCGGATGCCACAAAGTAGCAAACACTCTTCCAGCCGGGTGGGAGCAACCGTGGAAAGGTCCGACTTGCTGTGTTTACGCCCGTAAACGGGTGTTTTTAGCGTAAGTACTAGAGATTTTTTAAAATTTGGAAATCTCACGTGAAATTATGGGGGAGGGAGGAGGTCGCATCAAATCTCACGACATCCCACCAATGGGGAAAGGGGGTCGAACAATCACCAAAATCACCCCACGTAATTAATGAACGGCCCCTTAAGGTATCAACGAATCTTTTTACAAAAGTCATTCTTTTACTTTTAATTGCTTGTAATTTTTCAGGCATATCCAGGCCATCAACAACGACCAGCCCTACAAGTACAGGTAATAAATGTAAATTCAACTATGTTAATCTCGAAACCTTTAATTTTCCACGTGGCTTGTTTAAAATGTACACAGAGAGAAAGAGAGTTTGAATAGAAAAAAAGAAAGCCACAGAAATATAGCAACTACTCTACTATATATGGGATGATGATAAGGACTCATATTGAAATGAGATTCTTGAAACTTGTATGCAGTAATGTCCTTTTTTCTTCAACCAAAAACGCGATAATAAACCGGGCCACGACGGAATAATTAAAAAATATGTGATCTCATTTTTTTCTACTGTTTTCGGTTGAGTGATATACACGAAAAGGGTTATTAATTTAATTGGGTTGAAGGACGGGACTGAAGCATAAAGAATGTGTGAAAGTAAAGTAGGGAAAAACCATACCGAAAAAAAAAATTAATAAAAAGAAGGTCACCAACTAGGTTATGTACAGGTTACATGTAGTCTACACCTCGGTGGTTCTTTGTTACTAAGAGCTTTGAATAAATAATTTTCTTCAAGTGGTAAAAATGATAAGGATCTTTACATCCAGGACAGATGGTTAATTGTTGCTTTGCATGCTAATTAGTTGTTTATAAATCAAAATGAGCTTTTTTATGTTATTCACTTACGATTCCACCGAAAAACAGAAAGGAGTAAGAAAAGGAATGCGCACTTGTTTGTCGTATATGTATACGTGTATGAGTCTCCCAAAGGTACTTCATAGTTTTATGGTCTATTCTTGACCGTTTTCATTGGTTAAATGTTTGTGGCCCCTTTGTGTAGGTTTAATCATATAATTTTTGTACTTTTCACTCAAACACCTTTACATTCGTTAGTCGGGTTCTCTGAAAGAAAGTGAAATGAAAGTTGTTTATCGTTTTATACTATTTCCTTTCGGGTACATATTAGTATATCCTCTAGTGGCAGTGGCGTACCTGGGTGGGTGCGGTCCGCACCGGGCGGCGCATATTTTGGGGCGGCTTTTTTTAAATTATTTTATTTAACTTACACTGTTTGTCGTCAAATCTTGGAAGTTAAATTTGACCCACTTCCCGGTTTCGGATAGAGCTGAAATTTTGCATACACGTTTAGTTTGGATGACAATGCAATCTGGCCATTTTGTAAAAATATCAAGATGGCGGTTCCAAAATGGCGCCCGATTTTTGAAATTGTGCTCCGCGGCCCTCTGACATGGGTATCAAATGAAAGGATATGACAGGTAGAACACAATAAGCTATGTGGCGTCATTCCAAATTCAAAATGGCGGCCAACACTAAATTGCGGAAAGCTTATAATAGACTAAAAAGTAGAAAATATAACCGATCAACTTCCAATTTTGCACACACTCGTAGTTCGGGTGGTTAATGTGTATGAATGATGAGATGAATAGTTGAGTTAAGGGTGAGTTGATAATAAAGAAGCAATACACGTTACAAAAAATCACAAACAAACACAGAGATGCTGCTGTCAACTAAATTCAACTACTCAAATACTGAACTCATGTCCGTATGCATAATTTCAACTAAACCCAGGTAGCAGAGCTGAGTCGAGTTCAGTCAACCTTAACCCAACTCGACTCCCGTTTACATGTAGTTAGACTTGGGTTCAACTTGAGTTCAACTCATCATGTATAAGTACTAAATGCAATCTGACCTATTTGTAAAAAATCAAGAAGACGGTTCCGAGATGGCGGCCGTTTTTGCAATTATGTTCCACCGAGCCCACGACATGGGTATCAAATGAATACAGTAAACTGTGTGACGTAATTTTAAATCTAATAGAATTGCCATCATAAAATGGCGGAATACATATAATAAACTAAAAAGTAGAAAATAAAATAAATGGTTAAAAAAATTTTTAAAAAAAATTCTTTTCATTAACTAAAAAATGTACTGAAAAGTAAAATATAAAATTTTTTTTAAAGAAAGCGTGAAATTTCAATTTTAATGAAAAAGTTAATTAAAAGAATGGCGCATTTTTCATCATAAATTGAAAATATAACTGTAAATCGCGTGAGATTTACAATAACCCTCAATTTTTTGCTTTGTTAATTTCAAATTCTAACAAAATTTTTTGATGAAAAATGCGCCATTCTTTTAATTAACTTTT
>OX465282.1:23558513-23667143 GCA_949987705.1 Thereva unica
ACCAGATGGTCGTACTTAGTACTCGAAGTGGTTATACCTTTTACTCTAAATTGAGTTTCAACCTGGAGAAACCATAGGTCTGGCCTAGAATTCCAGAAGGTTGGTATTTTAAGCATGCTTACACCGGCGTGAATGGTTTCTTTCACCTCGACTCCACTACTCGATTCCCCTCTTCGCTCATCCGTTTCCGACATATTGTTTAGGTCCGACTCTTCCATTGAACAAACTTAAGTCTTATATTTATTGATGGATTTTGTAAAAAAGAAATGGTGATTTGATAAATTGGCTCAGTTCGCGACGTTTGGAAGAATGGGTGTAGGAGAACTATGTTATATTAGGACTAGCTATATATGTATATACATATATGTTGACTTGTAAGTTGTTCCACTACATAGAAACAATAGAAAATAAATTGTTGTTAAACGTTGACCATGTAAATAAATACTTTAAGTAAAACGTTCTTAGTAACACCAACCTAATACAGACAACCCTACTCGATTTGTTATCTACCTTGCAATAAAATAGAACGTGAACATTTATTTTTTACGAGTACTCACTAAGAAAAGAAACGAGATGGAAAAAAAAGAAAAAAACCAAATATTCACATTAACACAATTATATGATTAATAACTGTATGATAATAATTGATATGCACTAGTGAAAGAGAAAACAAAAAAATTTTGTATTAAGAAAATATTTTGGCTAAAATCGTGATATTGTATCTCTTGTATGAAAGCTGAAAATGTTAGGGTTAGTAGTTATTTTCTTTAACTATATATCATATACATATATATCTACTTATATGTGTACATTTGTATGACCCTGAAAATGAAAGCGTTAGTATCAATTTTTACTATATTATTCGGACTATTCCTTCTCTAATTATTTTATTTGTTTACGTATTAACTTACTTATGTTAGTAGTATTAAAAAGAAAACTAAAAAAATGTTTTTAAAAAAATTCAAGCAAGAAAAATACTAATATGAATCACTTATGTGTCATTAATGTTCTTAGGACTATGTACCTTATAATTCCTATATATCTTAATTTACGAAATGATGATTGTGTTCCTCTTTCCTTTTTTTATATGTCGTATCATGTGTACGTAGATGTATGTGCATTATGTAGAATCGTAATTAGCCTGCCTGTTGATTTTGACGTATGTGGGAATTGATTTGTATTGTTGTTTCCTTCAGCAATGGGAAAAGCCTCGGCCGCAGTTTAATTATTTCCGTATTATGTGCTCCCTTTGAACTTGCATTTTACCCAAAAGAAAACAAATATGTTGTTAATAAAAGATTAATCTTAGACTTATCTTAAATCCTTTCGCTTGATGTCTTGATTAAGTATGAAAAATGCCGTTTTCTCCTGCTGGGTTTATCATGAGGTGCCACTTGCATGCAGAAACCTTTTCCCGTTATGTCCTCACTTTAGAATAATTAGTGTAACGTCGCCCTGCTCCTGATATTTCACTTTTTATATTTTGAAAAATTGCGAATTTAACTTTCGCGTGGATTACGCTTTATAATAAAGATTACGGATTCAGACTGATTGCTAGAAATCAAGTTCATGAGATTTAATTTATCACATGTCTAGCGGTGCACTACACTGACTCACTCGATGCTTTTGTCTTGTACCGTTTTCACTTTTTCGATTTTTATTTTATTCAAATGCCTGCGAATTAAGCATGAAAATCGTATTTTTGTTTTTAGGAAGAACTTATTTATTGAATGATTTAGTTTTTTATTATTCGTTGATTGATTGATGTTTTTTTTTTTTTTTTTATTTGAAACGTGTCTACAATGTCAACTTTCGGAGTCACCACTGTAGCGTTGGCCTTTTATTACACTGCTCCAAAACACAATAAGACACAACGCCACTAATATAAATGATACGCTTCTTATTAGGATGATATTAACATTTATTCAAATTGCTAGCGCAGACGAGGAGGCAGGTGGCGACTGGATTCCCTTAGCACTTGTGAGTGAAATGAATGAATCTGGTAAATTTGCCTGGACTCGTTATCCTGTCCTTCCGGGACAGTGATAACGAGACGGATATGGACCTTTGCTTTGAGCTAAATAATTGCTAGCTACTTGTATGTGGAAAGTAGCCACATTTTAATACCCGTATTTCTGCTGTTTACTACGTTATCATATGAGCAACCGTTAAGGAGATATTCAAAAAAAATTGCGTTATTAGTTATTTCAGGCACGTGAAGTGCGAACTTTGGCGTTGTATTACTCGCAAACTATACAAGCGAGAGCGATGACTAAGAGCTTATTCTAAAGGTAATCACTAGCACTATAAGTTTGGTAATCGGCATTAACCCACCCAAATTAATATCTTACGAGATAATCGCAAAAAACTGCATTCAACCTCAACCACCCGAACAAGTTCAAACTTTGAGCGGCCATAACTTTGAGCCAAATTAACTTACAGACCTCGTTGAGGGGTCATTTTGTAGATAATTTTATTCTCTAATGACTTTGTATTGATCATTTTCAGCTATCATTGCACACAACCGAGTTATTTGGTATAAACGACCTCTACCTCTTTTTCAAGACGGCGGCTTTTCCCATCACACTGCGACCCCACAAACTTGGTTTTAACATTGTCAGATGTACCCCAAAAAATTCCAAAAAAAAATTTGACCATCATGAAATGCAATTTGATTTACTAATTGCACTGGACTAAGCACAGAGATAGATTTTTATCTCTTTAAAGGGGCCCTAAAGTAGGCCCAAGAATTGTTAAAGTGCTATCGCCAGATCAACCGATAATTCATCATCCGTTGTGAACGAGAGGGGTGAGTGTCTTTTCGATGTTCTTGTTATGAATAACATAGATCTTGAAAGTAGGTGTCAAACCCACCTTTGTCGCTTATGGTGCAGCACCTCTTCCCTTCACAGCAGACTACTCCCGACAGTATCAAAAACTGTCGTGTTCTGGATGAGGCCTCACTATCGGACCATTTGCACATCAGGTTCAACATTGCCGGCTACCCGCTCATGCGCACCTCCTCCTAGTTCCTAAAAAACCAACTGTGGTAATTTTGTGGCCTTGAAATCAGACCTGCTCACCACCTCTATCAGCTCAGTGTCTGAAATAGAGATGGATGCAACGTAGCTCACGAGGTGCTGATCTCCTCCTACCATGACAGCAAACACTGTTTATTCCTCCCGGTCGTCGCGTAAAGTGCCCTGAGGGAACTATTTACTGGCTGCAATGCGGGGGAAAGTTAGGAGATTGTTCAATAAGACACAACATGCTGGACAAAGGGAAGAATACTAGTTGACCCTGTGACAGCCTGCAGATTCTACTTCTCCTCCAAAGACTTCTTCAGGGGAGTTGGCCTTCTAAAAAAGCAGGATGGATCATACACATCAACCTCTCTGAACTTTGAAGTGCCTGCACAGCGAGCACTTTTCAGGGTGAATCCTTCAGACTGCTTATTCCCGGGACCCAGGCACAATCATGGAACCATTTCAATCCGTGTGTTTGCCTTTCTGTGAACACCTTCAACCGGGACAAAGTTAAATAACCAGTTACCACTTTTTAATCCGGAGGAGATGACATTTTCCCGCACTCCTTCGATATGGTTTTCTACAATCTTGTCTGACTCTTTAGAGCCAGCTTCAATTGGTGATACATTCCAACCTTAAGCTGTTGGTTATCCTAATTTTGAAGGGAATGTTTCCAAAACAGCAAATATTAAACTAATTTTAGGAAATAGAGGGAGTGCTAGGGGCTTGCTCCACCTCTGTCACGGGTTGGCCCGGTATTGCAGTACCGCCGGGTTCGGCTTTGCTTTGAAAGAAACAATTGAAGGAAAAATGATCCATTACAATCTTAATTACAAATTTGACTAAATGTATGTCGCCTAGAAATTATAAAATAATAAAAATCCATCCATAATTCATCGTTACACTCCAGAGCCAAATTAGCCATCAGATGAGTGAACAGCAAACGAGGAAGGCCGTCAAAAGCGACAAAAACGCAAAACTCGGCTGTGAAGGTTATGTCGACCGTATTTTGGGATTCGCATGTTACAATATTCATAGACTACCTTGAAAACGGAAAAAGGATCAATAGTGACTATTTGCTAGCATTATTATTAGTACGTTTGAACCCGCGAAAGCACCAAATGAAGAAAAACAAATGTTCTTTTACCACAATGCCAAAATTATGGGATTGCTCCGAATCCACGGTTCTCTCCAGATTTAGTCCACCAGCGACTACTACCTGTTCTAAAATCACAAAAAAATGCTCACCGGAGGAAATATGGCCTTCGGTCTGTTTGGAAGGAGTTCATCAAAGCGAGGTCCCCAATTCCATTTCCTTCCTTGTCTTGGCCCTCTCTAGCTTACTTAGTCCAAAAAAATCCCTTGAGTAGGTAGAGGAAAATCCATCCTGATAGAGCCTACTTATCAGAATAAGGCATTCTACAACGGACAAACGGATAAAGTGAAAGTGCAGTTTTCTCCACAATTTGTAATGTGAACAAACTTGAGCGCAACAAAAAAACACTTTTTCTAACTTAAAAAGTCGCCTAGCGAAATTCGGTCGGGTTTTGCAAATAGTCCGGGAGGCAGCATCATATTTTTTGACCTCATTCCTACAAAGCTAATATTTATTATACATAATTTTCATACACTGCAAATTAGAAAAGTGAAAGTCTACCGAGCTTTTAGCGCTGGGTTCAATAATAACAAATTATTGATTATGTAAAAACACAATATATCAATACCTACAAGGCTGAAACTTTATATAATGTCTGAGAAAGGCTAAAAATGAAGCCTAGTGATAGTCGACCATCTTGTAAGCGCTGGTATCAAGGGTCGACCACCCACGCAAAATGTGGTAAAAATTACCTCGATTACCTTATTCCTACAAGGCTCAATTATTTTTATAAAATAAAGTAGCTTGTAAAACAACAAAAAAAGATAGTCTACCGGTTAACGAACGCTGGTAAAGCCTCGGTAGACGCTGTGACGATATGCTACAACTCGCTCTGAATTATTGTTCACACCGATATTAAAATTGATTCTACAAAACTATTTTTTCTTGCACTTGTACAAGAAGTTAAAGTTAATAATTACATATTAAATATACTTGGTCTTCTCTCAATAGGAGTTGGTTAAGATGAAGTGATTGCAATGTTGCCATTTCGAAAACAATTTCTGAATCTACAAACAAAAGTAATTAGTTAAAATCAGTTATACCCAAGTTCTTGCTTCGACACCGGTTTCATTAGGTTTGAGGTTGTCATAAACGATTTACCATCCATCTGAGTAGTTATCAATCCGGAGAAACCATGGGATACATTTCGCAGTGCGGGGTTCATTGCAATTGTAAAACCCGTTGTAAGACTATACCTACAGAAGAAAGGAACAGGGGCTGAAGGGTCGATAGGATTTTGCTTCCTTATGTGATCTTCTCCTCGATTTAGGAATAAAAACCACACAAGCCTCCCTTCAGCGCCTAGATATATGGGACAGTCCAAAGATATTCTATAATAATGGCAGCAGGATTGGTAGGATCTATTACAAGCCCCTCTGAAATAGAGGGGCACCAATCTGATCTTTCCTAACATCCTTTAAGAAGCCAATGGCCGATCTTACCGGCAATGCAAATCTCATTTGCCAGGCCTCTGTTGCTACTGTAGGACCGGCGGAAAAAAACTATTTTCAAAAAAATATAGATATATGTACAGTGTTAGGCTCTAAAGCCAATTCAGAGTCACTAAGCAGATAACCCGAGAGAGTAGTGCATATTACAATAGCTCCATGGTATCCCTGGTGAACCCTAAGGAGACTTGAGGGAGGCAATGTCATTTGAGTGATTCTTAGACAAGACATGGTGCAGCGTCATGGTGGCTGAAAGCTTGACTAAATCGTCTCAGGATGCTCTCCGTGACCTTTGGTTAGGACTTCTCAATTCTGTGTTTTAATCTGTAAGGGGTTTCTTGTAAAGGTCCCAGTTACTCGAGATCTTAGCCCTGTTGCATATTTTTAAGCTTCGATGATGAAACAAGAAATTAAAGAGAGATTTCGTGAACGCAATGAAAAAACACAGTCATCTGTACTGAGATATCTGAGTTCAAAGTAGAAAAGAAGTAATACGAATAACGAAAATTACAAATTCAACAAACAAACTTCCGTTGGGAAACTTTTAACAACGAAAAACCTAAAATAGTTCTCTACGTTTTTGACCTTTTTTACGCCCAATTAAAAGTAGCATCCAAATATAATTTAGTGTAACATTTTGTATTTTAATTCCCTATGAGATATAAGTGTCAACCCTTCAAACAGACAGCTTTATAGTCTCAACCGTTCCAATTCTAACGAAATTTTAAAATCGCTCTCCTATAAATTGACACCAATTCTACCTTTTCGTATACAAGGCGACAACTTAACCTTAACCAAGTAAAAAAAGGACGGCGACAGTCTAACCTACAAAATATGAAACAAAAAAAAATTATTAATAACGCAAAAATCCCACCCACGATTTAGTAATTCTTCTTATAACTCACAAACACTACGAAAAAAGTGAAAAAGAGTCCTGATTTAACTTGATGCCATTATGGACACGCACATTTCCGTGGAGCAAGGATAGACTTACGTACCCGAAGAAAGAAGGACATTATATCTTTAACAGCACTAGTCCTAATAAGAGTTTCCGCAAAGAAATGTATAAGTATAAATATTACATAATTACATAAATATACTATAAATGTAAAAACTATTTTAATAACTCAATGACTAAAAAAATATTTTTTTTTTGGTTTAGTATGTAATAGAAAGAGATGACCGGAAAATAATATGAAATCATTTTTTTTTGGGTGAATGAAGGTCAGTTGTGTTTTTTGGTGTAGAAATGAGGTCGCCTAAACATTTATAGGATTTTTTTTTACTACACCTTAAGTTTATTTTTCTTTAAGATTATTTTTATTTTAGAATTTTTATTTAGGATTTTTAGTGTATGGAATAATTTCAATACAAAAAATGCAGCAATATAGAAAAAAGTATACACAAATGCTCATCACTTAAAAATTAAAATGTCTTTTCATCTAAGGATGAATTAGTGTTTATAATTACTTTTTATCATTTTAATTATTCAACAAAACTTCATCATTAATTTAAATTTTAACGATTTGAAAATTGTGGTTTTGCTGTCATTCATATCCTGGATCACGACTATACATTAATACATTAATTTGAAGCTCTTTCTCTCTGTGTATATTAATTATTTATAGTTCACGACGATAACAGCTTCTACAATTTTTGAATGAAGGTTGGCGGCAATTTGCTTATGATAATTTTTGATAATTATAAAAAAAGTAGTTAGTAGTAGTGTGTTTGTAGATTTAAATTGATATATCACTGTATTCTGTAGCTAGACGAAAACATTGTATGGAGAATCTGATATGGGAGAAGATTTATTAGGGTTATGTAATAATTAAATCAGTAGATAATTGAGAATTAGATAGGTATAAAAAATGAAGATACAGTTGAGGGAAAATGGATAAGATTGAAGACGGTGCTGACAGATGTCACGAAGGAAACTGTAGGGTACAAATGCACAGCCAGAGCCAGTGACTGGTACGACGAGGAATGCAAAGCAGCTATAGAGGCCAGAAATAGAAATAGAAAAATATACATAGAGACCGTAACTAGGCATGTGCAGGCGGTGCGGCGCACCAGGGCCCCCGGCCCTGAGGGGCCCCCGAAGATTTTTTTTTTTAGAATTCGTTTTAAAGTATGAGCTAGAAAAGATCTTCGATAACGTTTTTATAACATTGTATAAAATTGGATCTACTTTTTTATGGAAAGGGCCCCGGGAAACTTTTTTTTTTAGAACGCTCTTATTAGTATCTAATAGAAAATGTTTTCGAGATCCCTTTTTTTTAATGGACTTCGAAAAGGCTTCGAAATCACTTTTTTTTAAAATTCATTTTCAAGGGCCCCTTACGAAATCTTGCACAAGGGCCCCCGAGACCCTCGCTACGGCGCTGCATAGAGAGACCGACGAGGAGTAAGAAATTGAAACACGAGGAAACAAGAAGAACCCCTCCCCTGCAGGAAGAAGAAAAGGCAATTCCTCAATAATCACATCCTGAGAGCAGAGGAAAACTTTGCCCAACACAAAACACGAGAAGCATACAGGGAAGTAAACTTCTTCAAGAAAGACTTCAAACCCTCCTCCGGTATATGCAGAACAAAAGAAGGCACTATAGTCACAGGCAGCGAAGCTGTAAAGATAAGATGGAAGTAATTTTTTAGCGAGCTGCTGAACGCAAATAAGAGCATCAGACATGTACCAGAACCCCGTCTACAACATAACGACGACACCAGAGAAACAAATGTACCCACTCTGGAAGAAGTACAAAGTGCCATACGATCATTAAGAAACAGAAAATCTCCAGGAATTGATAACATCCCAGCAGAGTTGATCAAACAAGGAGGCGAATCGCTCTCAGCAGCTATACACGAATTACTATGCTGCATATGGAGGATTAAAAAATGCCTGAAGAATGGGAGCAAAGCATTATCTGCCCAATACACAAGAAAGGGGACAGATTCAACTGTGGAAACTATAGAGGCATATCTCTTTTAAGCACAGTAATGTATAAAATAATGACCAATATAATTAAGGCCAGACTGGAACCTTACGCAGAAGCTGCAATAAGTGAATACCAAGCTGGATTCAGAAGAAATAGGTCAACAAGTGATCAACTTTTTACAATAAGGCAAATCCTCCGAAAATGCTGGGAATACAACATTGACGTGTATCGACTTTTCATCGACTTTAAACAAGCATACTACAGCATCGACAGGGAGCAAATGTATTCAACAATGCTGGACCTAAACATCCCCATGAAGATAATAAAATTAGCAAAAATGACAATGGATAATACAAGATATGCAGTCAGAATACAAGAAGAATTGACGGAGTCCTTCCCAATCAAGCAAGGCTTAAAGCAGGGCGATGGGCTGGCACCCATGCTATTTAATCTGTGCCTAGGAGTAATTCTTAAGGTTAACATTGATGCGAACGCAACCCTGCTTAACAAATCAAAACAGTTGGCAGGATATGCCGACGACATAAACTGCCTTGCCAGATCACTGTCATACCTTAGAGAAGTATTCACAGAATTAGAAGATGGAGCTAAAGATATAGGGCTGCAAATAAATGCAGAGAAGAGCAAGATTCTAATTCAGTCAAAGGTGGAATGAAGAAGAAGAAACCACAATACCACCTGGGGGGAATACAACTTTGAACGGGTAAACCAATTTCAGTACCTGGGGTTCACAGTCAGCGAAGACAACGATGAAACGATAGACGTACAACGAAGAATAAACGCCGCGAACAGAACATACTTCTCACTACTGCCAGTTATGAAATCCAGAGACATCCACAGAAAAACCAAAATAAGAATCTACAAAACAATCATACGTACAGTAGCTACGTACGGATGTGAAGCATGGAGTATTTCCCAGAAACCCGCAGACAAATTGGATATATTTGAGAGGAAGGTTCTCCGAAGGATATACGGCCCAATCTGTGAAGACAATGCATGGAGAATACGCTACAATCACGAATTGTACGACTTATACAAAGAATCTAAAATTTCGACCCATGCCAAACTACTACGTTTACGTTGGGCCGGCCATGTCCAAAGAATGGATGACTCAAGGATACCAAAAAAAGCCCTATATGTATTACCAGATGGCAAAAGACCAGTTGGCAAACCACAGTTAAGGTGGTAAGATAAATCTTAAGGCCGATGCAGCAAAACTGCTCAACACAAGAAACTCGAGACAAGCTGCGGAGCAGAGAGACGTCTGGAGGAAGAAGCTGATGGAGGCCAAGGCTCGAATTGGGCTGTAGAGCCATCGAAGTAGAAGAAGATAATTGAAAATTGATAATTTAAAATATACTGTAATCATAATTGCAATTACAGAAATATAATATTTTATTAGACTATAGTTAATCTCCAAAAAGCCTAAAATTGTCTGTCGAGAATATCGTTGCATTGGAACTTAGCGTTAGCGGAGCCTACCTTTCGTCAATGACACCTGTCGTTGCCTGTCCACTTAATAACCTAGTAAGGCCTCATGAATTTTGGATGAAGCTTCGAATTGGAACAGAATTGAATTTCCTTTACTACAACTAGATTGCGTTGTAGATTTTTAGGTGTTGGTTTTCGTTTGTGCTTCTTCTGCTCCTTTAATCTCCCGTGAGACAGTTCTCATTTCCGCCCAAGTTTCCCAGTTGCTGTGGTCTCTAACTCCAGCCAAGAGCCTGTTTGGTATGATTCGGGAATTTAGCATTACCTCAAGATGTGCAACGATTCACTCACTCCAAAGTAGATGGCTCCTTTTTTACCTGCCAGCCATACACATAGTTAACAATGTATTTACTGGCTATCGTGGCGTCTTTAATCGAGCGTCTCCTCCACATCTCGAATGCTTGAGATTAATTTGGATAATCTTCATCTTCCGGATAGTCTCTTTGATTAGAGCAATTTCTTCGAGCAGGTCGCTTGCTTCATCTATATCACCAACTTCGTGCTTATCGGTTTGGAATAGCATGACGGATACCAAATCTTGGCGATTACTCGAGATTTGCGAAGGGCGCCAGGTAGTTCTACTTCTCCGTGGTATCCTCCTCTTTCCTAATAACCACCCAGTTTTTTGTCGGGACCTCTGGCTTTTGGAGCTCGAGACACTTGAGGAGCTTTTACTCCTGGGTAAATGAACGTCCATAAATCACATGAGGCGATTTTTGCGATTTTTCGACGACCCCTCTCACGTGAGATTTTCCAAATTTTAAAAAATCTCTAGTATTTACACTAAAAATACTTATTTACAGCAGTAACCAAAGCAAGTCGAGCCGGTCGTGTACAAGATTTTATTTGAGTAACTGATAATTTGGAATCCTTGTTGCCTCTCCTCTATTCCCGCGTTTTCTGCTTGTAGTGGACACACAACTACCAAAACGTGAGCACTCACTTAACAAGAATTTCATTACGTTAAAATTGGGCGTGTGCCTTCATGTAATTCTATATTCTAAGGGCCTTTTTGCGGGTTAATGTTACTTTTCTCGTAAGCTGCAGAATTCGCCGAGTCACGCGTTTGACTGGCCGGTGGCGGGGCTACTATGATACTTTCTCGAGTTCGTAAAAATTGTACGATTTAGCGATATCTTAAAGTGGCCTCGGTAGTCTAGGGGTAAGGCGCCTGACTACTATCCCCAGAGGTCCCGGGTTCGATTCCCGGCGGTGCCACGGTCCTAGCCTTGCCCAATTTCCCGCCTACATAACTTTCCTTCTTTCTTCTTCCCTCTTTGCATTCCTGATTCCTCCTGTCATAGCCTTCACTAGTTCTCTTCCCCGCTCCGCTAAGCGCATGTCATCGGTTGGTTGATGAGATTCAACTCGTTTCAGGAGGCATAACAGTCCAGCGAGTTGTTCTCGATGCCCCGGTGTCAGAGTCGCGAAATGGTTGGGAGTAGGTGAAACAAAAATACCGCAGCTAGGTTGTGACAGTTCTTTCCTTCACTTCTCTCTCTGTCTTCCGACTAGAGCTGCTGTTCGACATTTCAAAAATAAATACATGGTCGACAGTACAAAGGGGCCTTCCCTAAGTCTCTAGTGTGTCTCATACAAAAAAAAATGAGTGTGCGTAGGACCACACTTCAGAAGTGTTAGCTTCTATGGCTAGTCTAAATTTCCAAATCAATCTTAATACAGGACGATAAGGATTAATATATTTTATTTATGAATATTCTGTTAAAGTTTATTTAATTGTTACTTATATGCACTCACTCCAAAATGTGTTGCAATGTTTTGGAAATTAAACTATTTGTCTTAAACTTATCACACAAAGATCGGACGATGGATGACTGGGATAATGTAGTTTTTAGTAAAAATAGTAGCTAATATATAGTAATAAATACATAGTGCATAGTTCATAGGAAATATGTAGTACATAGTACACAGTACATATCGTCGGGTTGATGCAATAGTCACAAAACAGAAATTTTTGCTATTTTAAACATTGTGCAAATATGCAAAAAACGGATCTAAATTTTTATGGGAATCTACTGGATTCAATTTGAATTTTTTCAGAACCAGTAAAATAAGTAAAATTAAGCGATTTATATTTATATCATAAACATAAATTCAAATATATGTTTATACATTAAAGATCAGAAACTTAATGGCTGAGATAACTGAGATAATTAACAAAGAAAACGAGCAGCTACGAAGTTTTTCAACACGCTTTTTGCGCGAAATCAAACGCTTGGTCACCAAACCCATTCTCCTCTGCATTACTTATAAGTCATTACAGAAAACACTAATTAAAGAAGTACTTCCAAATCAACTTCCCACAGTAAATACTTGCGATTTTCCCTACTGGGATACTGCCCCAGCTATGTACGTAAAATACAGACGCGCAGTCGAATAGGCGAAACGCCGAAACGTATTCCATGTCGCCGAAAGCGATTAATCCAAGCAAAATATTTAAATATTGCAGCCATTTAGCTGGCTAGAGCATGGCAACTTTTAGTCGAGAGGTCCAGCAACAGACCGCAGCGATGGTCACGCGCATTTTTGGTTCGCACCCGTTTCTGGGCACTTGTGCCTATGCAGCTGGCTAGAGCATGGAAACTTTTGGTTGAGCTCCACTTACAAACAGCAGCGTATAATTATATGTGTGCGAGGCAAAATAGCCCGCGCTTGGTGGGAGGGAATGGGTTTGAATGTTGCAATGCAGAAGCTGCTCTCAGCATTCGTTTTATATTCTCCCGCCGCTCTCAAATTTCATGTCATATTCTCGCACGCCATCGCTGCTGTCTGTTACTGGACCTCGACTAAAAGTGCCCCAGATATGTAAGTAAAATTTGGTCGAGCTAGAGCAACAGACAGCAGCGAATGTGTGCGAGAGGATGAAATGAATGCTAAGAGCGGCGTCTGCATTGCGAAAATATGAAATGAATGGGTGCGAGAATATGCCATGGATTTTGAGAGCGGCGTCTGCATTGCGAGAATATAAAACGAATGCTGAGAGCAGCTTCTGCATTGCAACATTCAAACCCATTCCCTCCCACCAAGCGCGGGCTATTTTGCCTCGCACACATATAATTATACGCTGCTGTTTGTAAGTGGAGCTCAACCAAAAGTTTCCATGCTCTAGCTAGCTGCATAGGCACAAGTGCCCAGAAACGAGTGAGCAACAAAGTGCGCGTGTCGCCATCATTGAAGCAAGTGCCCAGAAACGGGTGTAGCAACAAAATGCGCGTGTCGCGAATTCTTTGTTTTACCCCCAGCGAAAAAGTGCCAAACGCGCCTAAAGAAGTTAACACTTCAAAAAAAAGTCCCCATTTACACACTGGTCTGAAAATTTTCGCCTTGAGGCAAAGTATCACCACCCACTCGCCGGCCGCCAACTGTATGGGCCCTGTAGTGTAAAATAATTGACAAAATACTTTGTGTTTGGGCAGTTATCGTCAGTTCCTGCCTGCAGATCTGAACTTCTATTCACTCTCCAGCCGTGAACTTACGGCAAGAATTTATACCGTATCCACTTGGAATGGAAAGCAAAGCGTGAGCTAGGCGCGAAAACAACCACACTCGCGTTCGCGCTTGTTCGCGTGTGTTCACCCCGTGAGTCTGGAGCCGCCTTGAAGTTTTCGTTGTGGCCATGAATATCATGACTTCATCTGCATGCCATGGCCTGTCAGTCGGATACCTGAAGTATCATCTCCCAGTCAGACTAAGTAGTCTGAAAAGACACTGCCTACGGGAAGCCGGCCTGCAAATGAATAGGGGTCTTTAGTGGAAAAACTCGTTTTACTTAATTCAGCCTCGTTTTCTCGCCATTTTACGCTGTTTCTTTAAAGCAAAAATACGTGATATTTGCCGAGACTCCTCCTCTCTCCCACGTGAGATCCTCCTCTCTCCCACGTGAGATTGGGTGAGATTCGGCTCGACCCCCTCCCCACTAAGCGCCTCACGTAATTAATGGACAACTCTTAACCAGATGCGGACTCTAGGTCCACTAGGAATTTCTCTTTCTGGGATCAGGCCAATCTTGGCTCTTCTCAGGTCTGAAAAGCACTGTAACTCCGCCGTCGTCTGGTCCCAAGTCCAGGGTGTGAAAGGAGAAGAGTGCTCGACTTGCCGAATTGACCAGAATTGGGAAACCGAAGAAACTGGGGCCTCGGTAGTCTAGAGGTAAGGCGCCTGACTGCTATCCCCAGAGGTCCCGGGTTCGAATCCCGGCGGCGCCACGGTCCTTCGCCTTTCCCACCTAACTTTCCTTCTTTCTTCTTCCCTCTTTACATTCCTGATTCCTCCGGTCATAGCCTTCCCTAGTCCTTCCCCGCTCCACCAAGCGCATGTCATTGGTTGGTTGATGAGATTCAACTCGTTTCAGGAGGTATAACACTCCAGCGAGTTGTTCTCGACGCCCCGATGTCAGAGTCGCGAAATGGTTGTGAGTAGGGGGAATAAAAATATCGCGGCTAGATTGTAATAGTTACTTCCTTCTCTTCTCTCTATCTTCCGGCTAGAGCTGCTGTTCGACATTCACTCTATACGAAAAAATAGGTTGTCGACAGTACAAAGGGACATTCCCTAAGCCTCTAGTCTGTCACATAAAAAAAAACTAGGCAAGGCACCGTATTTTTAAAGCGGCACCCCGTTGCGGGGAGTCCCGCTCGGACCGCCAACTAACGGATCAAACAAAGAAGAAGAAGAACAGCACTGTAGCTAACAAAAAAAAGCGGAGTATTTACTGTATTACAGGTCGGGCCGGGTTATTAAAATAAGTTTATGAAAATCAACGCGAGGGTTATTTAAGAAGATTTCTTGGGTCAGTGTCTGACCCGCGGATCATAAGTTCGCCAGCACTTATACAGGGTGTATCAATGAAAATGTCGAAACGTCTGGCTGTGGATTGGTCTTGTATAGGCGAACGAAAATTCGTATGGGTGGGTGGGGGGAGGGGAGAACCGTATGAGTTAAGCCGCTAGGGCGTTTTAAAATGTTTTTTGGTAGAGGTTTACATATTACCCTGTATTTTTGTAACCTTATTAGATTAATATACGCAGAATACTTCCACCAATCTAAAACTGTAAAAGCCAAGGTTTCAACCCACCACCTTCCAGAATTAATATTGTCCAAGCTTTCCAATTTAAAAAAAAAAAAATATTGAATAATTACGTATTTTTTGGAGAAAAAGGTGGTTGAAGTTGAAATTATTGTAAAAATAAAATTTGTTGTCTGTAAAGAGGGTTTACCGACGATAGTTTAACGTGACAACGTCATGAGACCGTGGTAGCTGGCTGAAATCTCCGCATAATATCACGTGGATGTCTCCGAACGGTTTGTCATAAAAGCCGGTAATCTGCTGCAGTCGGTAGTTGATTTTTTGAAGAATGGCTGAACTTAACATGCTGATCTCGTCGACGAAAACAGCTTTGACGCCAACGAACATGTTTCTGTAGGCTTGCGAATTTTCTGTGGATAAGAGTTTTGTCACGCGAGAAGTTGTGAGACGAAACGCTGAATGCGCTGTAGTGCCACCAAGAGGTATAGCGGCTTTACCTGTGCTTGCACAGGCAATTTAGGTGTTGTTCATCGAGTTGTGCTCCTGAGTGTATCGGTTGTACGTTTCCATAAGGCACTTTAATGTGTAAGTTTTTCCACAGCCCGCCGGACCGGTGAAGAAAATTTGTAGCGCTTCCAAAATGCCATCTCCACAACCATGTAATCGGTGAATGACTTCAAGGATGATCTCCCGTTGTTCCGGATTGGTGGTTCGAAGAAACTCGCAATACTGCTGCTTTGATATCGCAGTGCTGCGCTTTTTCACAATCGAGAATCCACAACAAATATTATTGTTGACAATTTTTAACAATTTTAATCAAATTTTTAAGATTACTACAATCAAATTTTTATTAAAATTACTACGGGACTTACGGGACTAACGGGACTAACGGGACTAACGGGACATAACGGGACAATGAGTCATCATTTTTCGTGCATGCAGCCGGCTTTCATCGTTTTAATAGACGTTGTCACGTCAAAAACAAATTTTTGACTTTGATGACTAATAACTCTGGAAGTTGATGGGTTGAAACCTATTCGAAAAAAATATTTAATAGGGTTACAAAAATACAGGGTAATATGTAAACCTCTATCAAAAAAAAATTTCAAAACCTTCTAGCGGATTTTTTGTTCGTCTATCCAAGACCTACCTATTCACAGCCAGGCGTTTCGATATTTTCACTGATACACCCTGTATAGTTCTATTATTTAAAACATCCCCTCTCCAAATCCAACTTGTTAAAATAAAACAAAAAGCGAAATTTCCGGAAACTTTTTGTGTTTTATAATCTAATCCCCTTGGAAACCTATATCCTGATTACAACAAACGACAAAACTGTGTATTGTGATTAATGATTTCACTCTGACTTGGTGGTAAGACTTCATGAATTTTCATTTCCATCGTGACTTGATTTGGATCAAACTTTGAGATTATCTCCATTCCTAAATATTAACTGTACTGAATGAAGATAGCCTTCTTGTTGTTATAATATCCATATTAAATAATGTTTGAGAGAACAAAAATCCCCGATTCATCATTTTCATATTTTATGATTAAAAATAATTTTTCGTTTGGATCCTTTTTGATTTAGGTATAAGGTATAAATCGACTTTCTCTTTTTAAAAATGTTCTGCCTTTCATAAAATCTCACAGTTTCAATTATTCAGTTGTATTTAAGGAATTTCTGCACCACGTGCCTTTACTTTAGGTATATATGTACCAGCAGTCCTTGAATTCATAATTTATTTATTTTTTTGTTTTTACTTGTTTTAATAAAACTTTTGTTTTACCTTTTCTTATCTTTCTGGTTTGTTGATGACTGAAAAAAATTTTTTTTTGTTCTTAAGTTACATCGAATTTTTTTATTTTTGAAACTTTATCTTCAAATAATTTAAAAAATTTGGGAAAAAATTGTTGTGTTGTTTTAAAGTTAAAGATTGCCCATGGGCTAATGGTATTATTAAGATGTGGATAAGAAAAGACTGTTGTCAAGTGGATTTGCTCTTATCAAAGTGTAAGGATACTCAAAGTGACTTACTTCTATTTTGCATATATTAGGCGTCGTCCATTAATTACGTGAGGCGTTTGGGGGAGGGGGTCTCGGCAATTATAATTTAATTTCCCCCCGCAAGAAACAGTGCAAACAATTTTTGTATGACGATCCATTTTGTGGTTTCCCCTAAAAGGATAATAGAATTCTGATTATCTCGGGAAATATTGGGAATTCCGGGGTTAAATTTAATTTACAGGCTACCTTACAGGGATGCCTAACTAACCTAATTTCGCATCCGAAAACCCTACACCAAGGAAGTAGCCAGGATTTTGCTTCTGGAGGGTTTTTTTTAGGTTAGGTTAGGTTGAAATGGCTGCTCCCTCACTAGGTGGACATTCTAGTCTTGGGATAAAGTGCCGGTCATTTCAAGCCATTTGGAGGTTTTGATAAAGCGACAGAGTTCAAGAACCCCAGTATTTTGCAGCTCGCTCAATGTATAAAGGAAGGATGAGCCAAGGAAGGTCCCTCTTTCCTTGCGATGGCGGGACATGTACAGAAAAGATGGGAGACAGTTTTTTCCTCTTCTTCAATACAACTTCTGCATAAGTCGTTGTGGGAAGCCTTTACTACATGGCTTATTTCCTTTTTGTTCAACTAAACTAGAGATTATGAACGCTTTGTGTACAAAGTTGGCCAGATTGCATGAAGAGTGCGGCACACCGTTGCTGTAGTCCATCTCAACCCAGCTCGAGCTAAGCTGATTTTCCTCACTGCTAGTTTGTATGACATTCCCATCCGGGTTAAGTGGGGTGTCCTTTCCACTTCGATTCCCTGTCTAGCAAGCTCATCTGCCCTACGGTTCCCCTAATCCCACTGTGTCTAGGAACCCAACAAAGTTTTATATCAAACTGACTTGCAGAGACCAGAACAGTCGTGGATGTTGTGACGACAGAATGGGTTTTTTGTAAGAATCATAATAATGATCTGTGAAAATGAGACCTCTCCTTCCTCCCCCTATACTTTTTTTTATACATAGTCATCCAGATATTTTTTCTTTTTTTCGGAAATGCAAATTACACACCAATAAACATTGCACACATATGAATAATGCATTTTCAAATTTCCGCTTCGAAATCTACTACGAATTCTACTGCACATGAAAAGTCGACTTTTCATCTCGTTTGGTTCGCGCTATTCATCGCTATCGTCAAACGTATTTCTAAGAAAATAAAAATGCGATTTGAATAGTGATCTGCCTATCTCAAATTTAATATACAATTGAAGAAAAATTATTTATTAATATTTTATTTTTCATGTTATCTGCAATGTGTTTTTTCCTTCGGTGGAGGGGGGGTTAAACCCCAAAACCCCTCCCCTGGCTACGTCCTTGAACTACACTACTATTTTTCTCTTTTCTGGTGAGGAATTCGGTTCAGATGAACCACGGTACTTGAGATATTGCACTACACCTCTTTATCTCAAATTTGAACGCAGACCGGCTGAAAGAGTTTATTAGTCTGCCTATAGTGTTTTGTCACTTTGGTCATGGTTGGCGCTTGAAGTGGGAAATTAGGTGGGGGCGACTTGGGTGAAAGAAAAACAATTGGCTCCCTAAACAGACACCGACGAGATATTGCTTGAGCACGACAGTTATCACGGGACTTTGGGCCATAGACCACACTGCCAAGATTGGTATCCCTTACAGTAGATGCAGGAGACGCAAGAGAAGCAAATGACTGACTTTAACTAAAGCCAGGCAGCGCACGCTAGGCAGTTACGTTCTGGAAGATTCGAAAGAGATCTTCAGACTGTAAATTAGATCATTGATATGCTTCCCAAATTCGATAGGATAGCTTTATGCATTTGCCGCCACAGTGGTTGCTTCAGTGAAATTAGGTACACGAGTTGTGGCAACAAAACGAGGCTCCAAAATGCTAATTGCGGCATCTAAGCTAACTTAAATACAATGATGAATAGTATCAAATATAAAACGGACCTGAATTAGCCATCTACATTAAAAAGGGCTCGCTCCCCTGAATTCACACCAGTTGAGTTTGCCAAAAAATACCAAGGGGTTCGGGAGTTATGCCCTTTTTTGTGAATTCCCAAAGGAGAGCTGCGAAAAGCCCATTATCTGCGAAGTGTATTCAAGGCGAGGCCGAATGTAGCATTTCTAGATTGTAGGGCGGCTGACTGGAGGAGGAACTTGCATCTCTTTAGAAGTCCAAGGCATTGGAGGGCTTGTTTGGCGATTTGGAATATGTGATCATTCCTCCTTTAGGGGTCCGTTACATTTATTATTTATTATAATTTATGAATTGCAGAGGAAGGAGGAATTCTGAGAGGTAAGAAGAACTTTTTGTGTTGAGAACTTAGGAGTTTCGTACACTAGACATATGATCTGATCTGCCCAAGTGAAAAATGAACCTTAAACAATCATTAAATGGGACTGATAGACGTTGGCGACAAGATGCATCAAGGGATATATATATATACAAGGGAGTCATAGAGGAAGTGTGGAATAATAAGAGCTTTATCAAGCTTGAACCGAATAGACGATGATAAAAGACTACCATAAAGCCTAAGTCTACGTAACGTGCCTTAGATTTTGGAACGCATGAGTAAGACATGGTTGCAGTAAGATAATTTAGATTTACTTAGGAGTTATTAGGATTAAGTTTAAGGAAATTGGAAGAGCCTCATTCATTTATCAGGCATAAGACATTGTAACGGTCAGTTTTGCCTAAATATCTACTTGACAAAAAAATACTGTGTAGAAGAAAATCGAGTAGTTGGTTGGGAACAAAAAGGTAGGCGGGGAGAAAATGAAAAAAATAAAAAATAGGAGTTCGAATTTTGACGTATGGAAAAATGGACTGAAAAAGATTTTTGGTCCGGGAAAAAAGTTGGTGTTCGGGAAAATTAAAAAGAAAATAAAACAGGAAAAAATCCGTTAGGAACACCTAAGACTGGCTGAAGTAAAAACCGTCATTATTCAGTTCATTTGAACAAAAATACCAGTTCGTGTCGAATTATCAACAAGCCGGACTATTTTGGTGACTATTTTGGTGCTGTGAATTCTAGTCGAAAATACAAGAAGGATTTAGGCCCAACCAAAACATTAACAAATAGGAAAGGAGTTTGGAGAGGTACCGAAGGGGATACCAGCAATACAAAAATTGCTTTATTTTATGGAGCCGGATATGCAGGTTTCGGTGTTTTACGTAGCTGGAACTTTTAACAGGAAAAGTGCGGATTGGTGTTAATCTGTACCAACTGTTTTATTTATTTAAGGGGAAGGACCCTGTGTTTCTAATTCTTCGTTTATCTGTCACCCAAAATTTCAGAAAACACGGGAAAAACGGGTAGAGGAGGAGGATGGACGGAAGTCAAAGTTGCACAGTCACAGGTAAGTGGTGAACCAACCGCGGTAAGCCCCGGCCACACACCCCACGACCCCTCCGGCGAGCTAGATAACTCCGTGTGGCCGGCGTAGGAGTTCCGGATTTTCTTTTCATTTCTTATGTATGGTATTGGCTCCTTGGTCATGCTCTTCCGGGCTTGTGGCTAAGGGGGTAATACCTCGCATAAGTGGCGCCCACTATTTCATCGCGCCATTATGCTGGTACAACATAATTGAAATCAGAAATACAGGATTCAATCCGATTAGGAGGGCAAGAACTGTAGATCATCAGCATATAAATGAAAGGATCAGCGATGGATAACAGAGGTGAGATCATAGCATACAAAGAGAAAAGGAGAGGGCAAAGGATTGAACCTTGTGGAGCACCAAAGGATGCAGGTAGGAAAGATGACACAACAGAATTACGGCGAACGAACTGGAGTCTAATAGAAATAAGAGAAGAAAAAAGACGAGTTGCAGGAGAGGAAAAGTTGTAGAGTTGGCTAAGTTTGGAAATCAGAAGCGAGTAAAGCCCAGAAATAAAAGCCTTAGAGAAATCTAGAAGAACTAATATGAGAAGGTCGCCCTGGTCGAGCATAGAACGCAGATAAGTAGTTACCTTTAGTACAGCAGTTTCACAGTTGTGAAGTTTACGGAAGCCATACTGGAATTTAGAAAGGAAATTATTTGAATCAAGATAACGAAGAACTTGGATAAATATGACTTACTCAATTGGGAAATTGTTAGGCAGTAATTAAAAACATGCGTTATAGTTTCCACAATTAGAAGGAGAGAAGCTTGATAAAGCGAGGAGAAATTCGATGAAAGCCAACGCCTTTGGAGGAAATGGACAGCAATACTATTCTAAGAAGTTCAGATGAGTCCACTCATTTGAAGCTAAAGCCATCAGAATTAAGAGAATCAACGGAGACGAAGGACGTTGAATGAAAGATGCTTTAAGACGGTTCACATCAGTATTAAAGAGTATAGACCCAGAAGCATGAATGAATACCCAAAGAACAAAGATTATGCCAGAGATTTTTAGACTTTAAAGCAGGAACAAGTTATCGGGAATAATACTCGCGTTTAGCGGAGATAACCTTACTAGTGATGAGTATTTACTTAGGTAGATAGGGATCCTAGCCCTGCGATAACCTCTGTACATGGACTCACGCTGCATTATCAAGTCGCGGGTTTCACGCGAAAGCCAAGAACAAGTTGAAGACTGATTACATCTTCTAGTAACCAAGGGGATACACCGCTCATAGAGACTTCGAATAAAAGAGGTCAGGAGATCGATTTTAGTTTCAACCCAGGTGGTGTTATAGATATCATCCCAAGGCGAAGAAGATTCTAGTTTCAACAGCCCATCGAAATTGATGGTTCTACAATCGCGATAAGAAAATGACGAGTACATGGAGGAGTGGCTAAAGGTAAAATGAAAGGAGAGAAACAGAATATCATGATCGAGGTAGCTACGGGAGAAATTTGGTTGTGTTTTAACACTAAATCAATAGAGGAAGCAGATAGAGCATAAAGTAGGGAAGGATTACGGCAGTTCAGAAAAGTAGGAATATGATTAAGAATATGTAAGACCAAAGATGCAAGAAAGAATCTAAGCGAGTTTGCACGTGCATTGTCCCTAAGCAAATCAACATTGAAGTCCCCAAGAATCATTATTTTTTCATAATGAAGAGAGGGGCGTGAAACAAAGTTGTAGAACTCAACAGCGATGTTGGGATTAAATATATTAGGAGACAGTATACATTGACGACAACAACGAAAAGCAGGGAATCTATGAGAGCTTAATATTTAGTAATACTTAAAAATACTAGCTAATTTCATCATCAAATTCATGCGTAGATGATTGATGTTGACCCCAGTGGCAAAGAGCTGCTCCAAAAGCATTCTTCACAGTGATCCAGGAGTTGATGGAGAGTTGGCTGCCTCATTCGGGTCGAGTGGCAAAGTAAACATTTGGGCCCGCTTATTTTTTTCATTCGCACAAAAACAAAGCCACGACGAGTAAAAACAGAGGAAACAAGATTCCTTTAAAAGTCATTTACAATCGGTGACTCAAGGAAACTTTTACATGAGGTGAACGCTTATGACTGAAAGTAGAGGCAACAAAATAGGAAATGTGAATCAAATCGTCATTATCATCTACTGGAATATCCCGAACGACAACATCATGTAACCTAGTTTTTTTTTTATGTGGCAGTGCTAAGCTCAGGAGTCACCCTTTGTACTACATGTCCGTCATGTCATTTGTCACGTCTTGGTGCAATGTCTAGCAGCAAGCTTAGTACGGGGGAGGGGTGATATGGGGGGGTGGTATAGGTTAAGGGTTAAAAGGTACGGGGGGGGGGGGGGTATTGAAGAAGGTGGTGATGAACCCTGCGTTTGAACTCTTGGATGTTGTAGGAGTTCGGAAATACTGACTGCGAGAGGTTATTCCACAGTCGAGTTGTTCTATTAACAACCGAATTCATATCTTGTTGAGTGCGTGAAAGGGGTAGTTGCAGGTGATGGAATGAGACGAGTGGGCTAATCTGGTGTTGCGGGTATAAGATTGCCGTGGAGACAGGAGAGCGTTTAACTCGGAGGAACAGTCACTATGATAGTAGCGATAAAATTTTGTCAGTGCTGCTACATTCCTACGGTGGCTCAAGGGGTCCATGGTGGAGCAGGCGGTGTCGTCATCAATTAACTTGAGTGCCCTTTTTTGCACCTTATCTAACCATGCCAAGGTGGTTATTGGGGCGCCGCCCCAAACGAGGGAGTTATATTCGAGAAGAGGCCGAATGTAGGATTTATAAATAACAGCACGGGCCGATGGCTGGAGGAGGTTTGGCGACATAAATCCTCAAGCTCATTAGACACTACTAGGAGATCATTCTGGACGGTTTCAACATCGTCTTTTAATTTGCCCAATTCAGTATTGAGAGAACTACGCACTTCGTCGATTTGAGACGACAGCCTCAAGCTATTGAAGCCAATCCTCGAAGGTAGCAAATTGCTCTACCAGCATGCGGTTGAAACCTACCAGAAGCCGCTTCTCCAACAGTTCAAGGCTGTTATCAGGCGCTGTTATTGATGTTGATCTCTTGCTTTGCTGCTGTGCTATCGATGCGCATGCTGACTGAAAACTCAGGTGTATTGACCTTAGCGGGAATAATGATGTTATTCTCAGCAAATGATGATAGGTTTTGCAGTCAGTTTTGTCACAGTTACTGATATGACTGATGAAAAATCTACCTTCTAAGATGATGATTGATGAAGTTATCTGAATATTTTGATTTCAATCAATCATGTCTGATAGAATTGATTGACGCTGGCATGAATGTGTAAAGGACGTCTTAAAGTTACCCTTCGGGGCTAAAAGTTGAGTCACCCGTTGGGCCCAGATTCACGCCTTGAACAACCAAAGCGAGTGTGAATGGTTTTCTCGCCTAGTTCGGTCCTTGTTTCCCGTTTTGAGTGGATATGGCGTATATTCTCGCCGCGAATTCACGGCATGAGTGTGGAGTCGCCTTTACATTTTCTTCTCCCGCAGAGATAGAAGATTTATCGCTGTTAGCGAGAAAATTGGGTTGAATGAAGTAAAACATGTCTCTCCACTAAGATCTGATTACATTTATCGCGGTTATGCGGATGCCACAAAGTAGCAAACACTCTTCCAGCCGGGTGGGAGCAACCGTGGAAAGGTCCGACTTGCTGTGTTTACGCCCGTAAACGGGTGTTTTTAGCGTAAGTACTAGAGATTTTTTAAAATTTGGAAAATCTCACGTGAAATTATGGGGGAGGGAGGAGGTCGCATCAAATCTCACGACATCCCACCAATGGGGAAAGGGGGTCGAACAATCACCAAAATCACCCCACGTAATTAATGAACGGCCCCTTAAGGTATCAACGAATCTTTTTACAAAAGTCATTCTTTTACTTTTAATTGCTTGTAATTTTTCAGGCATATCCAGGCCATCAACAACGACCAGCCCTACAAGTACAGGTAATAAATGTAAATTCAACTATGTTAATCTCGAAACCTTTAATTTTCCACGTGGCTTGTTTAAAATGTACACAGAGAGAAAGAGAGTTTGAATAGAAAAAAAGAAAGCCACAGAAATATAGCAACTACTCTACTATATATGGGATGATGATAAGGACTCATATTGAAATGAGATTCTTGAAACTTGTATGCAGTAATGTCCTTTTTTCTTCAACCAAAAACGCGATAATAAACCGGGCCACGACGGAAAAATTAAAAAATATGTGATCTCATTTTTTTTCTGCTGTTTTCGGTTGAGTGATATACACGAAAAGGGTTATTAATTTAATTGGGTTGAAGGACGGGACTGAAGCAGAAAGAATGTGTGAAAGTAAAGTAGGGAAAAACCATACCGAAAAAAAAATTAATAAAAAGAAGGCCACCAACTAGGTTATGTACAGGTTACATGTAGTCTACACCTCGGTGGTTCTTTGTTACTAAGAGCTTTGAATAAATAATTTTCTTCAAGTGGTAAAAATGATAAGGATCTTTACATCCAGGACAGATGGTTAATTGTTGCTTTGCATGCTAATTAGTTGTTTATAAATCAAAATGTGCTTTTTTATGTTATTCACTTACGATTCCACCGAAAAACAGAAAGGAGTAAGAAAAGGAATGCGCACTTGTTTGTCGTATATGTATACGTGTATGAGTCTCCCAAAGGTACTTCATAGTTTTATGGTCTATTCTTGACCGTTTTCATTGGTTAAATGTTTGTGGCCCCTTTGTGTAGGTTTAATCATATAATTTTTGTACTTTTCACTCAAACACCTTTACATTCGTTAGTCGGGTTCTCTGAAAGAAAGTGAAATGGAAGTTGTTTATAGTTTTATACTATTTCCTTTCGGGTACATATTAGTATATCCTCTAGTGGCAGTGGCGTACCTGGGTGGGTGCGGTCCGCACCGGGCGGCGCATATTTTGGGGCGGCTTTTTTTAAATTCTTTTATTTAACTTACACTGTTTGTCGTCAAATCTTGGAAGTTAAATTTGACCCATTTCCCGGTTTCGGATAGAGCTGAAATTTTGCATACACGTTTAGTTTGGATGACAATGCAATCTGGCCATTTTGTAAAAATATCAAGATGGCGGTTCCAAAATGGCGCCCGATTTTTGAAATTGTGCTCCGCGGCCCTCTGACATGGGTATCAAATGAAAGGATATGACAGGTAGAACACAATAAGCTATGTGGCGTCATTCCAAATTCAAAATGGCGGCCAACACTTACACTGTTTGTCGTCAAATCTTGGAAGTTAAATTTGACCCACTTCCCGGTTTCGGATAGAGCTGAAATTTTGCATACACGTTTAGTTTGGATGACAATGCAATCTGGCCATTTTGTAAAAATATCAAGATGGCGGTTCCAAAATGGCGCCCGATTTTTGAAATTGTGCTCCGCGGCCCTCTGACATGGGTATCAAATGAAAGGATATGACAGGTAGAACACAATAAGCTATGTGGCGTCATTCCAAATTCAAAATGGCGGCCAACACTAAATTGCGGAAAGCTTATAATAGACTAAAAAGTAGAAAATATAACCGATCAACTTCCAATTTTGCACACACTCGTAGTTCGGGTGGTTAATGTGTATGAATGATGAGATGAATAGTTGAGTTAAGGGTGAGTTGATAATAAAGAAGCAATACACGTTACAAAAAATCACAAACAAACACAGAGATGCTGCTGTCAACTAAATTCAACCACTCAAATACTGAACTCATGTCCGTATGCATAATTTCAACTAAACCCAGGTAGCAGAGCTGAGTCGAGTTCAGTCAACCTTAACCCAACTCGACTCCCGTTTACATGTAGTTAGACTTGGGTTCAACTTGAGTTCAACTCATCATGTATAAGTACTAAATGCAATCTGACCTTTTTGTAAAAAAATCAAGAAGACGGTTCCGAGATGGCGGCCGTTTTTGCAATTATGTTCCACCGAGCCCACGACATGGGTATCAAATGAATACAGTAAACTGTGTGACGTAATGTTAAATCTAATAGAATTGCCATCATAAAATGGCGAAATACATATAATAAACTAAAAAGTAGAAAATAAAATAAATGGTTAAAAAAAAATTTTAAAAAAAATTCTTTTCATTAACTAAAAAATGTACTGAAAAGTAAAATATAAAATTTTTTTTAAAGAAAGCGTGAAATTTCAATTTTAATGAAAAAGTTAATTAAAAGAATGGCGCATTTTTCATCATAAATTGAAAATATAACTGTAAATCGCGTGAGATTTACAATAACCCTCAATTTTTTGCTTTGTTAATTTCAAATTCTAACAAAATTTTTTGATGAAAAATGCGCCATTCTTTTAATTAACTTTTTCATTAAAATTGAAATTTCACGCTTTCTTTAAAATTTTTTTTTTTTTTTACTTTTCAGTACATTTTTTAGTTAATGAAAAGAATTTTTTTTAAAAATTTTTTTTAACCATTTATTTTATTTTATATTTAGTTTTGGTTGTAAGAAAACGACTTCTAAGAATTATAAATTACTATACGATTTCGAGTATTTTTGCTCATTGTCATGTCAATGAAGGGTTGAAAATATTATCTTTAAAAATTTTGCTCAGATACGGACATCAATGGTACCGACCAGCGTTGCTAGTTCTTTCCTCGAGATACCACTAGATTCGACTTTTAAAACCACAAGAAAAACACTAAAATATTTTCCTCTTCGCCAAAAGTTACTAGATATTCCACTAAATCTAAAGTTCCACAAACTCATTGTTTGATAGGCGCTATTTAAGTAATTTATGAACTGACTGCACTAAAGAGAAAGGACTCTCCGAGTCTCAATTCATTTAGCAAACTATAACCAATTTCGTTCACTCTCTTTTACTATATATCTCAGCGTATGCGTATTAAAGTATTTACTGATCCAGGAAACTTCTTCAAATTTATCAACTCTAAGAAAAAAGTTTATAATTACCCTAATACTATGCAGCACAAGAACTGGTCCAGCTGTGAGTCATCTGCGATTTGCAACCCAACATGTTTGCGTCATTCTTTCATCAATCTTTGTCATTTTCTGACTTTCAGCCTAACAACAATAATTTTCGTCACATTATTCTTAACCGAGAGGCTCATTTTTTACCTCTCTCCATTACAAGTGCCGATATCGTGAAACATACTGACGATCTTCCATTTGACTTCACTTCTGGCCCCGACGGTATTCCTCCTGCTGCCCTTTTCTAAAATCCCTGGATAAAGGGTACGTCCCGTCTCTTTGGAAGAAATCGTTCATAATTCCTATTCACAAAAGTGGTAGCAAGAACGAAATATCGAATTATAGGCCAGTTGCTAAGTTGTCTGCTATACCGAAACTTTTTGAATCAATTATCTATTCTACACTCGTTCCTATCTGCAAGAGGCTGGTCTCAACGAATCGACATGGTTTTCTTGCAGGACGTTCCACCACCAGCAATCTTCTTGAATTCACTGCTCATGATGTCGAAGGCTTCGTTTCCGGTTGTCCAACTGATTGTGTTTATACTGATTTTAGTAAGGCATTTGACAAGCTCTACAATTCCATTATAATTCTGAAATTAAGAATTTTAGGCTTTCCGCAAGCCCTTCTAGTTTGGTTCCAGTCTTACTAAGTTGACCGGACCTACCAAGTTCTTTTTCGTGGATCCATAACAGTAACCATTGAAGCGACATCCGGTGTCCCTCAAGGAAGTCATCTTGGCCCTCTTCTCTTTAAGGTGGTCCAAAGAATTTAACAACCCGTTGGTTACTAAACACCTATATATTTCTCTTGTCAGACCATTACCCGAATATGCGTCCCAGGTTTGGTCTCCTCACTACTCTTCGCACGTTAGAACGATTGAATAGGTTCAACGAAGGTTCGTTAGATTCGAACTGAATCATCTTTTTTTTTTTTTTGTGGTAAGATGAAGCTTAGGAGTCACCCTTTGTACTACTAGTCCGTCATGTCTTACAAGTCATGGTGCAGTGTATAGTAGTAAGCTTGATCTGAAGGAAAGATGAAATAGGATAGGTTAGGGGTCTGGAGGGTGCATGAATAGATGTCGATGAACCTTGCGTTTGAACTCTGAGACGTTATATGAGCTCGGAAACACCGACTGCGGAAGAGAATTCCACAATCGAGTTGTTCTATTTATAAACGAACTACTAAAACGTAATGTGCCTGAAGGGGAGGGTTGTAGGGTGAAGGGGTGAGCCGAGTTGGCTAGTCTTGTGTTGCGGGAAAAAAATTGCCGTGTAGGCAGGAGGTTTTTGATTTCAGTGGAGCAGTCGCTATGATAATAGCGGTAAAACTTGCTGAGCGCTGGTACATTCCTACGGTGGCTTAAAGAATCGATGCAAAGGGTGTTATCGCCAATAAGTTTGATGGCGCGGTTTTGCACCTTGTCTAACCAAGCCAAGGTGGTTTTAGGGGCGCCTGCCCAGATATACGAGTTGTATTCAAGGCGGGGCCGAATGTAGGACTTGTATATTGTAGCCAAGGCAGCTGAATGAAGGAGAAACTTACATCTCTTAAGGAAGCCGAGGCATTGATACGCTTGTTTGGTGACTTGCAGTATGTGATTATTCCATCGCAGATCGTTGGATAGAGTCACGCCGAGGATGTTCAGATATGGATCAGCTGCTATATTATCCTCGCCCACTGAAATGGAGGGAAGGTTGGTGCAGGTTTTGTTGGAGAATAGACAGTACTTGGTTTTGGTTTCATTGAACTCGACACGATTCTTGCGGCCCCAATCAAGAATGAGTTGAATATCCGCGTTAAGAGAGTTCGACATGAGTTCGCGTTCTAAGAGACAAGGTCTGGCACTTGCTTGTCCTGTGTTGTGGGAGGGGTATGAGTAACGCAAAGTACAGTCATCGGCAAAACTATGAAGTGGAGGGGATTGAGAGCAGATCATTAATAAATATAAGAAAGAGAGTAGGTGAGAGAATCGCCCCTTGGGGAACGCCGGCCGAAATGGAGTGGAGGTTGGATTCGACGCCATCCAATACTACCTTGATTGAACGGCCAGAAAGAAAGCTCTCAATCCAGTTCCTTAGAACTGAATCAATGCCAATAGCTTGGAGTTTCGACAGCAGAGCGGGATGCCATACTCTGTCAAAGGCCTTGGAGATATCCAGAGCAACCAGACCAGACTCACCGAAGCCATGGATGCTTTGGTTGATGTGTTCAGTCAGGCATACAAGAAGGTCGCCAGTAGACCTTTTTGGTCTACAGCCGTACTGCCTGTCGTGAATAATTTGGTTAGATTCTAGATATTTCATTAACCTTTTATTGATTATTGTCTCCATAACTTTGGAGAGAACAGAAGTTATTGCTATTGGGCGGTAGTTTAAAGGGTCGCTGGCTTCACCTTTTTTGGGAATGGGCTGAACATGAGCTAGTTTCCAAGAGTTGGGATAAACTCCGGAGAAATATGACATGGCGAAAAGTTTGCGCAGAGGTTTAGCCAAGGGTGAGGCACACTTTTTGAGTACCATAGGGGGAATATTATCGGGGCCAGTGGATTTTTTGTCGTCAAGATCTTTGAGACATTTATACACCTCTCGTGTCCTGAAGAAAATTCCGTCCATTGAAAAGGCATTGCGATCGAGGACCGGTGGTGACGTATCAGCTAAGGGTAACGAAGAATTTGAGGCGAACAGAGATGCCAATAAATCGGTCTTGGATTTGCTTTCTGTTATCACCTCCTTTCCATTAACGAATGGAGGGGTTGAGGAAGAGGTAAAATTCTTCTTAATGGAAGTTACCAAGGCCCAGAAGTTTTTGCTGCCTACGTGGGTGTTAAGGATCTTACTTCTCAATTTGTTGTCAAATGATGCTTTGACCTTCCTGATGATGGAGTTACAGGAATTTCTCGACTTGATATACTCACGCCGAAGTGACTCGTTTGGGGAACGTTTGTACGCTCTATAAGCGGCTTCCTTGGCTTGAATTGCGTTCCTACATTCTCCATTGAACCATCTATTTGGCCTAGGCTTTATAGATATAGTAGAGTGAGGAATGAACAAACACATTCCTGCCCGTATTATTTTAGTAATACAGGAAGCGGCATAGTTCGTACTGGCACTGCGGAAACACAAATTCCAGTCGGTGACTTGGAAAAAGCGTATAAGTCCCAACCAGTTGGCTTTCCCATAGTGCCAGACAGTTTTTTTTAGGAACTGTGTTGGTTGGAGTAAGATGGGAAAACCCAATAGTTCTACCATCATATGAATCCCGGCTTAAGTTACTCAACTTAAGCTCTCTTCACAAGCGTCGGGAGGTGGCCGATGTTGTATTTGTTGATCAGCTACTTAATGGAAAGGTCGACTCAGGGTTTCTAGGTCGTCGTGCGTCGTTTAGAGAGAGTCGTTATAATCTGAGAGGTCCACCTCTTTTACAAATCAACCCCTCTATCATGAATTACGGCAGGTTTGAACCTGTAAACCGCATGTTCGTTAATGTTAACAATAATATTAATGTCTTTAGCGTGAGCATTAGTAAAGATGTCCTTAAAAGGAGTCTTTTAAATCTCACGTGACCACTTATGTTTCCCGTTTCTTGCGTGGGTTATATGTTAATTTAGATTTTTTTTAATTTACTAATTTTTATGGCTGCATGCTTAGTTGTGAGCCTCATCTCAGCGCTTGGTTGTGCTGAGTAGGTAAATCTTTCTTGGCTCAGCTGAGATGTGCGCCTTCTGTATTAGAAGGGTTAACTCTATTACTAAATAAATATTTTAATAATAAAATCAGCATTATTTGCTTTGACCAATTATCATTATACCCTAGTTTCACCACTGCGCAAGTTCGAGTACATTAGTAAACTGAAATTTAAAATAACCTCACTTCGTATAGAATTTCCATATATTCAACTGAGAATAAAACAGACCTCAGTTCGCCCCGCCCGACTGGAATCAAACTGAAGGTTAACATGAGAGCTTGCTCAAAAAATAATAATCAACTGGATTAATGGAATGATATTCCAGGGAGCTATTGCATTTCTAACTTCTGGCGAAAAAGCAATAACTATTTCTAGTAAGAACTGGACTTTAGACGGTGTAGTTATGTGGATGGAATTGAACATCATTGAACTATGGTAGGGAAAGCCGAAGCTTTAGCCGGCACTCTAAGGCTACACACGGCTCTCATAACGCATCTTGTCAGCTTAAGGCTCGGTTCACATTATTAAAGTCCAGTAATCCAGCAAGTCAATCCAGCCCAGTGCTAAATTATTGCTTAAGGATCATAGGTGGTTTTTCAAGATTGGTGGAAGTGCTGCTAATGGAAATTATTAGAGCAGAAACTGTAGCCGTTACATTTAATTCTGGATGGCTAAGCCGATTTGGAGTTTCACTAAGGATATCAACAGATCAGGCGAGACAATTTATTACTAGGTTTTAAACGTATTCATATGGCACCATACCATCCCTAAAGAAACGGCATAATAGAAGGTTTTTACAAGACTTCAAGTAGATTACCGAAATAATCTTCGGCATAAGAGCAGCGATCAAAGGGGAATTTGTAACACAGCTCAAATTACACTTCGACGCGGGTAAACCATTATTAACTTCCAATCACAACAGAAGCAAAACATTCATTACGAAGAATCTGTAAATGACGGCGCACGTATTGGATATAGCACCACCGCTCCCGTCGAGGGACCTTTTAAGGTAATGAAAAGAGGATCAAAGAGTTTCAAAATTTTACGAAAATGAAAAGAAGACGACATATCGATCTATCGAATCAAATCATCTTGCATGACACAAGGGCCACAGTCAGGTCAGGAGTCGTTAGAAGAACCACCGAGTAAGGGGTCGTCTATAAATTACGTGAGGTGCGATTTTTCGGTTGTTGGGAGCAAGATTTTTTTGAGATAACTGATAATTCGGATTCCCTTGCCCTCCTCGTTTTCCGCTTGTGGTAGACACACAACTACCAAAACGTAAGGACTCACAACTAGCATTTCATTACGCAAAAATTCGGCGTGTGCCTTCTTGTAGTTCTAAATTCTAATGGCTTTTTCGCGGTTCAGTGTTACTTGGCTCGTACTCTGCAGCATTCGACGAGTCGCGCGTTTGGCTAACCGTTGGAGGCTAAACAATCGTGTAAATTTTTTCTGTAGTTTTTACCCATATCTTAAGGCTCCAATTTACACACAGTTCGACGGCAGGCCATGACCTGAAAGTTTTCGTCTTGAGGCCAAATAATACTATACACTGACCGGCCGCCAACTGTATGGCCTGAAGTTCAGGAATGCCTACAGTTCAAGATAGTTGACAAAAATCGCATTTATCGTCAGTTCGGGCCTGAAGATCTAAACTTCTATTCACTCTCGAGCCGTGAATTGACGGCAAGAATTCATGCCGTATCCACTCGTAACGGAAAGCAAGGTGCGAGCTAAGCGTGAAAATCATCAACACTTGCGTTCGCGCTTGTTTGCGGGTGTTCACGGCGTGAGACTGGAGCCGCCTTGAAGCTTTCGTTGAAGCCATGAACATTTTTGAATTAATATCCTGCTATGCTAAGCAGTAATTTTCGCCTATGTGTCTGTAGGGAATCATGATTTCAGCTGCATGCCACGGCCTGTCAGGCGGATACCTGAAGTATTATCCCTCAGTTAAACTGAGTCAAGCTTAGTCGTGCCGGTCGACCTGGTCTGACAGGCCACTGCCTACCGTCGGCCTGTAAGTGAATGGGGGTCTTTAGTGGAGAAGCTTTTTTTTACTTAATTTAACCCAGTTTTCTTGCCATTTTACACTGTTTCTTAAAAAAAAAAAAAAAAAAAATTACGTGATATTTGCCGAGACCCACCCTCTCTCCCACGTGAGATTTGATGAGATTCGGCTCGACCCCCTCCCCCTAAACGCCTCGCGTAATTTATGGACGACCCCTAATCAAAAAAACGGGCTGGGAAAATAGTCAAGTCCGTCAGATTCAGGGTCTAATGATCACATCGGAAAGGGGGTACTGTGGTGGTACCAGCACACAATTTGTATTTTTATAATATTTTTATAAAAAAAAGTCTAATAGTAGCCTTGATCAACCCGTGTGGCCGTATAGCCGTGTGACGGGCGCCCCCCCCAAGAATTGTTATTGGATCCGCCCTTGGATACGAAGGAATTTATTCAATTCCAAAATAATTTTCGCATTCGTTGATCCCTTGATCACCCTATTTATGCCACTGCTCAAACACCTACACAATCTTAAGTCGGGTTTTTCTATGCTCTGAGAGTTGTTTATCGTTTTCTACTATTTCCTTTCGGGTACATATTAGTATGTCCTCTAGTGGTATGATGTGCGACTGTTTCTTTATATTTTTTTGCTTTGTAAAGGGCTATGTTCACGATGTTGTACTCTCCCTAGTATAGCATAAGACTTTAATAAAAAAGAATCATGAATTGTGTGCTTAATAAATCATGGTCTAGAATAGCGTAGTTTTCGTGATAATTACCAGTTTATGAGGTGAACCAAGTTAATAATAAAAACAAAATCCTACCCCACAGCATTATGTCACGTAACCACATACAAAAACCAAAAAAAAAACAACAGCAAACAACCTCCATCTCAAAATTCAATTGAGACTTCTATGGTGTTAACTACCTTTCGTCCGTTATTTGATCACCACTTCAGTGGCTCATACTCTACCGGTAACTACTTTCGGCACGATTTGACACAACGAAAAAAAAAATTTATATTTCAAAACGAGCTTAAGAAAATTAAATACATAAAAATAAAGTAGCAAGCAAGAAAGTACACACCAACTACAAAAAAAAAAAACAAAATATAACAATGTGTAATCTGGGATCCTTATGTAAACGCGCTCGCCATAAGGCCAACTTTGCAATCTATATAACCAATTATGAAAATTAGAGAGTGAAAATTAACCACGCTCTACTATACCTTATACCAACCACCACCACTACACTAAAGTTTCATGTCCTTATGGCTGCCGCGCGGTGTGTAATACTTGATATTCAAAAAAATAAAACGCAAAAAACCTAAGAAATACGGCAAGGAGCAGGAATTACACTTAACGTTTTAAGGTACATTTACAATACACCAGACCTTTGTACACAGTGCTGCTCTCTAAAAAAAACATAGCGTTATTGTAAAGAGTGTCGTGACACGCATATGTTAAAAAAGAAAGTACACACCATAGACGTCAACATGAAAATTATGTAAATTTTTTTAGGCAATTACTAAACAGGCAATTTTCTAGCTCGATTCCTGCTTTCTTTTTTCTTAGTCTTCTTCTTCTTTGTACGTAAGGACAAATAAGATTTGAGGATATGTTTCCCTTTGCTCCTTTTTCCGTTTCTCTACTTTAACTTAAAATATTTTTTTTTTTTAGTCCTTAGACTCTTCTCGGCTGTGATTTACCCTCCTATACTGAAGAGAAACCTTGATCTTATTTACTTCTTTCTCTATGCCATTGAAAAACATTTTTTTTTGTTGCGGGGGTGGTAGTTGTAAAAATGTCCTATGTTGTGTGTGAATCCTTGTATAGAGTAGTATAAGACCAAACGAAAAATTTCTGATAGAGTAGCACTTTCTTCGGTTTTTTTTTTGTGGGCATGAATATAAATTGGCCCAACACCAACCATTTTAACGAAAAAGGAACTTAAACTTAATTTACATAAAGTCCCACGAAAGTAGTTTGGAAATAGAGATATAATATGCTGTGTTGGGGCTCAGGAGATTGTGTGATTTTGAATTTGAGAATAGTTGTTTTATACCAACTTCTTACACTTTGTATTTTGATTTGATAAGGAAATTTTTGCTGTGGCATTTCAGTGGGAAACAATTGAAGAATGGAAGGGTTTGTGATTGTGTTTGCATTTTAAGTGGGTAAGGGTTTTAAAGATTTTTTTTGTGGAACATGTTGAACAGAAAATCTCAAGGAGAATAATTTTAATGTAGGACGAAAGTACCTGTCCAAAAAAGTGAGAATTATGTAAATAAGGGACTGCGGAACCAGAGAATACCACCAAACAGTTGACCAAACATCTTCATTCTTCGACAAATAGGCGTGCATAACAAAAGAATTATCATTTAACCAGTAAAGAATCAGATGGTAAAGACGTTAATAAATAACTTGTTAATGAAGATACAGATCCAACAGGTGAAGAATTAAACGAAAAAGAGACCGACAAAAGACGACTTATCTCCAGTTGAACCATATCTTAGAATGTATTACGATACTTATGTGTGGGAATAAAAAGGTCATTAAAAGGTGTGTTAATTACCCATTAAAATTGAATAAATTCTATGTCCTTATCAAATCTTGGGCAACGTAATACCACGAACAGCGATTCATTACTAATAATCTTTCTCCCAACAAAGCTTTATAAAAATATATATTCACCCAGCAGGCCAAGGGATTTTCCCCTTGAAAGCTTCACTTCGAAGCTTTAAAGATTCCTACCCCGACGACCTTTCCAGCTATAAAAGGAAACCGTTTCCCCAGGCCAAGTCAGTCTTTCATCAGACTCGTTCCGGAGAGGTCGTCTTCTCTTATCCTAAACCTTGACGAGATGTATGATCTGGTACGGCAAGAACATATACCGAATATCTGTAGGATGTTGCCCAGGTCTTGTCTAGGTGCATGATCCGACAATCTTCCCGGCAGCATTTCCTGTAAAGAGCCGTCCTCACTACACGGAGTTAGATCACATGCGCTTTAGGCCGCACGGCTTTTGAAAAAAGCGCGCGTGTCGCTTTAATTTTACGAATCGTGGGTTGAGAATAATTTCTAGAATTATTAGATTTACTTAAGAACTAGAACTAATCTGAAAGAAAATAATTATGAGCTCTTTTATTAATGAATATTGATTAATATACAATGACACAAAATCAATTTTAATTTTAAAGGCCGCACGCCCTTTTGCAAAGCTCGTATTGCATGGCGTTCAATATACCTTCTAAAACGCAGCCTTGTCGCGAAATTTGGCCGTACCGCCGCGAAATTTGGCCGTTTGGCCGAATACCAACGATCGTATTCTTGACCTTGTCTTAGCTGATATGAGATGTTGGGTCCGGTGCTGTGCTGATCCACTTGGCCCTTACCACCCAGCATTAATATTTCCTAAACACAATTGTCACAATTTAAAAGACCTTAACGTAAATAACACTGTTGATTATTTCGCTGTTATGCAACATATCTGCACAAGGTTGAATTATCCACAAAAAAATAAAATAAAAGTCTTCCTGAAACATCATTACATAAGAAGTAGCAAAGCTGGATATTCATCGGTCATGAATTATAATGACCATTCCTCCGAAGACCCATCAGTAGTTTGTGAAATATTTGCAATTTTTTTCTCGTCGTTGTTTGAACCTATATCTGTAAATTCTTATAATACAAGGATTGGATCGCTTACCCGACCTTAATCCATCCAATTCCCTGGAGGAAAGGAGTGTAGATGAATACCAAGATATTTGTCGAAATTCAACAGGCATATGAACTCAAAAAACAGAGGGAGGCTATACGAGATCTTATCGGAATTAGGAGTCCCCTCAAAGGTGGTACAACTGATTAAATGCGCCACAAATAGCTCACAGGATCCAAAATGTTATAACAGAGGAGTTTGAAGTACGTCAAGGACTTAGACAAGGAATGGACTGGCCTCCATGCTTTTCAACTCCTCCCTTGGGTAATAAGGGAAACGTCAGTCCAGGGAAGTACATCAATAGCTCCACAGTCGGTACAATTACTTGGATAGGCGGATGACGTGAGCATCGTGGGAAGGTCCTTTTTGGCAGCAAAAGAAGCTTATGTCGAATAAAAAGAGATGGCAAAGGACACAGGCCTGAAGATAAACGAAGAAAACGAAGGTGATGCAACAATCCAGAGCAGGAAATTTGGAATGGAAGAAATATAACCGAACATAACCTAGAAGTAGTCACTAAAACAGTGTACCTTGGGTCTACAATCACAAAAAGAAACGAAGAAAAAGAAGAAATAACCAGACGAATACTACTGGCTAATAGAGCCTTTTATGCCCAAAACAAATCCTTCACTCAAGATTTGTGCACAGGAAAACGAAACTCTCACTTTACAAAATAGTAATACGACCAGTACTGTGTTATGGTAGGACTGTGACCCAGGACATAGAGAAACGAGTCAACAGGTTTGAGAGAAAAATTCTCAGATGCATAATAGGCCCAACCAGAGAGGATGGAATATGGCGAAGAAGATACAACAACGAGTTGTATGAAATTTTTGACGACCCCAACTTTAATAAAAATTAACAGATTGAGACTAGCTGGCCACGTAATCAGAATGGAAGAAAATCGTATCCCAAAACGGCTTATAGCCTCAGAAATTTCGGGAAGTAGGCCAGTAGGCCAAACCCAGGAGGAGATAGATAGACTATGTGACGGTGAACGCACAGGCAATGCTCAACATCCGGAACTGGAGAGATTCTGCAAGGGACCGTCAAATTTGGGGAAATGCTCTAGAGGAGGCCGACTTGGGCCATTGGATGGATGGAACTTGCTGGGGCTAATTCGCTTCTTCCAAGCAGCAGACTGGGATATGTAGGTATTTCTAGAATCGTGATGCCAACTTTACCACTCTCTGTATTACAAAAATTATATTGGCAGGAATGGGTTTATTCATTCCCCTTTTCTCCAAATCCACAAAACCTAGACCTCATGGATTATCCATGGGTTAACCAAAAGTGTATGAACGCAATTAAAGCCAAAGAAATAGCCTATAGAGAGAACAGACATTCCCGGAGTCATCTCGAGGTGAGTAAATCAGGTTGAGAAACACCTGAACATCCACCATCAGGCAAATTAAATCATCATTTAATGACAGATTAAGAAGTAAACTTCACTTCTTCTTCTTTCTTTAAACTCCTTTAATCCCTCATGGGACATAGGGCGGAAACTTCACTGCTGGAGGTAAAAACTTCTGGTCCTTGGTAACCTCTATCAGGAAAATTTTTACAATATCCACGATTATTTCTATCATTCACGATGGGTCACAAATCCTATGCTGACTTTCTCGCATCTACAGATCTACTGGCGTCCTCTTTGTATGCCTAACAGAGCAACCCCACCAAAACATTCACCGATTTGGTGAACCCAGCCTGGTTGCTCTCGATATCTCCAAGATCTCTGATAGAGTTTGGTACCCTGCTTTATTGACTAAACTCCAAGCTATTGGTATTGATTTTATTTTAAAGAACTGGATTGAGAGTTTCCTTTCTGACCGTTCAATCAAGGTAGTTCTGGTGTCGAATCCAATGCCCACACCATATCTGCAGGTGTCCCCCTGGACTCTATTCTTTCAGCAGCTCTCTTTCTAATTTTTATAAACGACCTACTCGTAATCCCATCCAACTCACTTCACAGCTTTGCTAACAACAGTACCCTGCGCTACTCGTATAGCTTCTGTAATGCAAAACAAACACCTGTCAGACCTTGTATGCCTTCTATGGCCGTGAACTTATATCCATTTCAATGAACAAGGATATAAGTCTGATTCTAGATTGGGGTCCTCAAGACTCTTATTGAATTTAACACATTAAAAACGAAGTATTGTCTCTTTTCTAACAAAGCATGCTAGACAATTCCTCCCATTACAGTAGACCGGCTTGAACTAACGGCAGAACCATCTCTCAGTGTCCTTGGCATAACACTAGCCGAAGATCTGCGTTGGAGTAATCAAATATTCCAAATCGCAAATCAAGCTTCGCAATGCTTGGGACTTCTCAAAAGATGCAATTTCCTCCTCCAGCTGTCAGCCAGGGGGTATAATCTACAAATTCTAAATTCGTCCCCGACTTGAATGAAACTCGTATATTTGGGTCGGGGCCCCGAGAACCGCACTCGTGTGACTCGACAAAGTACAAAATTGCGCCCTCCAACTTATTGGTGATGACTGCTTAGGCCACCGCAAGAATATTGCTGTAAACATGCTAAGGGCGAAAATAGTTTCCACAGCGACTGGCAAAAACGAATAGAACACACAGCTTTTCTATGAGTATGAAGGGTACAGCACAATATGCAGACCACTCGACCACGAGGTCGCCGAGAGTGGCGACTCAATCAATCCAAGTTCTATTTCGTAGCCGTCGCCCCTCAAAGTTGCCTGGGCGGTGTGACATGGGATTGTGTTGCTATTCTCGTATGTTCCTGTGCGCGTGAATAGCATTCGGATGTCGAAGATGATTATTCTTGTGTGTGCTTTTTAATTTGTGTGCACCGTCGCCGTCGCCCTTAGCATGTTTACAGCATATAGCGGCTCTAGTGAAACTCTACCGCATCTACCACAATGACTGTTCAACTGAAGTATATAACCTTCTGCCTTTTCAGCAATTTTTTCCTCATACACCACCCTTCCCCCGAACTCCTCTTAACCTCGCTTAATCTTACTCTATCCTTCGAGCTAACCTTACTACCAGACTTCTGGCGAGATGAGACGTCAACGACGAGAGGGACTGGTAGTACAAAGGGCCATTTGCCCGTGGTATATTACACAAATCCTACATTTGGCATCTTCTTTGGGGCAAGCCTTCGAAAATTTCCATAAAGTGCAAAGAAGTCCCAACGGAGAAACGTTGTTTGTTTCTCGATCGACATTTTCAACCACCGTAGCAGCCCTGACAAAATTCTAACGCTACTATCATAGCGATTGCTCCGACCTTTCAACGCACTCTAGGAACCCATCCATAAATGGAAAAACCTGAGTTTGGAACAACAGTCAACAACAGTCTTCATTTCCAAATCCCTAAAACATCCAAGAGGTTAAAGGCATAATTCAACTCTTTTAACACCCTCCTGAGCCCTCGATAACCGTAAGCCTGTCCTACATTTCGAACTAAGCATACTACCAGATATTGCACCACAATGACGGACTGGTAGTACAAAGAGTGAAGTAGACAGTGGCTTAGAACTGCCAGTGAAGTAGACAACGCCTAAGGATGACGTAGATCAGGAAGTCCAGAAGCTAGAAGTTCTATAAAGAGAGAACAAACAAAAGAAAGAACATGACCTTGTTGGAAAAGGTAGAGAAACGAAGAAACAGAGAAATCAGCTGCGCGGATTCGAACCACGAACCTCTGGGATGATAGTCGGGTGCTTTAATCGCTAAACAACCGAGGCTCTAATACTAGCTGACATCGTCTTAGAATACAAGAGGTCAGGACGGGATTCCAGATGCAGAGGCCGAGGTAGTACATACTAATATCAGCACCATATATTTCCCTTAAGTTTTAACTAAAAATTGAAGAGCAAAACGTAAGCATATAATCCACACTTATTGTACAAGTTCTTCCCCCATTTCAAAATTCAACAACTCCATGCCAATTAGTTTACGCTTCACTCTTAAACACCTTTAATTGCATTATTGATCACATACCAAAGCCTGAGAGACATCCGCACAATTCATGGTCATAAGATTACACAGAATTAACGCTGCCTAAATAATTGCCTCTATTGAGCAAAGCACTTTTCCCTTCAGCAGCCCCGCCATTAACACATCGCGTGTCAAGTTCATTGTTTGGATATGTTATTTGGGGGTTGTGATTTATGCTTAATGCTGCATTTCGTCACTGTTAAGAGATTTCACCTGGTTTAAACATTAACCCCGTATACTTTATACCGAGTATCGCCTTTCGCGACCACATTTATACCAACTTTATTTTCTTGAAATGTTTAAGCTGGAAAATAGCGTTTAATTGCTTACACGTGAAATACTTAAAATAGGAGCAGTGTCGTGGGAAATTGAGTAATAAAATTACTTTCTCTTTTTTATGCGTAAAAGAAATGCGGGTTTTGCCGGTCAATATTTAATTATTTGCACGAAAATTAGTTACGGGCAATTTATAATAGATTAGATTGTGCCGGCAGCAGGCTTCTGTTGGTGTAATTTAGTGTGTGATGAACTGGAAGTTTTCAACTCGAACCTTCGTACTTAGTTAACTCAATTGTTTAACTTGAAATGTTCTGACTTTCTGTTGAAGGGTAAAATTAATTTGAAGCTTATTTCAGTGAAATTATCAGACGATTCTGTATTAGGTAGAAAATTAATTGCTCTTGGGGGTGACTTGGGATCGAATCCTTTAAGAAGGTCATCGAACTGCACGCACTATTAAAATGTAAGAATTCTTATCAAAAAACCTTCATATTTAAGGCGGAAAAAGGTTTGTGGGAAGTTGCCATTTCAATTATTTCAAGGCTAGAGTAGTTTTTAGATGTTGTAATCAGTACGTTAGAAGGGAGGACAAATTCTAAATAAAAGTCTGAGGTAAGGTCAGTCACATTCGCAACTCAAGTCGTTTGAGAAACCACTGGGCTGGCAATTGTCAAAGTAAAATAAGAGTTTTTTTTATATATGTAATAGACTAGCGCTTAGGGCTAAACGCCCTTTGTATTGTCGACGGTTTTAATCGTGAGTGCAAGGTCGAACGGCAAGCTGTAGTCAGACAGATAGTAGAGAGAAGAGTGAAAAACTGGCAATACCAGCATACTGTATTTATCCACTGAGCCCCGTCCAATAAGGCTGGGCAAGAACGCAGATAAGGGCCCCGTAGACCATAAAAATAATATTGTCGTTACACCTCTCATTAGTATTGACGAGGCGCATTGAAAGGTCATATTGACCGCTTATCAGAAGTTCAAATGCATTGTCAATTTATTGAACGTATTGATAGATATTTTGATTGAAGACCATTGACGCGAGCCATAGTGATGCGATTGAGGTTTACTAGGTTTAGGCCGCGTTCCCATGGGCTGCATGCCGCACGGCAAAAGCTTGATTTCGGCTTACCTTCGGGTAGTATTCGGAAATTTTCTTGAGAGGCTGCAAAAAGCTTTCCGCATAGACGCATCTCCTCGTTCATATGGGTGCATCTGATGGTTGTCGAAAATCAGCTGTTTTGTGATTTTGAAAAAGTGAAATGGATTACTTTAACAATAAAAAAAAATTATGTTAACGAATAATATTGATGTCAAAATGGGAAATGTTGAAGTTAAATCACTTTAAACATCGCACGAATCGAAACATCACTAGTTCTGTGACTTTGAAGCACGTTCACATGGGCTGCATGCCGCACGGAAAAAGCTCGAGCTTGACAGTTCCATGATTTTGCCGCGTGAACAAGGGATTTCCCCTTGTTTGATTTTTGCCTTTGAATAGAGAAGATAAGGAACCGAAAATAGCGTACATGTACACGGATTTGAGGGAAGCACTTGGGATCAAGAAATTTTCTCTCTAATTCTCTCCCTCCACTTTAACCACAACAACAAAATACATTCACTTTAACCACAACAACAAAATACATTGTCTATCCCGGACATAGGCGTAGTGAAATTTGTTCAGGTTTTGCGAAGGGTCTACTTCAAACATTTAGCCAAGTGAAGCGTTCTCACCGAGATGGTTGCTGAGAAACGATATCCCTCCCGGTTTTTGAATAAATATGACACAGCCACTGATAGAGTTAACCCTTCTAGCACAGAAGGCGCACTTTTCAGCTAAGCATGAAAATCTATATATACATACACACACATACATATATATAATATATATATATATATATATGTATATATACATATATAGAGTTTCCCTTCTAAGACAGAAGGCGCACTTCCCAGCAGAGCTGAGAAATATTTACCACTGCCGTGGCTCAGCTGAGGCATGCAAACATAAAATATTAAAACATAAAAGATCAAAAACATTAAACAGAGAAGCGTGCAAAACTAAAAAGGGAGTGAGGCACGCAAAGAGTCACGCCACATTGAGAAGGGTCCTTTTAAGGACAACTTCACTGGTTAGCAAGCTAAACACACTCCTATTGTTGTTAGTATTTATAAGCATGCGATTAACGGGTTCGAACATGCCATAATTGGTGTTAGAGGAATTAATGTGCAAAAGAGATTCACCTCTCAGGTTGTAGTTATTCACTCTAAATGACGCGCGGTTTCTTAAGAAACCAGAGTCCACTTTGTCATTCATCAGTCGATGAACGAATATAACGTCAGCGACCTCACGGCGCTTATGGAGGGAGCTTAAGTTGAGCAATTTAAGTCTGTTCTCATAAGGCGGAAGAGCGAGTGGGTCATCCCATGGGAGGTGGCTGAGTGCAAACCGGACGAACTTCCTTTGAACCGATTCGATTCTACTAACATGGGAGGAGTAGTAAGGAGACCATACCTGGGAAGCGTAGTCAAGCAAAGGCCTAACCAAAGATACGTGCAGGTGTTTAGTGAGGAGGGGGTTGTTGAACTCTTTGGACCATCTTTTTATAAATCCCAGGACTGAATTGCCCTTGGAGGAGATATAATTGATGTGGGTGGAGAAATCCAACTTACTTTCTAACCTAACCCCAAGATCGATTACAGATTCAGTACGAAAGACCTTGTTGTCAAGACTGTCCGGGATTGACACAAATACGTAAAGAATGCTATGCATTAGTGTTGCCAAAATGCTTCCCCGTGTGTAATAAATTGCACTTCCTCGTCTTCTCTATTCAAAGATTTTTGCAGCAATGCTGTGCGAGAGAGAAAACATGTGTGCAGAGAGAGATATTTTCCTGGCCAATCATAGAACATTAAAAGCTTTTGTCGTGCGGCATGCAGCCCATGGGAACGCGGCCATATTGATCAGTATTTCGTTAGTTTCAACTCGGACGTCGCGTCGTACAGGCTGACGCACAGAAAGAAAAATCAGACGCGGAACGACAATAGTGCGTAGTATTGATAGGTAGGTTGACGACATTATTGAAGCGTATGAACAGGAGCTTCAATATTATTGTCAATACGTACTTTGAAATAAATAACTAAAAATAGGGTCAGTCCACGCAGGTCACTCCTTGGAAATATTTGATAACTACATAATGGGCATTCTGGCTAAACAAGAGATGCGATGGAACGACAACAACACACAATGTATTATAGTTGCCACCCTAGAGAACATCTGGATTTATCGTTGGAAATAAATGCAAACATCTGGTAACCCAGCTAAAAATAAAAAAATGGGTTTAAAGCGGGCGAATACCGGCCGCTTGGCCTTTTAAGAGAGATATAATGGCCGTAGAATTGTTAACCATTTTTAATGGGAGCACATAGGGCCTCACGACGGCCAAGCTTGACCAAAAGATTTACATAGCCCAGAGCTAAGCTTTACACGCGGGCATTGCACTTGCTTAAAGTTTCTGCAACACGCGCCATTTTTATGGCTTTTGCCAGATCCCACTTCTCCACCTCCAAAAATCTTTTTTGCAGGTGTTTATCGTTAGTCCCCAGTATAATTCGATCTCTAATCATTTTAGCCTCTTGCTTTGCTCTGAAGATTTTTTGTAGTCATTGAAATATTATCAAAGCTCCCTGTTCCTGTTTGCGGCTGTGAAATATAAAGCTCTCAACGGCTTCATTTTGCTACTGGCGGCAAACTTCCTCAAATACCTTTGTGCTTCTTTGTAATTTTTTTTTCTGTCCCTCAGTCAAATTGAGTGAGTTAAAAATCTCAACAGCTTCTGGATAGACTGCATTTATGAAACCCACTATTTTTACTTCCTCCGGTTTTTCGTCAATATCCCCGACGAGCCTACTGAGGAACTTGATACAAGCACGATATAAAAATTTTATGAATTCCTATTTACATTGAAACCTAAAAAGGAGGCAGGAGGATGATAAATGAAATACCTTGGATTGTAACTGGTACTGGTACGTTCCTCACGAACTTTGTGGAGAAGTGGGGTGGTACCTCTAATCATTCCGACTTCCCCTTTATCCATAAATTTCGGGCGCAAAGTTTCTGATGAAAAATTAATATTGAAATCGCCACTCAAAATCATAGGGATTTCGTTTAAGTTTCCACCTCGTAAAATTGAACCTTCAAAAGAGGAGATTGTCATGTATCTATTCCATTATTACAAGTAAAGTTTTATGCGGCGATACATAAGTAACCACCATCAAATTCATTTGTCCATTTTCTGCTATACATCTGGAGTGGTAGTCAGTGACGACGGATCGTGTTGGGCCCGGGTGGGTAGCCAGACAAGCACACCCCCTTCTCCGAAACTATACAGGGTGTATTAGTTAAAATGTCGAAACACCTGGCTGTGGATAGATCTTGGATAGACGAACAAAAAATCGTATGGGTGGTGGAGGGGAAATCGTAACGGTTTAGCCGCTGGGGCGTTTTGAAATTTTTTAGGTAGAGGCTAACATATTAATAATAATAATAATAATAAATAACTGTATTTAAACAAAGTACACAAGATTTACATCTTTTAAGGCGCGTCCACACCAAGAAAACAATGTGAAAGAAACAAATGTAAAGCAGAATTTTTTTACAAAAGAAATGTTTTCCAAAATTTCTAAAATGTTTTGAATATGCTTGAAAAAAGTTTTTGAAACATTTGAAGAACTATTGTACAAGAATTGAGGAAACGAATTTGTTTCTGATTTGTTTCAGTGTTGTAAAATGTATTCGCCCTGATCACGCGGAACATTTCTGCTAAAAAAAAATAAAAATAGAAGATTAACTGGTCTACTCAAAGTGTTAATATGGTCTATGCAGGAGCATTCCTTTCTGAATGCAGCTTGCTGTGTTCTAAGCGTTCGGTCTATTGCCTTTCTTATCCTAGATAGTAATATATGGGACAAAATTTTGCCCACAATAGATAATAAACAGATACCCCTCCAGTTGTCACATTGTTAGGTCCCCCTCTTTCGGATTTTGACTATGATACCTTCCGTCCAATCCTCCGGAAAGTTACAAGTGCTCCATGCTATTCCCAGGATTGGATGTATCACATCTACTATTAGGCTTAAGTCGGTTTCCAGCAATTTTGGCCGTATGCCATCTTTTCCAGCACCTACATATATTATTGGCCATTGCATGAATTGCGGTTGCTATTTTTGTCTTAGATGGTGCACGAGTGGTGATTCTTATTTGCTGTGCATTTTTAAGTTTTCATATAATTGTTAAGTTTTCATATTTTCATATTCAGAGTGCACTCTTTAGGACATGCTTTTTAGTAGAATGCTTTCTTCTTTTTACAATTGAAAAAAGCTCCAATTTATAATATTACAATCAATAAATAAACCCAAGTTCAATGTGATTTTTCTAAAATGAATAACATTTCTCTCACTTATACTCTGAGCTTTGGCTTAACCAGCCAAATTTGGTTCCTCAGTTCAAGTCATTTTTGAACCAAGTTCAACTCTTGAACCACTACTGTGAAACAGTAAAATAAGTTGAGCGAAAGCTTAAGACTTAAGCTGTGAAATCGGGAATAAGTGACCTTAAGATCGATGCTCTTAGCGGCTTTAGAAATTATACGCGAATTTCTTCTAATGATTTTGAGTATTTTGTGGATTTAATAGGACCAAAACACAATAGAAACATTCATTGTTTCCCACTTCAAATGGAAAACACTGGGTAAACATTTCTGTTTCCAGAAACATAAAAAATCACGTACACACCAAAGAAACAGTGGCGGGTATATTTCAAATATTTCAAAAATGTTTCTGAATTGTTTTTGAACATTTTAAAAATATTTAAAAAATGTGTCGGATTCAAGTTTGCTTCAAAATCGTTTATGTTTCATAAATGTTTCTTTAGTGTGGAACGAAGGAACGACATGGAACGACTACCAATTAGGTAAGAATGAGCAGGAATCAGGAATTTAATGGATCTCAAGGATTGCAAAGGAAAAATGAAGTCAGAAAGGTAGCAGGGGCTTTTGGTATAAAAAAGTTTACGAAGTATGCCATAGATTTTAGAAAGCAGCAATGAGACATGATTGCAGCAGGAGAGTTTGGAATTTACAACAATACCCAGGTTTTTGGCACAGTCAACGATTGGAAGGGGAACATTATTAAGTACAAGAGGTGAGAAACCATCCGGGGACAGTGAGCGACGACTAAGGAAAAGTACTTGCGATTTAATTGGATTTAATTTAAGGAAATTACTAGAACTCCATTCGCTTATTCGAGACAAGGTGCTATTGAGTTCAGACACACAATTTTCAATTTGATTAGTAGGACAAGAGGTATACAGCTGCAGATCATCAGCATATAAATGAAAAGAGCAGCGATGGATAACAGAGGGAAGATCGTTAATATAGAGGGAAAACAGCAAAGGACCAAGAACCGAACCCTGCAGGAACACTTAGGAAAGAGGAAGTAACACTATTGTGCCGAACACACTGAGATCTATTAGAGAGAATAGAAGAGAAAAGACGAACAGAAGAAGAGGAAAAGTGATACCGTTGACTATGTTTATATAGCAGATGCGAGTGACAACAGAGTCGAATGCTTTGGAGAAGTCAAGAAGAACTGAACTAGAATGTCACCTCGGTCAACGGCGGAACGAAGATCAGTTGTAGCCTTCAATATAGCAGTTTGGCAACTGTGAGATTTGCGAAAGCCAGATTGGAGTTTAGAAAGGAAATTATAACTAGTGGGATGTTGTGCCTAGAGACTAGCCACTAATTACGCTTTTTCATGGTATTCTTTCTGTTGAATAACACTTCAGATTGGATGACAATATATTAAGTGGAGATTGATCCGCACTCACTTCCGACCCGCCGGATCTGGGAATCGAGGCCACTGCCCAAAACAATTACTCAAAAATTATGGAAAAACAAAATAATATGGCCTCGATTCCCAGATCCGACGGCGCGGAAGTGAGTGCGGATTTGACACTTTGCGATTCTCAAATTCGCAGTCGCGGATTTAATTAAATCAAAAATTCGGAGTAAAGACTCACACGCTAATGAAATACCCGATGTCGGATTATCTTAGGCGCATTTGTGGTTTCAAATCCTCAGAAAATTTGTTGCGGATCACACTTTTAAAGCACGGAAAATGTCAAAGAGAGATTCGCGGTTGCAGATTTGAGAATCGCAAAGTCTCAAATCCGCACTCACTTCCGACCCACTGGATCTGGGAATCGAGGCCAATAAATCGAAAGTGTCAAATTGAAAAAAAAAAAAAAAAAAAAAAACACATCACACATGTAAACACTATATAATTATGTAAAACGAATCTAAAAATTTTTCTATGGATTGGAGGCAAATCTAAAATCACTTTGCACAGCAGAATTAGGTGTATTATTTTACTTAAACATACATTATTGTTAAAAATTCAGCTTACCGCGCCTTTTGTATTTATTTACACTTCAATTTAACTTTATTTTTTATTTTTAAAGAAAATATTATCATGCACGCACTTCACTTTTCTTTAAATGTAGAACATCTACTGAAAAACACAGGCACCTGTTTATCCATAGCATATATGCACGTGCACGCACACAAGTACCCCCACTTCGCAAGAGACCAACACCAATAATTACCCGCCGAAAATATGAAAGAATTGATATATTTTAATTGCACCCCATCTATGACAAAGAATAGTGAACACCATCTATGGCAATATTACATTACTCTTCGTTTTACCTATGATTATCAATTTCCATAAAATATACAAAATACATTTCATAAATAATAGAAAATCTGTTGTCATAAATCAGTTGTTTACTTCCTTCTAAAGTTTATCCATATCAGCGAGCAATAATAATATTGCTCGCTGTCCATATCTTGCATTGGAATGTACCTTTTTATGAAAGCATGAATAAATAGGTTTATTGCCACATTCCTACAAGTTAGAGTTTGGAGTAATGGGTTGGTGCTAGCTCGGGGTGCGACAGGACCCGGGTTCGATACTGGTGATGGCCGCGTACTATTTTTTTTTTTTTAAGTTATGATGATTTTGGTAGTGTTTGTTAAATACTTTGTTAAGTTTTACATAGATTACGCAAAGTCTCACAACTTATAACCTACATAAGCCTTTAACAAAAACTTTGCAAGATTAATTATAAGCGTTGGTCAGTGTAATACTTATGAATCTCCATGGCCAAACTAGGATACAGCATTATGACAATAATTAAATCAATGCAACGTGAAATAAAAGTTTTAGTTAAAAACGGATTTGGCTTATTTAGCTTATTATAGATTGAGTTATAGCTCACAATTGAATATGTCCCAAAGGTTTTAATTAGTCGCCGCTTTGAGATTTTATCATCAACGCAGGCTTCGTTTATTATACTAAAATAAATCATCATAACTAAAAAAGCTAAAAAAAAGTACTTAAAAAATTCATCAAGAATCGAACCCTGGCCTTTTCGCACCCCGACCTAGCGCCTTCCCATTACTCCCAACTCTAACTCGTAGGAATGTGGCAATAAACCTATTTATTCATGCTTTCATAAAAAGGTACATTCCAATGCAAGATATGTATAAACTTTAGAAGGAAGTAAACAACTGATTTATGACAACAGATTTTCTATTATTTATGAAATGTATTTTGTATATTTTATGGAAATTGATAATCATAGGTAAAACGAAGAGTAATGTAATATTGCCATAGATGGTGTTCACTATTCTTTGTCATAGATGGGGTGCAATTAAAATATATCAATTCTCTCAAATTCTTGGCGGGCAATTATTGTATAATTCTTTCAGCAGCATCTCCATGAAAGATGCGTTAGTTTTTCGAGTTATTTGTTTGAATATTTTCGCAATTCTTCACAATCTTCACTTAATATATTGTCATCCAGACTGAAGTGTTATTCAATAGAAAGAATACCACGAAAAAGCGTAATTAGTGGCTAGTCTCTAGGCACAACATCCCACTTTTGTTTTGTTATTCTGAAGAGATACATACAAATTTAGTTAATAAAAACTTAAAAATATGCTTTTAAACAAAGGGCTGCAAAATTTTTTAGATATGGGGCAAATCGTTTGTAAAATTTTTGTAATATATTAAAAATTCTGAGAAAAATCACTTCCTTATATTCATGGACTATAAGGACGGTCTTAAATACATCGTTCGTGAAATTTATAAATTTTCATTCATTTCAGTAAGCGTTTATATGCCCTGGTAAAAATTAGATATCTACTTTTCGTTTTAAACCTACCAAATGTTTCGTTTAAATCATACATATTTTTTGTGACAAATCCACAGCGAAGTTCGATAAAATTAAATTTTTGTTTTGGTCTACAGCACCACCTACATGACTAAAAACTATAATTAAATGAACAGCATATAAAATATGCATATAAACAAATAAATACTTTATATTATTTCCGCGAAATTTCTTAATGATTTATAAAGCCGCCGAAGAGCCATAAAACCTCAAGAAAATGATTTTTTTGCACTTCTAATTAAAGAAATGTTTATGTTCTCCTGAGTATCATTATTAAATAATATAATTTTTAGTGAGAAATAGAATTAAAACATGTTACACCGAAGTAAAAAAAAATTTTTATTTCACCATTTTGCGGTCGGGGATTGAACTTGGTTCGCCTGGGATAAGACTCCAGCGCCTTACCTCTAGGCTACCGATATTTTATTAGAAATCTCTTTTTTGTTGTTTAAATATACTTCTGGTTGATTGTGACAAATCCACAGCGAAGTTCGATAAAATTGAATTTTTGTTTTGGTCTACAGCACCACCTACATAACTATAAACTATAATAAAATGAACAGCATATAAAATATGCATATAAACAAATAAATACTTTATATTATTTCCGCGAAATTTCTTAATGATTTATAAAGCCGCCGAAGAGCCATAAAAACTCAAGAAAATGATTTTTTTGCACTTTTAATTAAATAAATGTTTATGCTCTCCTGAGTATCATTATTAAATAATATAATTTAGTGAGAAATAGAATTAAAACATGTTACACCGAAGTAAAAAAAAAAAATTTATTTCACCATTTTGCGGTCGGGGATTGAACTTGGTTCGCCTGGGATAGGACCCAAGACCCTTACCTCTAGGCTACCGATAAATGAACTTTATTAGAAATCTCTTTTTTGTTGTTAAATATACTTTTGTTGTTAAATATACTTCTGGTTGAAATTTCCAGACCATTTTCTCAGTTTTTGGTCTTTTGACCAAGAGCTACATTTTGAGATATTTCCCAAGTCTGTATCTGCAGTACTTTCAGAGATGAAAGTAGGCTTCAGACGGACAGACGGACAGACGGACAGACGGACAGACGGACAGACGGACAGACGGACAGAGCCTCTGTATAAGCTTTTTTTTTGAAAAAGCTAAAAATGAAGATGTCGCAAGATTTGAGTAGATACAATGTTCTCAAAAACTTTAGCAAGAAAGGGTAGATTACTAATAGGGCGAAAGTCTGACGGATTAACGGGGGAGGGCTTCTTTCTTTTTTCCAGACTAAAGGTACTTGGGAGATTGTCAGGCAATAATTAACAATATGCGTGATGGCATCACCGATTAAAGGGGAGAGAATCTTAAGAAAGCGAGGAGACCCTCATAACCAACGCTATTGGACGAAATGGAAAGCAATATGCCGAGTACCTACTTCAAGCGAGTCAACACAATAGCAATTAAAGCCGTCAGATAATAGAGACTACTACTTTTTGAGTTACAGTTTAAGAATTGTTTTCATATATTTTTTACAAATAAACCCCTTTATTAACTTCCCAGTATAGGAAGTTATTGTAATCGGTCCGAAAATCGAAATCGAAAATTTCAACGTATTTTCATCTTTCAAGGTCCCAGGAGCATTTTAAGCAAAAAATTGGGAGGAAGTATGTGTGTGTGTGTGTGTATGTGCGTACGGATGTGGTCATTTTTTCCTGCACGATATCGCGCGAACCAAAACTGATATCGACTTCGTTGAGGTGTCGTTCGAAGCGTATTAACCGAAATATGATCTGAAAAGATTTTCATGAAATTCGGTCCAGCCGTTTTTTTGTTTAAGCGACGTAAGTGAATTTTGTACCTGCATGATATCGCCCGAACCACGAAAGATATTGACTTACTTGAGGTGCCGTTCGAAGCGTATTAGCGACAATATAATCTGAAAAGATTTTTATAATATTCGGTCCAGCGGTTTTTTGGTTCAAATGACTTAAGTGATTTTTGTAACTGCACGATATCGCGCGAACTATAAATGATATCGACTTAGTTGACGTGCCGTTCGAAGAGTATTAACCAAAATATGATTTGAAAAGATTTTCATAAAATTCGGTCCAGCCGTTTTTTTGTTTAAGCGGCGTAAGTGATTTTTGTACCTGGACGATATCGCCCGAACCACGAAAGACATTGACTTACTTGAGGTGCCGTTCGAAGCGTATTAGCGACAATATAATCTGAAAAGATTTTTATAATATTCGGTCCAGCGGTTTTTGGTTTAAATGACTTAAGTGATTTTTGTACCTGCACTATACCGCGCGAACTAAAAACTATATCGACTTCATTGAGGTGCCGAAAAACATTAAAACATCAATTTTATATACATTTTCGTCATCCTAATCTTGTAATCGCGCACATTTAGTTTGACATTTTAGCGAAAATATTGATAAAAAATTGTGACAAATTCTCGGTATTATAGATATATTATACATATTGCCTATTGTTCATTTATTATTAAAATATCCAATCATATATTCAACATCCATCATACTGGGAAGTTGATCGTGTGGACCGAAAGGGTCGAACCCACATCCCAACTAGTTTCTGTTTTTCCATCATACACAATTGTTTTTATTAATAAAATGAAAGCCCCATTCCGATTATAAAGATACCTTATCTGTGAAAAGAGACCGTTGTTTCATTACCTTTTAATTATACATTAAACCATTTTTTTCTCAAGACCAAAATTCAAAACCCCTATTTCGAAAACGAGCAGAGATAGCCCTCCACCTTGGGGGCCCCCAAGAAAGTGACGGCCCTAAGCTATAGCTTATACGTAAATCTTGTACAAATCATGCAGTTTTCAATTTTAAAGTATGTAGGTACATATTGAGTATTGTGTGGTCTTTTCATTTCATTCCACTATGTATTCCAATAACATAAATGAGATGTATTTTTTGTTACAAATGCATATTTCGTTTGTTCGATTAAAAAACAGTAGCTTTTCCGAATTTTCCAATCAGTGTCAGGGTGATGGTTGTCTGAGAGTAAAAAGATGTTGATTAGCATGATCAGTTAAATCTATCCAACATTGGATTCATTAGATTGAGGCTTATTCATTGCTTGGCCTTATTAAGTTGACATTGAAATTGAGGGTCGTTTTTTTCAAAACTCAGCAAGTCAAAAATATCGAAAAATGAGATATGGGTATCATAAGATTTTTATTGAAAGCAGCTTTTTCTTGAGCATTAAAAATTTAAACGGAAATAAATAAACTTAGTTTAAAAGAAAATTTTATTGTTTCTGCAAAACTCAACAAAAATTTCCGTGCTAAAAGTTCTATTCTATTTTGAATAAGCCTAGAGAAGATACAATAGATATAGTCTTTGATCTTCAACAAAACCAGCCGCTCCCAAATTAGTTGATGAGGTATTTTATTTTCTTCAGGCATGGTTTTACAATCTAGGATATCAATCAAAGCCACGGAAATATAGCATTCTATACTTGGCTTGAATCGCAAAGCGAGGAGCTAATGTAATCGCTTCAGCAGTTTGTTAGAATATTGGAAGGATCATTGACACAAGGAAAACAGGTGGAAATCCAAGCAAACTTCGTCTATTTTCAGACTCCCACTCTTCACATCACAGAACAAAAATATAATCAAGGTTATTTTGTAGAGAAAAGTAAAATACTTAAAAGAATACAGAACATTTTTCCTATAATAGAATACTGTTATTTTCCACCAGATCGTGTTTTCGACCGTGTCGAAAAGTGCTACAGAAAAAAGTTAAATAATTTCACATGATATTCTTTAAAACTCTACTAAATTTTGTTTTAAACGGATCAATTTCAACAAGATCACCAATGTACGATTCGCTTTTTTTTATGTGGCAGTGCTAAGCTCAGGAGTCACCCTTTGTACTACTAGTCTGTCATGTCATTTGTCACGTCATGGTGCAATGTCTAGCAGTAAGCTTAGTACGGGGGAAGGATGGGGGGGGGGGTATAGGTTAAGGGTTAAAAGGTACGGGGGGGTATTGAAGAAGGTGGTGATGAACCCTGCGTTTGAACTCTTGGATGTTGTAGGAGCTCGGAAATACTGACTGCGAGAGGTTATTCCACAGTCTAGTTGTTCTATTAACAAACGAATTCATATCTTGTTGAGTGCGTGAAAGGGGTAGTTGCAGGTGAAGGGAATGAGACGAGTGGGCTAATCTGGTGTTGCGGGTATAAGATTGCCGTGGAGGCAGGAGAGCGTTTAACTCGGAGGAACAGTCACTATGATAGTAGCGATAAAATTTTGTCAGTGCTGCTACATTCCTACGGTGGCTCAAGGGGTCGATGGTGGAGCAGGCGGTGTCGTCATCAATTAACTTGAGTGCCCTTTTTTGCACCTTATCTAACCATGCCAAGGGCGCCGCCCCAAACGAGGGAGTTATATTCGAGGAGAGGCCGAATGTAGGATTTATAAATAACAGCACGGGCCGATGGCTGGAGGAGGAACTTGCACCTCTTAAGAAATCCCAAGCACTGGGATGCTTGTTTGGCGATTTGGAATATGTGGTCATTCCATCGCAAGTCTTTGGCTAATGTCACGCCCAAGATGTGTAAGGATGGGTCGGCCATTAGTTGAACTCCATCCACTCTCAAGGGTGGAGAGGTGTTGAGCTTCTTTTTGGAGATAAGACAGTACTTGGTTTTGTCGGAGTTGAATTCAACACGATTCTTCTTTCCCCACTCTAGAATGAGTTCAATGTCGTTATTAACAGAGTTGGACATTAGTTCGCGATCATCGAGACAGGATCTGGCATGAGTCTGTCTTGTATCGAAGCTGTACGAGTAACGTAGAGTACCGTCGTCAGCGAAGCTGAGAAGTGGGCTGGAGGGGATTGAAAGAAGGTGATAAAATTGACCCTTGGGGGACCCCCGCAGAGATCGGGTTGGATGCGGATTTGACGCCATCCAATACCACTTTGATTGAACGGCCAGAAAGGAAACTCTCAATCCACTTCTGTAGAAGTGAGTCAACTCCAATAGCTTTGAGTTTAGCTAACAGGGCTGAGTGCCAAACTCTATCGAAAGCCTTGGAGATATCCAGAGCAACCAGACCAGACTCACCAGATCCATGCAGACTACGGCTGAGGTGTTCTGTGAGACAGACTAAAAGATCGCCAGTGGATCTTTTTTGTCGGAAGCCATACTGTCTGTCGTTTATGAGTAGATTGGATTCTAGATATCCCATAAGCTTTTTGTTGATTATCGTCTCCATGGTTTTGGAGAGAATAGAAGTAATTGCTATTGGGCGGTAATTGGAGGGAAGGCGGGAATCACCTTTTTTCGGTATGGGCTGAACATGGGCAAGTTTCCAAGAGTCGGGATAAACTCCGGAGAAATAAGACAGGGAAAATAATTTGCGCAGAGGTTTAGCCAAAGGTGAGGCGCATTGTTTTAAGACGATAGGGGGTATATTATCGGGTCCAGTGGATTTGTTGGCATCGAGCTTTTTGAGTCACCTGTACACCTCACGAGTCCTGAAAAAAACCCTGTCCATTGAATGGGCGTTAAGCTCGGAAACAGGGGGTAGCACATCAGTTTCGGGTAAAGAAGAATTCGAAGCGAACATAGATGCTAATAAATTGGCCTTGGATTTGCCGTTTGTTATTACCTTCTCATTATGAATAAAGGAAGGGGTTGAAGTTGTAATGAAATTCTTCTTGATGGAACTTACCAAGGACCAGAAGTTTTTGCTACCGGAGGTTGCATTTAGGTGTTTACTTCTCAATTTGTTGTCAAATAAGGTTTTGACTTTCTTGATGGCGGTTTTACAAGAATTTCTTTGTTGTATGTACTCTAAACGGAGCGATTCACTCGGGAAGCTCTTGTAAGCTCGGAAGGCGGCTTCTTTAGTTTTGATTGCATTCATACACTCCCGATTAAACCATCTGTTGGGCCTAGGCTTCACAGATTTGGTAGAATGGGGAATGAACAAATGCATTCCTGCCTGTATGATCCTGGTGATACGGATAGCGGCAGAGTTGGCGTTTCTATTCCGGAAACACAGATTCCAGTCTGTAGACTGGAAAAAATTAATAAGCCCCAGCCAATTGGCCTTCCCATAATGCCATACAGTTCTTCGAACTGGTTTGGGAGGGGTGGGAAATTCGAATGGGAAGTTAGCGCTGATTAGGCAGTGGTCTGAATTGCCGAGAGGTGAATCAACTTCGACGGAGTAACGCGCTGGATGAGAAGTTAGAAAAAGATCAAGGAGATATCTACCTTGATCAGCAACATCAGGGACTCTTGTGGGATGATCCACAATTTGATGCAAGTTATTGATGTCTGCAAAGAGCTCGACGTCCTTGTCAGAAATACTGGTGCCATTTGAGTAAGTCAGCCATTTAACGTTGTGAACATTGAAATCACCCGCAACGATGATTTCACACTCAGGATTGGACGACAAAAATCCCGAGATTTGTTCGGAAATAGTATCAAAAGATAAGGTGGAGGCTTCGTTACTTATGTTAGGGCTTCTGTATAGGAAGCAGAAGAATATGACGTGGCTTTGGAAAATGATTTTAATCCAAAGATAATTAAAATCTGAAGTCGTGCTTGAATTTATTTTATAATAAGCCACGTCGTCCCTAACATAAATGGCAATACCCCTATGGGGGGAGAGATTGTGCACTAAAGTGTACCCCGACACCTGGTAATAACCTAAGTCATTATCGGCTGATATTTGGGTTTTTGTCCTCGTCAAAGTGTTATGCCTTTTGAGACGGGGCAAATTTCATCGACCGACCGATTTTAGCCGCGGCACCTGCAGGACCGAGATGCGAGAGAGGGTAGGGAGCAAGGGTACTTACTTGCGCCGTTCGTCGGTCCGGTCGTGTCTAGTGAAGGGTGATGGGCCTTCGCGTTAAGGCCGCCATACACGGTCAAATTGGATGTACATCCAGAATTTCATCAAACCCATAAGCGCAATGAGTTTTGATCGGCCGACCGGCCCACAATCGATAGTTTTGGTTGTACATCAACCCTTCGATGTACATCCAATTTGACCGTGTATGGGGGCCTTTAGACTGCGCTCGTTGTTTTTTTTTGCCACTGTTTTTTTTATTTTAGAGTTTTTTTGTGCACTTTTTTATTGGTTTTAATTTTTCACTATCACTCTTTTTTAAACAGTTTTGTTTTATTATTTTGTTTTTTTGAGTTGGCGCGTTTTTTAGGGACCAGAACAGCACACGTCCGTTCTCTTTGCTGTCCTAACCCAAATTCAAGAAAGAGTTACAACCACTTTCCGTAAGCGAATCGTATGCTGGTGATCCCGTTGAAATTGATCCATTTAAAACAAACTTTAGCAGCGTTTTAAAGAATATCAACTTCTTTCAGCCAAAATAAGGTTTCAGGGAAGAAAACAAATCTTCTGTGAGCTTATGAGATCTTTTTCTATTCCGTATGATGCCTCGGGGGCCTCGGTGGTCTAGGGGTAAGGTGCCTGACTATCATCCCAGTGGTCCCGGGCTCGAATCCCGCCCAGCCCCACGATCCTTCGCCTTCTCCACTTTCCCACCTACATAATTTTCCTTCTTTCTTTTTCCCTCTTTACATTCCTGATTCCTTCTGCCATAGCCTTCCTTAGCCCTTCATCGCTCCACCAAAAGCGCATGTCATCGGTTGGTTGATGAGATTCAACTCGTTTCAAGAGGCATAACACTCCAGCGAGTTGTTTCACGCTGCCCCGATGTCTGAGTCGCGATAGTAATGGTTGGGAGTAGGTGGACTAAAAGCATATCGCGGGTAGTTCCTTCCACCCCGACTAGAGCTTCTGTTCGACATTGCACTCTATAAGAAGAAAAATAGATTGTCAACAGTATAAAGGGCCTTTCCTGAGACTCTAGTCTTTCACATAAAAAAAAATGATTTATAATCAAAGAAAAAAAGACTAAAATATATGAGCAGCTATAGCAAACCGAAACAAATTATAGCATTTATTTCCACAGCAATTTTTTTTTTTTTTTTAATAAATTTTTTATGTTTTTCAATATTGTTTAATATTTTGAATTAAATAAAGTTTAGTTGTAAAAAATTCAACTGCTAGTTAAAAAATTATTTAGAAAAATCTCCTCCTAAAGTTGTTGAGTTCCTTAATTGCCACCGACCAGGATATTGGCATATACACGCGATAAATTAGCCAAGGCTACCTTAAGTTCGAGGAAATTTTCATTATTAAAATGACAAGGAGTACAGTAAACAAAAACTAGAAGGGTTTAAACGAAGTTGTTTCACTAACGAAACTTGCATGAACACCAGTAGTGACCCAATTAAAAATAGTTTAGTTGTTTAATTTTCTTACGATCATTTATGCACGCTCCCGCCACCGGCACGAAAATCTTAAAATTTATTTGCTAGAGACATGCCCGCTCCCGCTTCTTGCAAAGGTACCCACAATTTATTTAGACATACTTCCTCTATACCAAAAACGAATAAGACAGAATTCTCAAATTTTATTTTAGCCGACACAAAACAAGACGATAATCTTCGGAAGGGAATTACTCTGTTAATCAGATCGGATTTTTATTGCAAGATCATTGCAGGTGAACTTCGACGCATCATTTAACCGCTGTGAGCTCTATATTGTGTTGGGCAGTTCAAGGTCCTTCTAAGGATATAAAAAACTGTGACCAATAAGCATGGCTAATGGCACCAACCCTGAAGTGCAGCTGCGCACCAGCGTACAGGGACGGTGCTTTCATAGATGCGAATGGTGCACTTGCACCGGCCGCAATTTCAGAAAGTAAGATTTAAAAAAAATTTAAAACTTAAAAAAAAATTAAAGAAAGAAAGTGCAGGATATTACACAAATTTACTGAATTTCTGTCCTTGCACTTTCTCATGCCAGATAAAAGTTCACTTCTCTTCGTGCAGGAAGTTTCCAGGTATTTTAGATTCGAGAAATTCGGGAAAAAATCTCCCAAGTGATAGAAAATTTATTTGGAGCGCTTTTTGAAAATTCTGTAAAAAGTGCCATATTCACACACACAAAGGAAAAATTGTTTCGGTGGTTCTGTATTTTGTATTACTGTTTACCTTGACTGATATAAATTTGAGGGCGCTGTTGCTGCAAATTTAAATTCTGTTTCAACAATTGTTAAAAGAGGTACCTAAATGAACGAAATGAGAAGAACAAAACTCCTTGTGGAGAGAATTCCTCTTTAATTGCTCTTTTTTATTTGTTCGTTTATGCCCCGGCTTCACCAACCTCAGTTCAATAAAGTTCAATTCAATCCATATAAGTGACTTCACCAGCTGACATGTTCAGTTCATGCTTAAAACTGTTATTACTTTTTCGCTAGAAGTTAGAAATGCATTATTGGAATGATATTCCATTATTCCTGTTATATTATTCCTCTTTTGAGCGAGCTTTTACATTCAATCTCAATTTAATGTACTGTTGGCTTTATTTTTCCTGAGTTCAATATGTGAAAATGTATGGGAATTCAGAGAATAATTGTAGTTCAGTACCCCAATTTGCTCGAAATGGCGAAGTTCGGCCCGTGAAACTGGAGGCTATAATGGTATCTTCCCTTCTGAAATTCGATGAAGAATCGCATGGATTTTCACAAGAGCTAATTTTTCCAACAAACTATAGTTAGAATGCTTTAGCTTGTTGTTGTTGCTTTTAAATATTAATTCTCCCTTCTGCCATCCCTTTTTTTTCTTAGCAAAAGGGAGACAAAAAACAACAACTAAATAGCTGTCAAAAAGTTGTTTCAAAAATTCCGTAAAAATTTCAGAGGTTCAAAAAATCTGCCGCCCCATTGTTCTTGGCTTATGGTGAATTTACACGAATGACACGCTTGTCATTTTTTTGGTCATTAATTGTCATAATCGTTTACACGATCATAATTTGTGTCATTATTTCTGTCATGAAAAATGGCAAAAATTATTGTCATAAAAAGCTTAAAAAAGCTTAGAAATAATGAAACAAATTATGACCGTGTAAACGATAATGAGAAATTATGAAAAGTTATGGCAAGTCATCATAAAAGAATGAACCTGCTCATTCTTTTATGATAGAGTGTCATTATTTAAATGCAAAATCCAATTTCAACAACAACAACAATTTCAATAATAATCGAAAATAACCCAATGGAATACACTTTTTTCAATATTTATTGGCGAAAGTGGTTGATTTATACCAAATCAAGCCCAATTTTATGATAAGGGATAATCCTAAACAGTTAAAACCACCCCTAAATGGACCGAAAATAAAAAAAAATTAGGCTTCAAATTTGATTGAATGCGTGTAGTCAGGTACAAATAAATTAAGGAGTAAAAACTACCCCTACAATTAACGTTAAATAAAAAAAATAAACTCTTTTCAAGCCAAAACAAAACTACTTTCAACTACCCCTACATTAGGGGGCGGACCCATAATCAGCAAACAAAAAAAATGTGCGGAAAGAGTTTCAAAAAGGTGTTATGTTTTGATACCCAAACGTTCGTTTTGAATGGACTATAATATACCGGCAACACACCCCCGCAGTTTATTTTCATATCCTTTATGATCATTTTTATTTATCTTAACAAGGCATCTCATATAGGCAAGTCTAAATATTTAACACTCGTAAAAATGCAAAAAGGAAGGGAATTTGTGTTCAATTTATTTATACACAATTAAATTCAACTCTGTCATAATTTGTCTTTCATACAAATTCAGCTCTTGCCATTATTTATGGCAAGTTGCAATAAATTAATGACATTTTATAATAGAGCTTTTCACATGTCATTATTTGAGTCGTTTGAACAGCAATGCCATTAATTATGACCAGAAATTGTGACCATTGTCATTTTTTGTCATTCGTGTAACCGCCGCATTACTCTCTTCTCAGAAAACGACGTTTTCAGCAGATTTTTGTAAGTTGAATGTTGACGCATGTGAAACTTCCTGTCTAATCTTTTTTTTATGTTATACGCATTATTATGGTGTAATCTTAAATTTTGCGCAAACTATGAAAATTTTTGGGTTAGTGTCTTTTTCATTGTCCTTGCGTTCAAAAATGAACAGCTTATGGGGCGCAAAATGGCATAGTGTACCGGGTGCAAAAACCCAAAGCGCCGGCTCTGCCAGCGTATGAATGTTACATGAGCCGTACTTGGTATTTCGTATGTACATAGGTATTGACATATCCGTTAAAGGTGAAAATGAAATTATTAATGACGTCGGCAAATATATTCATAAAATTTCTAATCGCTAGGAGCATGGGCGATGCTTTTATAAGTGCGAATGGTGCACTTGAATCGGGCGCAATTGGACGAGGGCGCGATTTTAGAAAATCTTTTAAAAAAATTTAAAAAGTGTTCCCGTGATCTCATTTTCATATCTATTAAAGACATTGTGTCTTTTTCCATTGTCCTTCACTGCGATAAAAAAAATAAAGAGCTGAAGGGGCGCAATATACCATACTGCACCGGGCGCAAAAAATCCAAGTGCCGGCACTGGCTAGAAGGCATTATTATTGTGAAAAACTGAGATGAGGGATTTGATTTCATGCGTTTTTCGAAAAAATTCCACTGCTTGTAATTAGCGGTCCAAACCGGGTTTATTATATGATACTTAGTCCCGTCTACAGTGAGGATAAGGCAACTACAAAACTGGACATGTTGTTTGATGTTTCTGCTGATAACTTATTGCTAAATAAACTTTAACTTAAATAACGCTTTTATTTTTATCAATTTCGAAGTTTTAATTCGTTTCCAGTTTTTGACTATTTTTGATACAAGTAATGCAGAGGTAAGAAAATTAATTGGCTTACATATTTTCTCTCCATAAAGCATGAATATAGAAACAAATTTCGAAAGGGTATCTAAAAGTAATTATTCGCAGTAATGCTTCCACACCGCTTCCTTTCCCGCTGGGTGACTATATTCTCTTCCACTTTATAATCTCCTGCAACAATGTCAAAGCTAATACCGCACTATATCACACAGGGGTGAGGCTGAACACTTTATTTGTGTATGTCGGGGGGAAAAACGACAATCCATGAAAATCAAACCACGTCTAAAATTTGTCACGGTCTTTTCCTTATCTACACATTTATTTACTGGCATATAAGTGGTATGCCCCTAGCACAAGCGCCACCATAAACGCATTCAAATAACTCAGTATGGCATTCTGGCATCTCATCTCATAACTCACCCACATTGTATGCTCATAGGAAGTGGTCGAAATGTGATGGGTCCAGATAACATGTTACCAGTGATTAATGCGGAGACTTTTCCCAGATGATGCTCCTTGTATGTATATATGTATATAAAAATTTAAGGATTATAGATATATATTTTTTGTCCTGTATTATTTGTTTAAAGTATTAAAAATGAAACTTGATTGACCTTGGTGGACTTCTGTTTCAGCAGGACTAGACATTGTTTTCAAAAGTTGGTCGAGCCTATAGACACGTTTACAGATAATGGATAGAAACCTTAATTAAACTAAATTTAAAACCTTTATTCAATTAGTCTTTTACACTGATTAATCGAATTTATTTTTTAATTAATTTGAGAAAATATCAACGTTAACCACAAAGCGACAGGCTTCATCAAATTTAATAACTTCTGATTCATTTGTTGGGTTTTGCCCACGCTGCAATCAACATCAATTAGCCAAGAGTTAGCCCCTAGTATACCTCCATACACAGGTAGCGTGAAAAGGTAATTTTTCTTCAGAAAATAGCACGTGACTTCAGAGAGTCTATGTCGGAGATTTTCATCGATAGACCAAGAGTCACCGACATTGCTGATGTTTTTTTTTTGGAAGAAGAAAAATCCCCTAATTGCGTTGTTTTTTATTTGCTAGTTTATGCTAGTATGAGTATCAACTCACCTTCGTTTCTTCAGGTACTCCTCGATTGTGTTTTTGCGTTCTCTTATTATTATTATTATTTTTTTTTCTTTCTTTGGTTTGGTTTTTTGTACTAGTATGACACAATTAATATTTTGAGACCGATTCCATTTCGTGTTACAATTTTTCTTTAGGGAAACTGGGTAAAGGCAAGAATTGCGATCGATTTTCTCATGGACGTTTTTCTGAATAATTGGCTTAAACCGGAATGAAAACTCTTGAAACTAAAACTTTTTCCATATTTTATGCAGAATCGTGTTTAAGCTAAATTCTAAGAATTTTCGTTAAGACCGTTCCAGAAACTAAAAAAATGTATTAAAAGACAAATTACAGGTGAGTACGTTAATCACATTGTTTTTTTATTTTCTTTTTCTTGTGTTATTTTATTTCTATTTTCACTGTGGACAAGAAACCGATATCTTTGATCCTTGCACGTAATCAGCTAAAACGTAACTGTCAGACAGCACAATGCAGTGTTTTTGGTCACTGATATCGCGGACTTTAAAATGGGGGATTCCGTTCGGCCATCATGTGTTGGTTTGCAGTTGGTTTCCTGTGAACTAGTTATGTCATAACCTTTGAACCCATTACTCCTTACCCGGTTACTATGCAAAAGTCCCTGCAAGGATATAAAGACAAACGTCTGAATGGGGGCTTTTCAAAGGAAAGGTAAGGGATGGTTGAGTTAGTATTTATGTCTTAGATGACTTAAACAAAACAAAAAAACAACAGCAATTGTTTAACCCCAATCATGATTGAATTTACTGACAAATGCTGGTTTATGTTGGGACATGGAAATACATATGTGTTATGATTATAATTTTTGGAAAAATATGTTTCAAGTTTTGGTAAATGTATTGATTGGAATTTGGAAATTATTTATAGAACTATTCAGCATAGCAACTCCTAGCAAGTCTAAAATCTTTGAAAACTAAATGACGTAAAGTCAAACTATTTGACATAACTTGAGATCTTGGCACTCGTAACCAAGTCAGAATGTTACAAAGTTTTGTTTTACGTTACCACCCACGTCCACAGGGCTATTCCTCTTTAAGCTAGGAGACCTTGTGGATGACCTATCCATCTTCAAGGAATTAGGGCCCCTCTTCAGAGAATACGCGAGCTTTTGGTATACTGACGAGTTCAAAACCAAAAATATCCATTGCCCTTGGTACCACTCACCTTGTCTTTCAAGCTGACGTACCCATCATCCAGTTCTTCCAAAAATCTCTAACACCCTGTCTAAATATTCATTGTAACGACGAATTTTTGTCGTAACGACGTCCGTGTGTCGAGGGTGTGGGACCGTTATTTTCTTGGCCGATCAAGCCATCCTGTTGGCCATTAAATTCCACAGGATGTCATTAAAGAGTATCTTGGATTGTCCCCTACCCCTAATATCCAGGATGCAAGGCCACGAAGATTATATTGGTAATGAAGTTGCCGATGGCCTAGAGTAGAGATGAACTCATCGCATGCTTGCCACTTAAGATCGGCAATTTAAGTCGACCAGATATTTTGACATAGCTGGGCAAAGACCCATGGCACTTGTCAAGGTAAATGATTAATTCAAATCGACAAACCTAAGCGGGAAAACTTTTAAAGGTCAACAATTCGAAGCTAATAATGATAACAGTGGTCCTGGCGTGCCATTGGTCACTTAATTATTATCTAAGCAACATGGAGCTGTCGTTGATTGCAGTTATCGGTTCTACGGAGCAGCTCCCGAATCAGGCTAGTACTTGCTGTGCCACTGCATGGCTACAGCGAGAAGGCGGCTTCCCTGCATCTAGGAAAATTTGCGATATGAATCTGAAATTAATTTTAGGTCATATCAGAAGCCTTAACCTTAACTTTTTTAACGACGAGGTTAGAACAATAGACGAAAAGAAGGCCGCAGTGCCCGAGGTGCTCCCTTAAAGAAAGAAGAAGAAGGTATATAGTAAAAATATGCATAAGAAAATAAATGTGCATTTTAATACCAAAGCCAAGGAAGCCTATGAAACAAAATATTATAGAGCAATTTTTCTGCTCCCAATCTCTGTGGATAGCAGAGGATCAACACAACTGTACAGCCACATAAAGGATCTTGCAGTAGGCAGCGTATCTGAAAACGGACTATGAAATCTTTAGATGCTCAAGTTCAACAACAGCTCTGAAATATCATTAGCTTCGCATTAGCGCCAACATCTTTAGTTTCAGTACCCAAACAACGAATATCTGCCCTGGAGAAAAGGAAGAATCAGCTGAATCTTTCAGTCTTTCAAAACAGGTCTAGTAATTGTAGAAGTTAGAGAAAGCCAACTCGTAGCACAGTGTGCTACATAGTATCACAGAAAGTCTGCCAATTTAGCCAAGTATTGCCAGCAGTCATGCAGTTACCAGGAAAATTAAACAGACTAACCGATCCTTAGCCCACATAAGCCGCCAATATCTTACAAAGAGAGAGTCATAAAACGGAGATATTTTATAGACACTTAAAAAGAAAGTTTCTGTAATTATCTATGTATGGATATGTGCGCGATATGTATGGATATAAGGCTATATGTTGAAAATTTGCATGAAGGTCCATGGGGGCCACGCTCGAAGTTCAAAAACAAAATCAACTGCAGATGCTTTTTTGCAACACCTTTATTGATTACAATAATTAGTTTCAACCGGTTACTTCCCTCATCACTTCGGGGCTTAAAATGAGGGTGAACTGCAGGCCTATTGGCGCCAATTGGGTCACACCCTGCGGCTTGGATGGGATTGCTGCTCCTACCTATGTAAAATATAAAGAAATGGATTGTCTAAAAAAAAGTACTTTTTATTTGCTAAAAAATGAGCCTAATTACGTTACTATACGATAAATGGTTTAGGAGTTATTAAAGTTTAAGTAAATTGAAAAATTGCCCAAACGTCTTTTGTTAAACACCTTGTATCTCCTAAGTGTGACATGACGACGACCGTTTGCGTGACGAGTCTATCACGCTGGTTCACCCTGGACAATGCGTTCTCGAACGTAGCATACAGTCGTCCTTCCAACCCTTCGTTCCTCTCCTTGTACTCCGGGTCGGATTAAGATGATACGCGAACCGTGTGGATTATCAACTTGGGGGCCCAGTGTAATAAAAATAGTTTAGTCGTGAACGGTGTGCTCCGGATACCTGGCGATTTCCGGTTCTAATTAGCTTTACTCGTAGGAGTAATAATGGATAAATCCAAAAAACAACCTACAAAAAAGGGGTCCGGTTTTTTCATTTTAAAAAATCGGAAGGGACCACAAGTCCTTCTGTAAAGTGGGCTATGGCACTCCCGAGCCTACCCAAACTAAGGGAAGCCACAGGCTCCCCATTCGAAAAAAGACCCCGCCAGCGACCACTTGAAACCCAGTTCAGACACTGTCGCTGCTCCCCAGCGTACACCAGCGGGTATAGCCATAGCAGCAAATGGTCTGTAGAAGGAGCAAAGACCTAAAATTACCAGACCTGCAAAGGCAGGTCACCAAGGACGCCCTGGCCAGCAGAACTCATCGCCGCTTGGCTACCAATCCGATCAGGAAGACCAAGTTGCGAAGGAGAATTTTACCAAAATCCAGGATAACATTGCTTAGGCAAAGCAGGTCATTCCAAACTTCACCCAGGCACTGCCCAGGGGTAAGCAAGCCAATGATTGTGGTGTTACAGAGTACCCACAGTCCAGTTCCAAAAAAGTCGAAGACGCCCGGAACCAAAGCATTATCCTTCGCAGCAGCTGCAAAGGATTGCAAAATAATCGGAGTGTTAGACGAAAATGACGAGAACGGCGCTGGGTGCAAGAAGCTCGCAAACCCAGGACATCCTCATCCCATCCGATCTGGACGGAATCATCGATAATGTGTACACGGAGCACCAGCTCCTTAGTGCGGATATCTCCAGCAATGAAGAAATGAAGGTGACTATCGTTGTAGTCAACAAACGACAAAAGTTGGTCATAGTTGTCGGCATGATCCGGGTTATGGGAGGTGATGCAAATGCACACCACACACAATGGGGCAGCGCGAACACCAATGACCGAGGTGAAGCTATTTTTATCTACTACTTAATACAAAGCTTGCAATTTGCAACAAGGGTAATGATATTTGTTACCTACCAAAAACTGAGAAGAAGTGTTGGACATCACCTTTGTCTCGGACTGCCAGTCCAAATAACTCGACAGCATTGTGCACATGTTCTCAGAGAAATGCACTTATGGCTTTAACAAAGCTTGTCCTAACAGACCGCACAAAGAGGCCTCCAAACCCCCTTGGTTGTCTTGCGAGCTTAAAACATTCTGAAAGAAGTGCAGAAACGAGTTTAATTCAACTAGATGCAGCAACAGTGTAACCTCCTGGGACTGCTATAAGTCGAAGCTGAATAGATAAAAATTGGCAATAAGGAAAGCCAAACGTACCCCCTGGGCTGCCTTTTGCAGCAATATAGAGACAACTTCCGAAATTTTAAGGCTGCATAGAGTATTAACTAAAGCGCCACGCCACCAATGCTTGGTTATTTATGCAAAGAAAACGGCGATTAGACAGACTCAAGCGGAGAATCTCTGGCATTACTCATGGACACCCACTTTCCCAGTAGCACTACAGCTGAGACAGCTATCATCCTAACAGCTATCATAGCCTCTCATGCAACAACCAAAGATTTCAGGAAAATCAGCTTATCATCATTTCTATTGAATACTTAAGAGAGGCTATTCGAAATATATCTCAGGTAGACAATACGAATCTCGGAACTCGGAAGTACTTTCCCCGCTTCTATAGGCCATCACTGTGAACCAGCTGCTGCTAAGTATGGAGGCGCAGTGAGACACCAGGTCCTTTTCAAGAGGAGGTATTCCCGGCTAAATAACGTTAGGCTCAAATTTAGCAGTACAATTAACTGGAAATAATCCTGGACTAGAAGCTCCTCTGGGATGAGGATTACAAAAGAGCGCATTAAGAAAGTGAACAGGGCGCTTTTCGCTAGTAAAAAATCCATTGGGAAGAAATGGGGCTTCTCTCCTAACATAGTACGATGGATCCGCCTAGCGTTTGGCCGCCCAGTACTCCTATACGGGGTCTTAATATGGTTGCCAACCTTGAGTAGGTTCACCGTGCTAAATAAACTACAGAAAGTGCAAAGATGTGCAAATCAAAGCATAACAAGGACACTTCGCTCTAAGCCTGCAGATGCCCTAAATGTTATGTTATACCTCCCTCCTTGAAATCTTGTAGAAAGGGAAACCGCAGCCCTTAGAATAAAAGAATCTGGTTTTTGGACCGGAATCAGGGGAGGGCACACGAAGGTGGTGAACTTTGTTACTACTGCTACAAAAACCGACTTCTGCATACCCGAGATTACCTTCACGAGGAACTAAGGAATGCACATCCCTTAATGTCGTGAATGGAGAAATAGACCACCCAGTGTTCAGGGTGCCATAAACTTCTTTACTGATAGCTCTAAGCTCGAGGGTTGGGTGGGTGGAGGAGTCGTTTTTCTATACTAAGCAGAGCTTCTAGCCATACATGAAACTGTTCTACTAATCAACCAACAAGGCGATAGGAACCGGCTTGTCCACATCTTCTCAGATAGTCAGGTGGCTCTGAAAACTCTGCGTTCTTGCACAAACAGCTCTAGAGCTACCTCTGAATGTCGTAGATATCTTAACGAGATGGTTTAACAGTTCCTCCTGGTATGGGTTTGGGGTCATCGAAATATAGAGGGAAATTGTAAAGCTGACGAACTGGTTAATGGCACGACCGCTATTCTTCTTCCAGGAAAGGAAAGCCTCGGGAGACAAGACCTTTCGATTATAGTGGGAGTGCTGACTGGACACTATCTGATAGGGACGCATGGGACCCGCCTTGGTCTTGAGACACAATTTTTGCCGAAGCTGTAAGAATCAGGACGAGGAAGAAAGTGTACTTCATTTCCTCTGTCACTGCCCACCCCTAAGCAGAAGAAGACTAACCACATTTTGTGAGCCCTTTCTAAGCTTGCGGAAATTTCGAAGATTGGGATCCTGCAACTTAGAAGTTTCTTACTTCCTCGGAATGGTTTAACGAAGAAACGACACTTGAACGTCAGGTTTAAAGTGGGATTACTATCCTTTTGGCCTAAGTGTATGAACCTAAACCAACAGCTCAGCCATATCTAACCTAACCTAACCTTCTTGCATGAGAAAGTACAGGGACAGAAGTTGGGTAAATTTGAGAATACTTTTAATTTTTTTCTTTTTCAAAAGTATTAAAAAATCTTTAAATCTTAATTTCTGAAATTGCCCACTGACAAATTGCACAAGTGTGCCAGTGCAGAAAGCGCCACTAGAAGACGACATAGACGCACAATTGGGATTACCAACTGAAAGAAAATTCTTGAAGAGGGCTAGACTTGCAGAGATGTTAATTGATTTCAGAGACTGGGTTTGTTTTTGGTATCAATATTAATTAAAACAAAATTGAATTATAAAAGTTGACAATTATTGTTTTCCTATATATTTCAAACTTTATTAAACTTTGTGAACACACAATAATTGCACAAGGAAAAGTTTCGGCAGTCTTTCAAAGCCACAAACAAATGCCAATCACTTTTTATACGCTTTATTAGTTCGTAAACTTAGAGTTGTTGTGGTTGCATAAATGAATATTCTATACCCAACAATTTCGATTAATTTTTAGGAACTTGGATTCATTTAAGTTACATTTCTAGGTAAACGCAAATACACAAAGTAATTCACAATCTAAAATAATTGTACAGGCCTTAAGTAACGAATTTGAACAAACAATTTCTTGATATATGAAAATTATACGAAATAGGTGCCAATTTGTAACAAATTATTTGCAAAGTTACTTATTACTCTCTCTATTTCACTTCACAAAACTTCATTTACACGATGACATTGATTCATAATTTATTATTACTTAATTTTTTTTAAATGATTTCGTCTACCACTTTCCATATATTTAATATTATCTACATATGAATATATTCAGTGTTAACTTACTCATTCCGCGCTATATCCACATAAAAAAATATATATAGCTTGTTTCCTTCCACGAAAAAAAAAACCAAAAAATGCCGGTGTAGTATCACAGGTATTGGTAAACAAAATTCTAGTCGTTAAGATAGTAGAATATGAAGTACCTACTAGCTCGTAAGGATCTATTATCGCAGACTACGACGAGCCTGTCAAAGTGAACGAATACCGTCTAGAGGAGACTTTCTTAAAAGAGCCCGTCAACAAAATCTAGGTCTGATGAATATTATATGAATGTTGTATAGAGTATATATAAAAAATATTATTCAATCTTGATATAATGCAAATCTCTTCTACAATAGAATGGACGCCGATTACAGAACCTAATTTACGATAGAAATAGTGAGGGGTGAAGGGGGTGTCCAGCGGGGGATGCAAGGTAAAAGATGGAGGGAATGAATGTAAATTTCGTGGCGCTATCAATCGACCTTGCCCTAAATAATTTGGTCAAACATATTCCCCAACAGCCAGTACGACGTATACAAATTATACAAAAGTTTCTCGATCTACCTTTTCGCATGCCGACTCATACCTGTGTATATCCTTATGGCATAAAGTCTCCCTTTTTTTAATATTTTCTCCTTATTGGTGTGTTTGTATGTGTGTGTGTTATAAAAGCAAGCATACAAAAAGGATTTGGTTTGAGGGAAAAATTTTTAGTCGACCCATCGCGTCTTATGATACTTGTTCTTTGGCTAGAGTAGTAGAGAGCGCGGATTTTGCGTGTTTCAGGTAATATAGAGCAAACGACTACAACTTTCTTTCTGGCTGGAGGAACATGTTGTGTGGACTGGCCGCACATAACACATTTGAAAGGAAAGGAAAATTATTCTAATTTTATTGATTTTTTTAAAATTCCCTTACCGTGCCCTATAAGTATAAACATATATACCTACAGGTTACAAACAAGTCTTCAGGGAAAGTTTATACTCTCTGTACTGAATCGAGAATGAGGTTAGATTCTTGGAATAAGGTTAATGTTAAAATATGATTGAAAAACATGCAGTTTTTTTCTTCATGCATTTTTTTTTTTTAAATAGGATTAACTACTCTAAACTTACCTTGAACGATTTAAATGATGAAACAACATACGAAGCACCATCTTCTAGCTCATCTAAATTATATTTTCTATCACCATCCATTGAGAATACATATCTAGCGCCACGTGGTAAATCAATTTTTGGTGATATCTTATCTAAAAGTCCTTCAAGCGATGTTATATCTCTGCCAGGACGAAAACGAAATTCAACACCAGGAAAGAATGGATCACCATTACGATAGAATATCACACGTCTAGCCTTCCAATATGAAAGATTATTATATCGGCTAACAGCAGCTGCCTGATGTGCTGCTGCTGCTGCTGCCGAATTTGATGATAATTCTGGCCGTGATTTTGATCTAGATAGTGGCATCACAGGTGGCTGCGATGAATTCTCACTAATATTATCCATCATACCACTTGGGCTACCAGCCCCACTATGTCCGTTACGATTCCAATAGCCGGCACCTAATGGCATAACAGCATTACTACCACGTCCCGAATTATTGTAATCTTCGTCGTCCTCGTCGTCGTCCTCGTCACTATGATTATTTGTATTGTTAATATCTAATGAATTATCTTTAGTATCAGATATTGGTATTATTGATGATGTATTATTATTATTTTGTTGTTGTTGTCCATTTATAGCACTACCGCTGCCACCATTTAATTGGGACGTTGATGATGCGTTTGGCTCAAGAGGCGTTACAGCACTGGCACGTGGCGATATTTGACCATCCATCGATTGCATCGCATCAGGTGATGTTGCCTCATTCGACATTGTTTAATGTTGGCCACAGCTTTTATAAAACTTTTTTGCACCTGATATCGCGTGATTTATAGGTTATATATATAATATAATATTCTTAAAAGGGAACTGATTGATTTTTATTACTTAAGGTCTGGGTTTTATTATTATTACAAACACTAATACTACCACTGTGGTAAAATTAAATTCACTATAAGGATATTCATGCCGCACCCCGGGAGTAAACTGGGTTAAGCGCGCTACTAGTCCTTAATAGTCCTGATTGCACGGGAGTATAAAACTAGATAAAATTATATCGATATTAATTTTGATTTTTTTTTGTGTGTTCGGTCACGATTTACATACAGGTTGTTGCCGATAGTATCGCACCTTTTTAGAATTTTTGTTGGGTTTTTATGTTTAAATTTTTATTTTATTTTTAAACTATAACTAAAATTTTAAAATGTTCTTGTCCTTCTAGGGTACTGTTGGTCGGGCACTTTTATAATATTAAGACTAGAATATTATAGAAATAAATTCCTGGCTACCGTCTTATAGTAATAGACATCCTTTAAGCAACTACTTAAAGTCCCAACTAAACCGAATATGGTCAAAACAAACTCGTACACTGACCGTTATTGCACTCTATCCTGTTTATTTATAATGTAACTTCATACAATGGAAGCCAAAAGCACTAAACCGCACGAAATACCATCTTGATCGGGGCGCTCGGCCACCCCATCCCCATTGTTGGGTATATTCTAGGGTAGAAGTGGCCATGTTAACTAGTAACCAGATTTAATCCATATACCTATCTATAGATGTTACTGTAACAATTCTTTACCTTTTGCTCATTGACTGTATGTATTTGACCGAATGTGGTGGCAGCGGCAAGACGGGGGAGGCACTCTCTCTAAGGTATGCAAATTTTTCGTCGGTTTTTCTTTAACCGGTTTTCTTCTCTACGTGGAAGAAAAATTCTTTCTCTCCTTTTCATTCACTTTGTAATATGGCTTGACCATATATACACATATAAACATACATATCCTTGCTCACATATATATTTTTTCGAGCTTCTAGGAATTTTCTTATAACCAAGAGCTTTGAAACAAACAATGCCGGCCTTTCTGGACTTTCTTTCTTAACTCTTGTGTATATACACCCAAAGAACGTGAAAAAACCCGGTCACTAACACTCCAAATATGGATTTTCCACCCCGTTTACAAAAATCCGTAACGTAAGTGCCCTACTGGCGAAGTTTGGCACTATATTTTCACGTGTATAGTCAGATTTATTTGGAAGAAGAACTACAATGCAGAAAGAGAATGGGCCTATGACTGTCTTGAGATTTTTATTTTTGTTTTGTTTTAAGGGACTCTCTGCCACAATTTATATATATTTTATATATAATATTATATGTACATATGTATATATATTTATTTAACTTCTTCTTCTTCTGCTGATACCTGGGTGTTTTTAGGGAATTTGTTTGTTACTCATTTCTTTAACTTAGAAAGAAGCGCTTCATTCATTTGTTGTACTTTCTCTTGACTTTTTTTTTTTCGAAAGAAGAAAATTGCGGCTTCTTGCGTGGTCATTTTTAGGGCAATTGTTGTTTATATAATTTATTTGTACATATATATATTATTTGATTTTTTTTATGTACCTTCATATACCTTTAAATCTTTTATAACTGCCTATCACCGCAGTACAATCAAATTACAATTTGAGTTCAGTTGAGAGGGTTTATTTTTTCTGTTTTTGTTCCATGATTTGAATATTGGGACAAATGGGAACAAAATTAATTGGAAATATTTTTTTTATATATATACTTATTATTTCGTGCACAAAATTTTATAAGGTACAAATATTATACATTTATTTTTGGGGGGATTTTGTTTCATTTATTTATTCGTATTTAAGGTAATTGTTGTTAATGGCATGATGGTTTGCAGTTTTTTTTATGGGTGCAGAAGACCAAAAGTGGTGAATGGTAGAGAAGACATTAAGCACAATTAGTATTATAGATAGGAAGAAAAGGGGTCAAAGTACATAATAAGGAAGATATTTGGGCTTTAGAAAATTTGGGTTTCATTGGAGAAATATTCAAATGATTAGAAATTTGGAGTAAGTATATACATATGTCGAATACGTATTAAGAAAATTACCACTTATTTTAGTTGTTCTTAATTCAAACATAAGTAGTTCTGGTTATAGGAAGTCTATTTGGAAAAGGAATGGGCGGTTCAATAGGTGTGAGACAGAATTAAAAATAATTAGGATAATAATTTACTATAAAAAATTGTATCTGTAGTCACTATAACGATCGTAGATGTCATTGTTGTAGAGTCCCCGGAATCGTCCTTCCTCAAATAAGTGGCCAACAATTTCTTCGTATGATACAGTTTTAAAAGTCATACAGGCGATTTTATGGGTGCTTGTTGCGGGCGCCGTGCAGGCTATTGCATGCCTGTGCGAGTTTCATTTCTACTCGTGATCTGAGGTGCTCCATTACAATTTTTCGATGTGTTTTTTTGACGCTTAACAGTCGAATAACCAAGTGAATGTTGTTGAAGTATCCCGCTGCAATTTGCTGAAGCATCTCCATGACGGTAACCGCACATACACATTTTTTTTCATCATTGCGCTCCTTTAATTTCTCATGGGATATAGGGCGGAAACAGTTGCCCCCAGCGGACTCTGTTTTGCGCGACAGCTCTCAGCTCCGACCAGGATCTCCCAGCTGTTGCGGCTTCTTCTAGTAGGGTTCTCCTCCACGTTGTTCTAGGTCTTCCTACTCGACGGGAGCCTTGCGGATTCCAGTCAAGGGCCTGTTTGACTAGATTTTCGTTTTCGCGTCGCAAGGTGCGGCCAACCCAATTCCATTTCCTTCGCCGGATTTGGTCGTCTATCCTTTCTTGGCCGGCACGGCGCCATAGTTCTTCGTTTGAAATTCTTTCCTGCCAGCGGATTTTTAGGATACGACGCAGGCATCTGTTGATGAAGACTTGTAGGCGCCCGGTGATGAATTGGGTGACTTTCCATGTTTCGCAACCGTGCAAAAGTACTGCCTTAACGTTGGAGTTGAACAGCCGCAGTTTGGTGTTAGTTGAGATCGGTGTTGATCTCCATATGCGGAACAGGCATGCATACGCGCCTCGTGCTTTATTTATTCTGGAACTGACATCTTCTTCTGCACCACCATTTTCGGTAATAATACTACCGAGGTAGCAGAATTTATCTACCAGTTCCACGTCACGGTTATTCAGCGCAGTTCGTTCAATGGTGTTTGCATTTATCCGCATTTCTTTAGTTTTAGTCGGATTTAGCCTTAACCCTGCTGGACTACTTTCTGTTGCCAAATTGTTGAGCATGTTTTTGAGGTCCTGGTGTCTGTGGGCCAGCAAACTCATATATCATCGGCGTAGTCGAGATCCTTAAGGTGGTCTAGCAAACCCCATTTTATGCCGCCTGTTCTACTATCTAGAGCGTCGTCAAGGATGTCGTTTATTACTATAAGAAATAGTAATGGCGAAAGTAGGCATCCTTGTCGCACTCCTGAGCTCACCTCAAAGCTGTCGGATAATTTTCCATTATGGAGAACTCTGCATTTGGAATTGTTATATAGGGCTTTTATCAATTCTATTATTTTATCAGGCAGTCCACGTCGCCGTAGTGTCTGCCATATAAAGCTCCTGTTGAGCAAGTCGAACGTTTTCTTATAATCTACGAAAGCAAGGTAAAGGGGGGATCGGAATTCAGTAGACTGCTCCACTATTATTCGTAAGGTGTTGATATGATCAATACATGAGCGGCCCTTCCTGAATCTGGCCTGCTGCCTCCTACGCGTTCTGTCTACTGCCTCACTTATCCTAGATAGTAATAAATGGGACAAAATTTTGCCCACTGTAGATAGTAAACAGATACCTCTCCAGTTGTCGCATATTGTTAGGTCCCCCTTTTTTGGTATTTTGACTATGATACCTTCCGTCCAATCCTCCGGAAAGGTAAAGGTGTTCCATGCTATTTTCAGGATTGGCTGAAGCGCATCTGCTATGAGGCTTGTATCGGCTTTCAACAATTCGGGAGGGATGCCATCTTTTCCAGCTGCTTTACCATTGGCCATCGCATGAATTGTGGTTACTATTTAAATCTTGGATGGAGCACGGGTGGTGATTCTTATTGGCTGTGCATTGTTGCTGGTTTCCTGAGGTTCCTGTACAAGTGAACCATTCAGGGCGGCGAAGAAGTAATCTCTCCATCTTTGGAGCTGCTCCTCGTCGCTGCACAGCAGCCTTCCATCCGCACTCTTAACGGCATGCATTTTAGTAGAGTGCTTTCCAGAGAGCTGTTTAGTAATTTGGTACAGCACCTTACTGTTGCCTGTGTTTGCCGAGTTTTCCGCTTTTTCTGCTAGCTCATTTTTCTGCTGCCTTTTATCACGCCGGACGCTTCTCTTTACCTCCCGGTGTAATTGGGAGTATTCCCGTTCAAGTTGGTAACGTCTTTCGGGGTCGCTTGTAGAGTTTACGTTATTTTTAGGGTCCTCCTGCGTTCTATTTTTTTGCCAGGTTGTGTCCGAGACGAGATCCGGTGTTGCTGGTTTCTTTGGACATAACCGATGCTCATTTCCGCAGCCGTCAATATTGCGCCCTTTGTGGTACTCCACAGCTTTTCAATATTTGTGTCGTCAGAAACGGTTTGCTGGTTTAATATTTGTTGCAGGTTTCCAGCAAATTTCCGCTTTTTAATGCTCTCCCGCAGAATATCTACGTTGAACCGTCTACGGTTTATAGCATCGCGTTGTACGTTTCTGATTGCGGCGATTTTAAGGCGAATAGTTGCTACTACCAAATGGTGGTCGCTTCCAGTGTCTGCTCCCCTGAAACTCCTGACATCCTCCAGAATAGCTCTCCATCTGCGGCTGACGGCCACATGATCTATCTGATTTCTCGTTCTACCATCGGGCGATACCCAGGTCTCTTTGTGTATCTTCTTGTGACAAAAGTAAGTTCCACTTACCATGAGTTGGTGGGAACTACAAAAGTCAACGAAAAGCTCACCATTGTTATTGGTAACTTGGCTTAGGCCTTGATTTCCAATTGTTTGTTCAAGGCCGGTGTTGTCACGGCAGATCTGTATTTATGTGGCAGATGTTAGCTCAAGAATCACTCTTTGTACTACCTGCTCGTCATGTCTCTTTTGTAACGCCATGGTGTAATGTCTAGAAGTAAGTTTACTACGAGGATAAAGAAGGTTTGAGGTTATGAGGAGCAGGGAGAATGTTGAAGGAGTGGTGATGAACCCTTCGTTTGAACACTCAGAATATTGCAGGCGTTTGGGAATACTGACCACTAAAGATTATTCCATAGTTGAGTTTTTCCTTTAGATGCGGATTTCTTGTTTGTAGAGTACGTGCGAAAATGAGTGCAGCAGGTAGAGGGAATGTGCAGAGAGGGCTAATCTAATTTTGCTGATATAAATTGCCGTGGAGGTGGGGTAGAGTTAATTTTGGTAGTATAATGATATTTTCGATAGTAACGATAGAATTTTGTCAGGGCTGGTTCATTCCTACAGTGGCTCAAAGGGTGAATAGTGGGGCAAACGGAGAATTTCCAATTTTACGCGAAGCTAAAAACGAACTCCGATGCGATCAGAATGATCCATCGAATAATTTCTAGATCCCAGTTTAGCGATCTGGTCTCTTTGTCTCTCCGTCATTATTCACCGGTGACATTACGAGGCGAGACAAGTCTACACAACTACGATGCGAGATACGCCTGGAAGGAGAAGATGATGGACGCCAATGCTGGAATTTTGCTGTAAAGGCACATAGCCAACCGAAAACCACTCCTCATAGTCGATAAGCGCTAAAATCTTGTAGAACATCACTTCGCCGCAGCCCATACGAGGCACGAGAAAACCTACAATCTGCATTGAAGACTCGTAGAGCTCTTGCTCGGTCAAGAGGTGCACAGACGGACATTCCCCACCAGTAGTAGAGTCGATCGGCTTAGCGCCACACTATGCGGCGTATTTACCAGTGAGTGAGTGAGCGAGTGAGGCGGAAGCTTGCATGCAGTCGATATGAGCATATACCATGCATGATAGGCATATACCATGCATGGCAAATACCTTCGAAGTTAAGCCTCCCGGCGTCGTTAGCAAACATAACCAGTAATCATAAGCAAGCATAAACCATAATAAGGCATTTAGCCGGGTTAACCCGTTAATAATAGAGTACCAAGAGTCCGCTTAGGCAGCTTCCCTAGAGGATGGTACACCTCTTTGGTTTTCTTGGTCGTCTGGGGCCAAATTTCAGTTCGTATACTCCGCAGTCTTGGGCGAGTTTCTCGGACTGTCGGGTGAACTTACTTATATCGGCGGAATATCTCCTGGCCATTCATCGGGTGATGTCGAAGTCAATGTGGTTTTGCTGAAAATGCAATTCGAAGAATCGGAAGGAGATGTGTTCCGAGGGGTTGGATTGAGACTGTTATGGAGGCGGAAGGGGACAATAAGAATTGTATCTATGAAGCCCGTCTAGTTCACCATAAGGTAAGTAAGGAAAGTGGAGTAAGGGAGTACCCAGAGAAATAAAAGAGAAAATAATGACACCTTTTTGGTTTTTTCGGCTCCACACCCCCTTGCAAATCGGGATTGTGGTTATAACGGTGGGCTTATACTCGGGTGATAAAACCTCGACAACTTATTAGTGGTGGTATTATTTTCCTTTGCCTAGTTTTAGATTTGGCTTGTGATGGCTTTTCCTTTATTGCCAATATCCTGAAGCAGAAAAGGCTGAAAGAGATTGTCAAACTTGTCTCTTCTACGTTCTTCGAGTACTGTGTTGTAAATGGCTCGTTTTGATGACTTTTTACAAAGGGAAAGAGTGTACGTTAGAGAGTAAATGAGAACTTCAGAACAAGGGAAGGGTCAAAACTCAATGCAGTTTGTGCGTTTCACCAGCCCTAGCACTAGCTTCAGAAGCTTGACGATCAGTTACTTCTGTTTACGTTGTTTACCACAGCTGTTACTTTTGGACGATCAGATAGGTGCGGAAAGGCAAAATATTCATCAGTAAATAATTGGTCACCAAATGACTAGTCATCACAGAATTTAAAGACTGCGTGCGAATTGTTATTTAATAAGACGCTTTTGTCTATTTAACTATAATTTTATAAAATGACTTAGAAGTGTCGACATAATCCCTCAATCAAAACAGCATTTGGAGTTCATAATTTCCGAGCATATTAGCACAACCTTGCAACTCAAATATGGAATTGCTGCAAAGCTGTAAACGCACATGTTATTTTAGTCCAGAACAATGAACATCTGTAATGGACTCCTGTCTTGCCTCCTTTTCAATCTGACGTTGACATCATTGGAAGAATATCAACAGCTATACAAGAAGCTTCCCCCAGATTCAGCGGGCGGCCCCGAAAGATACAACTGCACATTCAAAGAAAGAAAAACAAAGTATATGGTACCCAAGTCTGCAAGAACACATAACCCACAATGAAGGTAGAGGAACACGAAATGAAATGAAAAAATTATTTACCTCTTACCTTGGGTCAATGTAGCAGCCGAAAATTTTTCAGAGATTTGCCCACCCCTTATGTGAAGAAATACGATGGCGGAGACTCTACATTGGCGAGATCTAAGAACGTTATCGCGACAGAGATGCTTTGAAGGAAAGAAAGCTCCGGGTGGCAGGTCATCTAGCTCGTATGAGTGAAGATGTATCAGTTAAGTAGGTACTTTCATCTTATTCTGGACCGAAAAGCTTAGCAAGATGCTCTCAACAAAGAGGAGAGCGCAAATAAGATCAGTATAGTCTTCTATTCCAGTAAGCAAACTTTGGAAAGAGATGGGGCTTGAAGCCACACAGAGGAATTTAACAAATTCAAATTAGGTAAAGTTATTTACTTGGGGGCTTTCGTGGTCGCTGAACACGAATCTGAGAACCAAATTTTAAACTCAAATTGGCTGATCCGACTTTTAAAGATAAACCTCAAAATGATCGGCTCTAAGCGCCGTTAACATCGTAGTATTCCTGTACTTTTGTCGTTAATATCTTGAACTCCCTCGTCGCAGCTTTCGCCTTGAATTCCGTGCAGCGGCCCCCGCTTTTTTAATTCCTTGTTGTTTGGCACCACATGTCCCGAAAAACTCGTCTAGGATATAATTTTGTCAGATTATCCGACCGCTGCCACCACATTTTTGTGGTATCCGTCTTATATCAGAAAACACAGGCATGAATGAATGGTATGTCTATTTCAAAGAGAGAATTGAAGAAATATTGTAATTAGTTTGTTTTGTTTTGGTCTACCTTCAACGTCAACGAATAGCAACTGGATTACGCTTAAATGTTTAAACAATTCAAAGTGTAATCGGTTACATAGTTGTCGTTTACATCATCTTTCGATTTTGGGGATTTTGGTTGTCCTTAACCAGTTCGATATAAATATTTTTATCCTCGGCAGCCTTCACAATTTCAAACGATTACGATTTCAGTTACAACTTAAATTTACTGCTGCAGTTCAGCTAAAGAGATTTGTAAAGGTCTAGCAACAACAATTATAATTTTTGCATCAAATCAATATTTTATAGCTTTTTATACATTTACTTAAAGTAAATTCCATTTGCATCGCTAGAAACTAAAAAGTCAATATGGCATTACGTGCATGACCTTCGAGTAAATCGACTTTATTAAAGACTAGCATAAAACCCGCGTGCCTTGCAACGTCTTTAAATAAAAACTGTTTATTATGTGCAATGTTTTCCTTCAAAAAAAAAACAAACAAAAAATTCAGCTGTTATTATCCCTAAAAAGGGTTTATTATAGTTCATTTTTTTAATAAATATGGTAAACAAATTGCTGCGTGTATCACCTCTGCTCAACAAATCTGCAAGTTTTGAAGCAGAGATTGGCATGTATATGCCATCAAGGGAAGTGACATTTTAGGGTTTGACGAACGTTCGTTAAGTTTGTTCGCCTATTTACGTGGGTGCAAGAAATTATGAAGCAATCACAAATGAATATTAAATAAAGTAAATTTCGAATCATTCATTTCTACGTGATTATAGGGATGCACTGTCAAAATTTCAGCCCTTCAGCTTCAGGGGTTTGGGTTAACCCCATTTCACCCCCTTAGGGGATGAATTTCGAGTAATCGCCTCTTAGTGGATGTCCACGTCATTATAGGGATGCACTGTCGAAATTTCAGCCCTATAGCTCCAGTAATTTGGTAACCCCATTTCACTCCGTTAGGGGATGAATTTCAAAAAATCGCTCCTAAGTGGATGTCCACGTCATTATAGGGATGCACGGTCATAATTAAAGCCCTTCAGCTTCAGCGATGTGGGTTAACCCCATTTCACCCCCTTAGGGAATGAATTTCGCAAAATCGCTTCTTAGTTGGTGTCCACGTCATTAAAGGGATGCACTGTCAAAATTTCAGCCCTATAGCTCCAGCGGTTTGGGTAAACCCCAGTTCACCCCCTTAGGGGATGAATTTTAAAAAAATCGCTTTATAGTGGATGTCCATGCCTTTGTAGGGATGCACTGTCAAAATTTCAGCCCTATAAATTTAGCGGTTTGGATAAACCCCATTTCAACCCCTTACGGGATAAATTTCGAAAAACCGCTTTTTAGTGGATGTCCACGCCATTATAGGGATGCACTGTCAAAATTTCAGCCCTATAGCTATTGCGGTTTGGAAAGACCCCATTTCACCCCCATAGGGGATGAATTTCGAAAAATCGCTTTTAAGTGGATGTCCACATCATTATAGGGATGCACTGTCAAAATTTCAGCCCTATAGCTCCAGCGGTTTGGGTAAACCCCATTTCCCCCTTAGGGGATGAATTTCGAAAAATCGCTTCTTAGTGGATGTCCACATCATTATAGGGATGCACTGTCAAAATTTCAGCCCTTTAGCTCCAGCGGTTTGGGTAAACCCCATTTCACCCCCTTAGGGGATGAATTTCGAAAAATCGCTTTAATAGTGGATGTCCATGCCATTATAGAGTTGCACTGCCAAAATTTCAGCCCTATAGCTTTAGCGGTTTGGAAAGACCTCAATTCACCCCCTTAGGGGATGAATTTCAAAAATCGCTTTTTAGTGGATGTCCACGTCATTAAAGGGATACACTGTCACAATTTCAGCCCTATAGCTCCAGCGGTTTGGGTAAACCCCATTTCACCCCCTTAGGGGATGAATTTCGTAAAATCGCTTCTTAGTGGATGTCCACGTCATTATAGGGATGCACTGTCAAAATTTCAGCCTTATAGCTCCAGCGGTTTTGAGTTGACCCTATTTCACCCCCTTAGGGGATGAATTTCGAAAAATCGCTAGGGATGCACTGTCAAAACTTCAGCCCTTTAGCTCTAGCGGTTTAAGTTTTGCGTTGTCTGTCAGTCAGTTACTTTTTATACAATAGAAAAAAAGTAAAGAAAAAAAAATCCCCTTACAACTTATTGATCCCCATTTCACCCCCTTCAAACCTTTTTTATCCCAAAAAAAAATAGCCTATGTCCGTCTCCAAGGTCTAAACTATGTCTGTTGCAAATTTCATCAAAATCGGTCCAGCGGTTTAGGCGTGAAAGCGTAACATACAGACAGACAGACAGACAGACAGACAGACAGACAGACAGACAGACAGAGTTACTTTCGCATTTATAATATTAGTAAGGATTATTAAGAAACATGCAAACTTTGCATAGTAAAAAATTAGGTACGTGGAATGAAATCGTAACTTAGCTACTTACAATTTACAGATTTATTGATTTTTTATAAGGGAGTGGCGACAGGGTACCTTCTCAGAGGTTTATGGTTCGATTTTACACTACATAATCGTTCCTTGTCTTTCGGTGTCTCCCACTTAGATAACAATCCTTCTTTTTTTTTGTTTTTCTTCTTGACAACAATTCCATGGCCTTTTTTTGGTTGGCGAAGGATGGTGAGAATCTTACATCGGTCGATCAATGCGCGACCGCCTGTCACACATGACAGGAGACACCGCTGAGGATCAGACGATAGTGTCAGATTCTTACCGACTATACTGACCACCCTGTTCGGTGACGTTTACCCCACCTGGCACTGCCGCGAGGCATTAATTCGGGCGCGCGTCACCAACATGACCCTTTACGCGTCCCTCCAGCTAGGGCTCCATGAAGACAGACTAGCGACCCTCCGTGTTTAGTATGGCCTGGGCAAACCCCGCCACCCTCGTCATTCCTCGGCATTCGCAAGCCATCGTTGGTTTCATATTCTATGAAGGGCCTATTCAGGTAGTCCCCCAGTAACCTTTGCAGGTACTGAGGGGGTCCGAAGTCGCGCTCCATGTCTGACCTAACGGAGTTGAAGGCATTCTGGATATCCCTCGCGTAGTCAGGCAGCGCTCTTATCAGCACCTCCTCGACCTTCTCCGTCGAAGTCAAACTGAGGAAGTCTCTAACTTCTAACAGAGACTTCGGTACCAGTTCCCTAACCGTGCTTGTTCCCCTACCGCCGATCTCAAGCAGCAGCACCCTTGCGGCCCTGGTCTGCCGGACCGATTTCACCTTCACCCCGATATTCGTTGGCTCGACCTTCTCTCGGTTGGGTTTAACGACATCCGCGGCATTCGGTGGATCCCTTGGGGGGGCACGGGGGAGTCAAGAGCACCACGTCGGACTTTTTCTTCTTCTTCCCCCGTCCGCGTTTTTTTCCTATTTTGAGGCTCCTTGTCCTCAGGCTTCTGTTGGTCCTGCCCATTGCCAACTTTCGCTGCATTTTCTTTCCTTTTCCTTTTTTTCTCATGACTTCGACAAAGTCCTCGGGCTTTGGAAGTCCCTATTTGATGGCGTTATTGGCGTTAAGCTGCTTCTGTACTGAAGCCACCATTTGCTCCAACACGCCTCTCATATCCTCGAGCCGGTCCTCGGTTGCCTTACGGTGTCCCCGCCCTTCCTCCGTAACCGAAGACCCCATTGAACCCACGGGTGCCCTGATAACCACGTCCACCGCTGCAGCTCCAGCCTGGTCGGGGTTGACGTCGAGACATGGCTCCGTGCCAACGTCCGACAGCTTCAGTGAGCCCTCGTTTTCCCTCTCGGTAGGAGCGATCTCTTTGACCGCTGCTTCACCGCTGCAGCCTGCTATACCTCCTTGCCGTTATCACCTATAAGGATAATAAGGAGGAATCATTCTGCTGTTCGACCAGTGAGGTCAATGCTGTCCTAGTATTATTGAATGGGAGGGGTGCAGCTAAACTGTAGATTGCCGTTGACTGTTCTTTGATTTTAATAGCAAAGAGTTCTTTTCGTCGTCATGGACTTTATGAAAAAGCTGTCAACGGTACGCGGAGGTTATTTCCTGTGAGTCCTTTCCTTTCACATGACGAAATAAAATTGGTCGAGGTCACTTTCCATGAGGGTTTTAAAAATGTTAGCTTAAAGTTGTTTTGTAGATGATATCTAAGGTCATGATCTAAGTAAAGTTCGCCACTTGAACCAAATCCAAGAAATTTAAAAACCCAAAACATATATAACACTTACAAATCGTGTAACATGCAAGGACTTCTCTTTCATTCTGTCACCACTCAATTGTTATATGTCACTACTTGAGCACGTAACCAACAAAAAAAGGGACTCTATAACATAATATCCAGTTTGATGTTTAGTAGGATGAGGTTTGTCTCATGCAGGATACCAAAACTGAAGAACTATTTATATTTGAAAAATGAGATGTCTCTCAATGGCGTAATGTCCTCCACAAATAAAGAGAAATGTGTTCTTATCTTTATTTTTGGGGTTTTCTTCTCATTTGGCCTCCCTTGCTTCCTGATGTCCATAGTCATTCATAACTGTTAGAATGAAGTGGAAAATAAGAACGACAGTTGGTCATTTATTACAAGAGGCAAGTGTGTAGCTCAATTTCGCACATTTTCACGTGTTTTTTTTTTTTTTGTATAAACTATTTGGTATCATAGCATGGCATTATTCGGCCTGGATACATATACATATATAAGGGGAACAAAAAAAAACACCACCCGCAAACGAACAAATACCCCCCGCAAAAAACCAGTTCTGTTGAAAGATAATAGAAATTTGGGTATTCCTAAATTGCTTAGGGATTCTATTCAGAGTTTCTCATAGAATCGGGGTGGCAAAGGGGAGCCCTGAATGTATTTTCGCTGTCTCTCAAGCATTGGGCCCCTTTTTTTTCTTGCTCTTATTTTTCATGGTGAACGGAAATCCGAAAGAGCTTAACCTTCAAAATTGGTTCTAGTTTAGGCTGCCTTATCCCATTCACGTGGTAGAGAATCGTTTGAAGGAGCATAGAGTGCCTCTGGGCAATTTTCAAGATATTGAATATTCGATAAGACGTGCCAATCCAGACGTGCGAAGGAGGCGCTTGTCATAAGGTAATTGAGTTCAGGGATTACAAAAAATTGTGACAGTAGAGTAGCAGAAGATTTTTATGTAAACAAGTGTTTTTCTTGGTGTAAAAACTTGGAAATAAAGGTAAGTAGGAGGTGGGTAAAAATATACCAGGAATCTCTTGCCTTAACTTAAGTACTTTTACCCGGATTCAGAAAAACACTTTACACTTTAAGGACCCTTTTGTGTAAATATTCGGTAAATAGTAGTATAGATGGCAAATATGATTTTCCTTTTTTTTATGTGTGTTATTACCGGGTCACAAGCATTTGAATAATGGAATGAGGGGATTTGTTCACAAAAATTGAAAGAAGAACATTTATGTCTATTTTTCGACAGCAAACACGTTTGGTTTTTCTTCTTTTTTTTATTTGGTACAGAATTGTATCTGCTCTTTAATAAATAAGGAAGATACAACGTAGTGACAATCATTTTGTTTACATGCTGTTTCCAATTCTTCACTTGAAATCCACTTGAAGTTGCGTTTTCATCTTCAAAATGTCTGAAAAGTTATTGAAATGGATAATTCAACAATTCCTATTTTAATATAATCGAGCTCTCTGTTCGCCTCAAATTCTTCTCTACCCGATGCTGAGGTGGTAGCACGTAAGTTGTTTCAATCGACCTCTTCATAAAAAAATCTTGAATTTTTGTATGAAGAGGTCGATTGAAACAACTTACGTGCTACCACCCCTGTTATACAACCTCCCTTCCTCGGGCGAACAGCTCATTCAATGGACAGAGTTTCTTTCAGGACTCTAGATGTATATCGATGTCTCAAAGAGCTTGACGTCAATAAATCCACTGGCCCCGATAAAATACCCCCTATGGTTCTCAATAAATGTGGATCACCTTTAGCTAAACCTCTGCGCAAACTTTTTGCCCTGTCTTACTTCTTAGGAATCTATCCTGACTCCTGGAAACTGGCTCATATTCAGCCTATACCTAAAGAAGGTGACTCTAGCGATCCCCTAAACTACCGTCCAATAGCAATTACTTCTGTTCTCTCCAAAGTTATGGAGACCCTAATCAACAAAAAACTAATGGAATATCTGGAAACCAACAAAATTATTCATGACAGACAGTACGGCTTTAGATCCAAAGATATTCACCCAGTTCTAAGAAAATGGATTAAGAGCTTTCTTTCTGACCGTTCGCATCGAATCTAATCCCCATACCATCTCAGCCGGAGTTCCTTAAGGATCAATGCAACCGCACTTTTCCTAATGTTCATAAATGATCTGCTCTCAATCCCTTCCAACCCATTCGCTGATGACAGTACCCTGCGTTATTCTTACGCTTTCGACAATATTAGACAAGCATGTGCCAGACCTTGTCTTCATGCTATTGCCACAGCTACTGTTCCACTGAAATTCAGGACCTTCTGCCTGCACGGCAATATTTTTCCCGCAATACAAGACTAGCCCGCTCGGCTCACCCCCATATCCTACAGCCCCCCCCCCCCCCCCTTCGCGCACAGCATGTTCTAGAAGTTCGTTTATGAATAGAATAACTCGACTGTGGAATAATCTCCCGCAATCAGTTCTCCCGAACTCGCACAACACCCAAGAGTTCAAACGTAAGGTTCATCGCCACCTGCTCCAACACCTTCCAGACCCCCCCTAATTCTTTCATTTTCTTTTCTATCTTTCAAACCAAGCTTGCTACTAGACATAGCACCATGACCTGAACGACATGACAGACTGGTAGTACAAAGGGTGATTCCTAAGCTTGGTTTTCCCACATAAAAAAAAATTAAAATATTAATTTATTTAAAGATATTATAGCATATAAAATACTCAGTAGACCAGTTCTAGTTCAACTTTGTAGGTCAAGCAGCATTGGAAATGGTTAGTACTTAGTTGGAGGACCGCTTAGTAAAACGACACTCGCGTTTGAATTTGTCTATTGCGAACATATTTATATCTGTTGCAGAGACGTGCATACCTCTAGCGAGCGCATTTTCAGATTCTTTTGCCTGTAGCGGGAGCGTTTACACGTGTGTGGGAGGCGCATTTGTTCGCCATGCGTGCTAGTTGCGGAAGCTTATATACTTTTAAATTATATATGTATACTTTATATTGTATTATTTTTTCTGAGCTGTCACATTAGCTTTTTGTGACAGGAAAAATATTGCCAGGAACATTTTTATATCTTTGGATAAAATATTTTCAAATTCTACTACATTCCTACGATAGATAGATGTTAAGCCAGCTGAGTTTGCTTTCTCCTCTTTTTGTCCAGCCAAGCTGAAGTGGTTTAAGTGGTCTAAAACAACTTCTGCGCTTTCTGACATTACACTTTAACTAGAACCTTTGATTGGGACTTGTATTTGAGTTCTAGCCGTTCACATACAAAAATATGGTAAAATGTAGGACTTGTATATTACGTGAAGGTAAAGAGAGGAGTCGCATCTTTTAAAAACCCCGAGGAATTAAATATTTTTTTCCAGCAAAAGCTATCAGCCATGTCTCCCACTCACAAAACTGCCTCCTAATTCCTTTTTTCCGTGAAGCTCCGCTTCCATGTAGCGTTGTGTCGCTGAGCTAAATCAGTTATTTTTATCGTGGCTCATGCTGAAGCTCCACTCTTTTATGTTAGAATCCTGAAATATTAACATTCTGATTAATGAGTCTAAGTCCTTCTACAGTTTTCCGCTTATCCTCTTACTACCAATTTTTTCGGGTACTAGCTTTGGTATGTTTTTTGGAGTTAGTTTTGCTAAGAAGACACGCCCTAGGGCAGGAGGGAGACACAGGAAAAGAGCGCTCTCCACGTCCAGATCTCAAAGAGCGAATCGGACATGGTCGAATTGGGAAAAATAAACTCTTCATATCTGGACAATCACTTAGTAAGATTTTAGCCGACTTCCATATAGTTCCGTCGTGCCACTTTCAAGATAAGGCTGTACACCATCCGAGCTTTCAGCTACTCATTTCACCGAAGGAACCGTTTGCAGCCAGCACTCTTGTCTTAGAAGTAAGAAAATGGGAAGAGGAAAAAAGGAAAAAGAGGAGGGGGACCGAGGAAGGGAAGAGGAAGTACCTAGCTTTGTCTAGCCTCTTCGCAATTGCTCTGCTCGGCTTGGGTCTCTTTACCGGTGGCTTGGTGGCTCCCAGCAAGGTGTAGGTACCCGGTGAGGAAGCTAAGCTAACTCATAGCCTTTGCCTAATCGTGTGGCACCCAAGAGCTGCTCTTGCCGACCACTTTCTAGGCTATTGTAGCTGCAGCGGAAAAAAGCGACAGAATTGCAAAAGGACTGCCACATACATACGGTCGTCTAAAGAGTCCACAGGAGGTTCCATCACCAATAAGTTTTGTGGCGCGGTATTGCACCTTGTGCAGTCACGCCAAAGTAATTTTTGAGGCGTCTGCCCGGATAAATTAAGTTTTGTAATAAAGGCTTGGTTCGCGCAGCTGCCTGGAAGAAGAACTTGCATCTCTTAAGAAATCACAGGCATTGAGATGTTTATTTGGCAGTTTGGAATACGTGACGTGATCTGAAGTTATACCTAATTTAAAAGATAGGTCAGGCGTTAGATGCAAATCCACCTACAAACAAACAATGTCAGTGTAGGTTTTATTAGAAAAAAGACTGTATTTGTTTGTGGATGAGTTGAATTGTACATACTTGTTTCTTGCGGCCATTGCAAGGCTGATGCAAAAGCCTTCTCGTGTCACAATGGTGCACCCTTGGTATCATCAGTCCGTCATGTCGTTTGTGACATCATGATGCAATGTGTAGCAGTATGCTTAGTATAAGGGGTAGGGAGGAATAGTTTAAGGGTTATGAAGGTACAGGGGTGGGGGTAGCGGTATTGAAGAAGGTGGCGATGAACCCTTTTTGGGTGCTGTAGGAGCTCGGAAATACGGAATGCTCCCACCCATTTTTTGGACCGCTGAAGATCTCGAATATCCGATAAGGAATCTCAGCAACCTCCTAAATACCTCCTGCTTGGTGTTACCCTTGTATTTCGTAATGGGACAGGTTGCTTCCCTGGAAATACAGGGGTAAACCAAATCTCCTTGGTGGAATACCAAGCTTCTCAAACTAAGGTCTGAAAGTATAAAGGCCTTCAATAAAGCCACACGGTGAGCGATAGTAATCTTGGAGGTAGGTCATCATTTTTTCATTGCGCTCCTTTAATCCCTCATGGGTCATAGGGCGGAAACAGTTGCCCTCCAGCGGACTCTGTTTTGCGCGACAGCTCTCAGCTCCGACCAGGATCTCCCAGTTGTTGCGGCTTCTGCTAGTAGGGTTCTCCTCCACGTTGTTCTAGGTTTTCCGACTCGACGGGATCCTTGCGGATTCCAGTCCAGGGCTTGTTTGGCTAGATTTTCGTTTTCGCGTCGCAAGGTGTGACCAACCCAATTCCATTTCCTTCGTCTGATTTGGTCGTCTATCCTTTCTTGGCCGGCACGGCGCCATAGTTCTTCGTTTGAAATTCTATCTTGCCAGCGGATTTTTAGGATACGACGAAGGCATCTGTTGATAAAGACTTGTAGGCGCCCTGTGATGAATTGGGTGACTTTCCATGTTTCGCAACCGTACAAAAGTACTGCCTTCACGTTGGAGTTGAACAGCCGCAATTTGGTGTTAGTTGAGATCTCCGTTGATCTCCATATGCGGAACAGGCATGCATATGCGCCTCGTGCTTTATTTATTCTGGAACTGACATCTTCTTCTGCACCGCCATTTTCGGTAATAATACTACCGAGGTAGCAGAATTTATCGACCAGGAGGTATGTGGAATAAATAAAATATCGTGGCTTGGTTGTGGCAGCTCCTTCCTCTTCTCTCTCTTTTCACTATCTTCCGACTAGAGCTGCTGTTCGACATTGCATTCTATACGACAAAAATCGATTGTCGACAGTACAAAATGGCTTTCCCCGAGCCTCTAGTCTTCCACATAAAAAACATGAGCTCTCACAACAGACATATGCACTCGTCGTCTAGATTTTTTGGTTAGTTATAAAAGATTAGACTGAACCCAAGCACGCAAGTGTTTATTAGCGAAAGTTCGCCGCATAGACCGCACGCACTGAATGTACGTGCGTATCTTTATCCATATGTATTCAGTCCTCCATTTTCTGCTGATAGCCCTCTTGCTCGATGCTGCTGGCCACACTGGCATTGCGTAAAGCTAGACTGAGCTAACCACCCTCGCCATCAGTAGGCAACGGATCGGTTTGAGTCCCCACTTTGGACATGCGCCTTTTAATATCTCAGATAACTTCGTTTGCGCGTAATTGGATCTCATTGAGACATATGTACATCATTATACATTGTGATCTACACGAGAGGTCCCAGGACACCACATACTGTTTTGTACATCATCGGCCCTCTTCTGATTCACAATGAAGTGGTGCTTTCCTTTTTAGGAACAGTTGTCACTAAAGTTTCGGAGGAGGAGACCATTCGGGCCCAACATGTTGCACCATGGCTGGAACGACTGACGGACTAGTAGTACAAAGGGTGGCTCCTAATACGCTTATTGGTATTGCTTTCGAAGTTGATCTTAGGTCATTCATTACTTCTTCTTCTGCCGGTACTAGTTCGTTTTTCTCTGACATTCTAGCAACCTTTCCACAAGGGAGGCGAAACGTCAGTACTCCCTCGTATATATGTTCTCAGTCCCCTCCAATTCACTCCGCAGCTTTGCTGACGACGTTACATTATGTTACTCCTATGGTTTTGTTTATGTAACACAAGCACGTGCCAGACCTTGTCTACATCATCACCAACTCTTGTCCAATTCAATCAACAGTGACATCGAACGAATTCTTGATTGGGGCCACAAGAGCTGTGTTGAATTTAATGAATTAAAAACGAAGTACTGTCTCATCTACAAGAAAACTTGCACCGACCCTCTTTCTATTTCAGTGGACAATAAGATCATAACGGCAGAACCGTCTCTAAACATCCTAGGCGTAACATAACCCGAAGATCTACGCTGGAATAACCACAAGCCTCCCACTGCCTAGGATTCCTCAAAAGGTGCAAATTCCTCCTTCAGCCGTCTGCCGGGGCTATAATCTAAAAGTCCTATATTCGTCCCCGTCTCGAGTACAACTCTAGTATATCCGGGCCCGGGCCTCAAGAACCATCTTAGCTTGGCTGGACACGGCAAACATTTCTCCCGCAACACAACACTTGTCCGCTTGGCTCACCCTCACAGTTTGCAGCCCTTACCTTCGCGCACACTCCGATCTAGAAATTCGTTTATAACAAGAACAACTGGTCTGTGGAACAACCTTCCAAAGACAGTATTCCCGAACTCATACAACATCCAAAATTTCAAACGCAAGGTTTCTTCGCCATTTCCTCCAACACCCCCTTCACTCCCCCTAACCTATTATATGATATCCTTCTCTCTATCCTTCGAGCTAAGCTTACTACTGGACATTGCACCATGACTTATACGACATGACATACTAGTAGTACAAAGGGTAGCACCTGAGCTTAGACTATCACATAAAAAAAATCGTCAGGACAGGACCCAGGACAAACACAGAGCCCTTTGGAACATCATAGTTTCGATTTTCCTATTTTGTCAAAGTATTGAAAGTGTGAACCGTTGGCGCTATTTTAATGACCTTCATGGATAGGGTCTTGTTTGTTGATAGAAATAAAGTTATAATTAATACCGGAAGAAAGTTTTTGCGTTTTTAATTACTTATTTTTAACTTTTATCCATCCTCATTATCACCGACAATATTTGTGCGATAAAAAGAAAATTTAAATCCTATAAAAAATGATTAACAATTTCTCTTCATCGCTTGATCCTTCTTTATGGAAACTTTCAATTGTGCTAAACCTTGTTAATTATTAAGACTCAAGAAGAATTTCCTCAACAAAAGCAAAACTTTCGGCCGACAATTTTTGCAACACTTTTTCCTTTATCCTAAGTCGATATCTCAAGTTTGTAGAAAAGGTTAGTTAAATCTACCATCCTTGACACCAGCAAGGACTTTCGCTCCTTTTTTTTATAATTCCTTTCTTCTAACATTTATTTTTTGTTCCCTTTGAGAATTTCTCTCAAAGACCGGATTAAAGATAATTACATCTCCGCTGTACGCGACCACCCAGAAAAAGAAAAAGGCAGCAGGTGGCCATTATAATTTTATTAAGGGATTTGGCCCTTAAAGTTATCCTACTACATGCCACCCCCACGGCCGCTCTGTCTGTCTGTCTCTCTCCCACCCTCATGCTAAACTGGGAAACCGTAAGAAAAATCCAAATTAAATGTATCAAATCTTATAAGACCTTGAAATATATTTATCGTAATAGGGAGATGTCGTGCTTCATGGCATGATCCGGCCCTATTTTTGGCTGGTTAATGATGCATAATAAAATTAAACAAATGCCTTCAAGGAGAAGTACTTGGCTGCTTTTACCAAATAATGTCAGGGATAGAGGAATATTAACGTCTTGGAATTATCCATTTGGTAAAAGTATGTGGTGATTAGTATTAGATGTATACCGATTACAGGAAAGCTAAAAAATGACTGTGGAGATAAAAGCAATTAAGATGCTTGTAGAGGGCTTCTGCATGGCTCCCAGAATGACTCGAATTTGTGGTACATAGGATGGAATTGTTACAATTTAGTTACAACTTTTTTTCTTGCAGCAGAGAAAAGTGATTTGCTACTTTTTTTTAGTCAATTTATGTACTTGTATTTTTCTTTGTAAAATTTGCATAGAGAAGGTTGGAAGAGACTGACTTTTTTGGGAGGTAATGCGATGACGATTATTCAAAGAGGAAGACCTTAATCATAAAGCTGAATTAAGTCCAGTGATCACAGTTGATGTTTACTTTCATTCATCATATAGTCGTGATTAAGTCGTACAAACGTGCGCAAACAAGCAAGAAGAAAAACCAATAATCTCCTGAGAAGAAAGAAAAGATAAAATTAAACAATCATCATCATCATCTGTAGCACTACAGCCTATTATTGGTCTTGGCTTCCTCCAACATTTCTCTCCATGCCGTTCGGTTCCTGGCTAATGCCTTCCAGTTGCGTACGCCTAACTTTACTAAATCTTCCTCAACTGGGTCCATGTATCGCTTTTTTGGTCGACCTGAATTTCGCTTTCCATCAGGAATTCGATTCAACGCTATTTTTGCGGGGTCGCTATCATTTGTACGTGTGCCACCCATCGAAATCTACTTAATTTTATACTTTTGACAATGTCGGGTCCCCGGTACAGTTGGTATAATTCGTGATTATATCTCCTTCTCCATTCACCGTTTTCGCAGACACCGCCAAATATTGTACGTAGAATTTTTCTTTCAAAAGTGCCTAGAAGAGTTTCATCAGCCACTTTCAAAGTACATGCCTCTGATCCAAACATCAGAACGGGCTTGATTAGCGTGGTATATAGTTTACACTTCATTCCTCTAGACAAAATGCGTGATGTAAGATGTTGTCGAAGTCCAAAATAGCATCTGTTAGCAACGTTTATTCTCCTTCTGATCTCCGTTGTCTCACCACTGTCAGCTTGCAATACGGTTCCAAGATACGTAAATTCTTTAACGGTTTCTATATTATATGCATCTATGGTGATATTTTGTCTTGGAGTTGCGTATCTTTTTGAAGATTAGAGATTGACTTAGTTTTTGCTTCGTTGATGAGCAATCCCATCTTTTTCGCAGCTGCTTCCAGTTTGATGAAGGTTTCTTTCACACTCGCAAACGACCTACCTATTAGAGCGACATCATCAGCATAAGCCATCGTTTGTGTTGACTTGTTAAAGATGGATCCCGCTGTTTCTACCCCAGCGTCTCTCACCACCTTCTCCAACACTATGTTAAATAGGAGGCATGACAGCGCGTCACCTTGTCTCAGGCCTCTCTGTGATGTGAAACTATCTGAGAGGTCTCGTTCAACTTGTACTCTGCATCGTACTACCTCGATTGTAGCTTTTGTTACTTCGATTAGGTGTTTTGGAAATCGGAAGCACTCCATAGCTTTAAATAACTCCTCACGCTTGACGCTGTCATATGCTTGCTTGAAGTCTATAAACAGTACTAGCTCAGTGCAATTAGTCGAAAAAAGGGCATGAAATTGCATTTCATGATGGTCAAAATTTTTTTTTTTGGAATTTGTTGGGGTACATCTGACAATGTTAAAACCAAGTTTGTGGGGTCGTAGTGTGATGGGAAAAGCCGCCATCATGAAAAAGAGGTAGAGGTCGTTTATACCAAATAACTCGGTTGTGTGCAATTATAGCTGAAAATGATCAATACAAAATCATTAGAGAATAAAATTATCTACAAAATGAGCCCTTAACGAGGTCTGTAAGTTAATTTGGCTCAAAGTTATGGCCGCTCAAAGTTCGAACTTGTTCGGGTGGTTGAGGTTGAATGCAGTTTTTTGCGATTATCTCGTAAGATATTAATTTGGGTGGGTTAATGCCGATTACCAAACTTATAGTGCTAGTGATTACCTTTAGAATAAGCCCTTAGTCATCGTTTTCGCTTGTATAGTTTGCGAGTAATACAACGCCAAAGTTCGCACTTCACGTGCCTGAAATAACTAATAACGCAATTTTTTTTTAATATCTCCTTAACGGTTGCTCATATGAAAAAGTAGTAACCAGCAAAAATTCGGACAATAAAAATATCTTTCAAATGAGCTATTAGTTGAAGCTGCATGTCGTTTTATGCCAGCGATACAACCGGTCAAAGGTCAACCGCGAGGTTTACGAATTGTTTGTTTAACTACTTTGGGAAATTATAACAATGAGACATATGTAGTGGCTTAGAACCATCAATTTTGACGATTTTTTTTAGTAAAACACTGAAGAACGTTATGAAAGTACCTTGTTTATGAAAAAAACGTATTAACAATAATGACCATACTATTACATGAAAATGATATTTTTCCTGAATTTTATCATTTTGTTATGTTCATTTACAGAATTTCGGTATTTTTGATGGTCCTGGTTCTGTGTCTCGATCCTCGTCATCCGAAATTTGTGCGGTTCCTTCTGGACCCTCAATCAATTCTGAGACATGCGAAAGTTGCAAATAAAAGAGAGAGTCATCATCGGCGTCATTGGTGATTTCCACATATTTGTTAATGTTGGTGCAGGTTTCACCACTGCAATGTTTACAAATGCTGGAGCACTTCAAGCCGGCTTTGCGACATCCACAAGCCGCGCCACATTTAGAAAGGCACGAACAAGTGATTATTTTCATTAACTGAGGAGGAGCAGGATCCTTGATGGACGTAACAGGAACATACATCCGAGGCTTTTTTGTCCAGCCCCAATTTTCGGGATCCAGGTAGTTCCCGAGCCAACTCTGGACCTGATGATACGTCCGAAGTATGTGCTAAGAGAGCGCGTCTTTTGTGGGAGGTAATGATGAGAGGTTGTTCTTGCTTTTTGTCAAGGATTTCGTAAATTTGATATAACGAAGTTTGTCAATTGATAATGTTTTTCCTCCGCCATAAAGTATTACGTAAAACCTCTCTCCTACTGCAATTAGTCTTTCTGGGTTAATGTTTTCTTCCTTGAAAAGTTCCACTCCTGCTCACAGTATTGTTCATATTAAAGATTTATCGAAGTAAAAAATATATGATAGATATATTGAAAGAAAGTGCTTTAGTTTTCGCGAAAATGATGATTCTAAGCTACTATTTCCCATTATTGTAATTTTCCAAAGTAGTTATGGGATCATGCGGTTCTACTCGCGGAACAACGGTTCCCACGCGAGCCCCAAACACCGATCGGCTATTTATGATTGTACGTCGAGCAAATTAACACACTCGGATTTGTATAATATTTATTTATTTCGGCTACATTTATTTATTTATTTCGGCTAATGTACACTTCTCTATAAGTTCACTATAGGCGTTTACAACTTTGTTCGGACACGCGCTTTACGTGCTACCGTCGTGAGGGCCGGCAATAATCAACTGGTTAACGATTTGGTGATCGACTCGTTCTTATCACTCGATGCCGTGATAACGGCACGTCGATCATATTCTGTTAGTGGTATGTATTGGTGGGAATGATTTTCACAATTAATTTCGCCCTCCATGGATCTTGTAGAATACTCATGGATCAGCAGTTCGGTTTTGGTTGATTATTGCCGCCACATCACTCCCCCCACCAGCAAAAAAAATATATGGATAATATGTTTTTTTTCTTACAAATGACTTCCGAGACAATAGGAATCTTGAATGCCAAAGTGATTTGAATAGAACTTAGGATCTACATACATATTTGTACAATACTCGCTTAAAAATTTTAAAAATAAAGCAGGAAAATATTCAGAATTCAAATGACTTATACTACAATTCATTGATACGCAATTAATTCATTGAACTTACGACCTATTTTCTTTTATTTATTTAAGTTAGTTTCTGGTTTTTTTGTTTAATTCAACTTTTGCTTATATCCTATGTTAGGTGATTATCTTTGAATCTTACGTCTAAATTCTGCTATGACCATGCCGGGACTAAGTGACCTGTGCTTTTTATCCATTGCGTTTGGTGGGATTACGGAGACGTCAGCGCCCGAATCTATTAAGAATTTCGTCCCCGTGAGCTCGTCGCGTATAAAGAGGCGTTTGCCCTTTTTACCACCCACTGTAGCCTCCATAACTAGGTGGTCAATCCGTTTCCCGACGTCGGTAGTTTTCTATATTTGCACGGTCCGCGGCATCTGGTGGCGTTTTCTTTAAATTTTCTATGGTAATAACATATCCAGTCTCTCGTGCGACTTCGGCTCCTCGACCTAGGCCTCGGTTCGCGCTGCCCGTATGACGATCGACTACTCTGTAGCGCGGAAATCGCTGCTGTTAGCTGATCGACCTTTTTCTCCAGTGCCGTGATTTGCGACGGTGGGCTTGGCGCTATAGGTCACTATCATAACCCATTAAAAGTTATCAATAAATTTTAATGTATATTTATTATATATTATATTAAGTTTAATTACACTAGGTTTTTGATTATTTTAAGATATGTATATATCTATGAATGTATATATAATTGGCACTTTTGTTATTTCTTGGACACAGACGTGTGCTTCTGTAAGAGAACCGTATGCAAGTGCTTTTTCGGTGGAGATGCCGGAAATTGGTTCGATCACTAGGCGTGATCGGAACGGAACGAAAAACGGCAAGATCACTGAACTTTAAGTTCGGTGATCGATGGGAGTGTTCCGACTGATCGTTTTGATCGTGTCGGAAGTTGTTGTGTGACATTGCGTAAAGTTCGGTAATTAAACTTTACGCGGTCACTACATACTCCCCCCCCAGCGTAGCGTTAACGGAATGTTACCGCTTTAGACGGCTTAGCTTCGTTGTCGCGGTCGCAACCGAAGGCTGGCTTTAGCCTGTCAATGGATATTGACTTGGTTGTGCCGTTCAATTTGACAACGAAGTGTTTTCGTAATCGTTTGATTACTTCATATGGGCCCTCATATGGAGGTTCGAAAGGTTTTCGAACTCTGTCGACTCGTATGAAAACGTAGTCGGCGTTCTCCAGGGCTTCTGGCACGTAGACATCCTTTTGGACGGGTTGCCGAGGATGTATTGCCTTAATGTTCTGCATATGAGAACGAAGGCGAGCGAGGAATTCTGATTCTTCAATTGGATTCTCATCCGTTGGGATAGAAATCGAATTGGGAAGTCTCAGATTCTGACCGTATACGAGCTCGGCTGGTGAGCATTGTAAGTCGGTCTTAATTGCCGTGCGTATGCCTAACAAGACAAAGGGCAAGTCTTCACTCCAATGAGTAGTGTTATCCCTTGCCATTAAGGCTGCTTTAAGTTGCCTGTGGAACCTTTCAACCATCCCGTTTGCTTGTGGATGGTAGGCGGTGGTCCGGATTCGATGAGTGCCGAGTAATTTGGCAACTTCATTGAATAGTTTCGATTCGAACTGCGTACCTTGATCGGTTGTGATCTCGAGAGGTACGCCGAATCGTGGGACAAATTCAGTGACGAATTTCTTTGCCACTGTTGAAGCGGAGATATCCCGAATTGGGTATGCTTCAGGCCATCGCGTGAATCTATCGACTATCGTTAAGATATAAGAGTATCCACGAGATGGGGGTAGGGGTCCCACTATATCCATATGGATATGGTCAAATCTATTATTTGGAAGTTTGAAAGCTTCCAATGGAGATTTGGTATGCCGTGAAACTTTGGACTTTTGGCAACCTAGGCATGATCGAGACCACTCATTGCAGTCTTTATTGATCGATGGCCAGAAGTATTTCTTGGTAACGGCTCGTCTTGTAGCACGAATACCAGGATGAGAGAGACTATGTTCGGAGTTGAACGCTAGTCTACGTAAGGAAGTGGGTATATAAGGCCTTGGAATGCCTGTACTAGTTTCACACCACACTTGATGGGCGGTGAATGGTATTGGTGTGAGAACTAATTTTACCCGTGAGCCGTTGCTGGGGTGCTCTTGTAGAGACTTCAACTCTGTGTCACCTTGTTGAGCCTGAGCCAGTGTAGGCAGGTCGAAGGTGACCGAGTCGACGTTGTCGGTTGCTAGTGAGCGCGACAAGTAGTCGGCGACAACGTTTTGTTTACCCGACACATGTCTGATGTCTGTGGTAAACTGAGAGATTAGACCCAAATGTCTGGTCTGACGAGGGGATCGTTCGGTCTTTGTGTGAAGGGCGCGAACCAGTGGTTTGTGATCAGTATAGACCACGAAATTGCGTCCTTCAACGAAATAACGGAAGTGTTTGATCGCTGCATAGATTGCAAGAAGTTCGCGATCGAATGCAGAGTACTTCCGTTCTGTTGGTGACAGCTTTTTGGAATAAAAAGCTAGAGGTTGCCACCGATGACCGTTGAATTGTTCCAAAACGCCTCCGATTGCGTAATCAGAGGCGTCAGTCGTAAGACTGTATTTTGCATCCTCGATTGGATGGTTCAACAGAGTTGCTTCAGCCATCGAGGTTTTCACCTTGAGGAATGCCGCCTGACATTCTGCTGGCCAGTCAAAAACTTTATTGGCACGTGAGCGGTTGAGAAGGTCTCTCAAATGCTCGTTTATCGGCACCAACTGTTCAGCCAATTTTGGGATAAATCGGTGATAGAAATTCACCATTCCCAAAAACTTCTGGATCGATTTGACAGAAGTTGGAGGTGCGAGATCAACGATAGCCTGAACCCGATCGGGGGATGGAAGTATTCCATCCTTTGTGATGCGGTGGCTTAGAAACTTAATCTCTGTTGCACCAAAAACGCATTTCTCTAGCTTGATGGTTAAACCGAAGCTATCGAGGCGTTTAAAGAGCTCTTCGAGGTGAACGATATGTTCATCCTCGGTTTTACTGGCGATGAGTATATCGTCCAAGTATACATAAACGAAGTCGAGATCTCTCGTAACTTCATTTATGAACCTTTGAAAGGTTTGTGCTGCATTCCGTAAGCCGAATGGCATACGTGTAAACTCATATAGGCCGAATGGCGTAATGAGTGCAGTCTTATGCACGTCTTCTGGGGCGATTGGTATGTGATGGTATGCACGTACCAAGTCAACCTTTGAAAATATTGTGCAGCCGTGAAGATTCACGGAGAAATTCTGTATATGCGGGATCGGATATCTATCCGGCACAGTGACAGCATTAAGGCGACGGTAGTCGCCGCATGGCCTCCAATCATGAGAGTCCCGTTTAGGAACCAGATGAAGCGGAGATGCTGCGGGGGACGACGAAGGTCGACAAATCCCCAATTCGACCATATGGTCGAACTCTAACTTTGCCACCTTCAGTTTCTCCGGATGGAGTCGCCGAGCGGTGACAAAAGGTAATTGCCCTTTAGTTACAATGTGGTGTTGCACATTGTGTTTAACCGGAAGGTTAAAATTGGGCGGTTTTGTTAACGAAGCGTACTTCGTTAATAGCTCTTTGTATATGCCAATAACTCGGCATGGAAATGTTTCGGGGTTGTAGTCGACGGTAGCGCACACGTTAATTCGAAAGTTCGTGCGCTTGTCGACTAAATGCCGATATTCAAAATCGACGGACAATTTGAACTTCGTTAAGAAGTCCGCCCCGATAATGGCTTTAGTGGTGTCGGCTATAATGAAGTTGTAAACGTATCGTCGGCGTAAGCCGAGTTCGAGTTCAAGCAACTTTGTGCCGAAAGTTCGGATCAGTGATCCGTTGGCCGCGTACAGAAGGACGTTCGGGCTACCGTTATGGGCCGGGAACGCCTTGGCGGGAACAATTGAAACGTCAGAGCCCGAATCAATCAGAAAGTCCATCCGATTGTTGGTGTCTCTGACGAATAGACGATATGAGCGGCCGGTTGTATGCTCGCTCATGTCGACCCCCTGACTCCTTAGTTTTTTTTAGCGGGCTTGGTGGATGGTTTCTTTGCCGACTTGGCATTACCACCGCCGAAACTGCAGGGGGCCTTGCAGTTGCGTGCTTCACTACCATAACGGTAGTGGAAATAGCACAGGCTACCCCTGAGTTTGTTGGCCCCTTGTGGCCGATTGGCCGAGGTCTGACGAGGGCCACCTTGCCGATTGGCAGGTGTTCGGCTTCTCGGTTTACGCGGATTTCGGTCCAGCTTATCCAGCCGGACCGTCAGTCTATTGATGGCGCTTTGCAGCGCCACCAATGTGGGCTCCGCGTTGGCAGGTGTTACGTGGACGGCGGACGCGTATGAGGCGCCTCCGTGTGGAAGCACCTCCCATACTTTGTCTGCCGTTGCAGCCAGCCCGGCTAGGGTTTGGTCAGCGGAGGTGGCCAACGTGATCTGGATGGCCTGTGGAAGCCTCCGCTCCCACAGGTTCCGGATCAGATCATCGTTGACCGCTGACGACCCGCCCGCTAGTGCCTTGAGAGCCTGGAGAAACTCAGAAGGTTTTCTGTCTCCAGGCTCTTGCACTGAAAGTAGCTGCTCGAGTCGGCGCTTCTCGGAAGTACCGTATTTCTCGAGCAGGTGCGCTTTAACTTCCTCGTATGAGGAGGTGGCATAATTCACGGTGCTAAGCCGCATTGCCGTTACCGCCTCTTCCGGCAATGCGGCCATCACATTATAAACCTTTTGTTTATCTGACTTGCAGCCCGCCAGGTGAAACATAATTTCTGCCTGGTAAAACCAGGAGGCGGGCTGGTGCACCCAGAACTTCGGTATGTCTAGTTTTGACACCGAAGTGGCATCGACGCCAGAAGTTCCGGGCTTTGGCTCTTCCATGTTTTGATCTTGCATGTTCTCTGTTGCCATTGAAAGCAGAAGGATGTTTACGCACTATCGTGTCCGAAACAACGTACAATAACTTAATGTAAGGCTAACCAAAACTTAAAGTACGTGTTTGAAAATTATTGTATGAAAATTATGTAGATGGAATAGTTGAACATCAACGGAAATAATTTCAAAATAGTTTGATTATGTTGAAAAACAAACAAACCTTAGAGAATAAATTGAAATTCGAAAATAAAATAATTTCACAATAGTATCTTATTCGAAATGTAACTCAAAAAAAAAAAAGGTATATATGTACTCGTATATAAGACTATGAAGAATACCGAGAATATAGTATGCCTGTAATAACGAGTGAAAATATTTTCAAACTAAACAACAAAAATATTTAATACTTAAAAACGTATTCCAAAAAAAATATATATGTATACCCAAAGTATAAATCTAAAAAAAAAAAAATATGTGTATGTATACCTATGTGAATATTAAATATTATGTGAGTTAGTAAAAAAAATATATAAAATATAAAAAAAAAATGATAATCTGAAAATGTCTGTAAACAAAAAAAAATATCTACTATTTTTTTAATTATTATTTAATATATGTATCTATTATTATTTAAATTATCTGCTTTGTTTGTTGCTGTTGCTCCTGTTGTTGTTAATGGCTGCAGTATTTCACCACATTTAAGACTTCCTTTTGTAACTGCTATTCTTATCTTCTTTTAAATGATTGTTAGTACATATGTTTATTTACATGTGCGAGGTGCATAAGTGCAGAGAATCGTCTACCAAACCGCCTTGGCTAGTAATTATCCCTTTTAAATGTTGACTTTTATTTATATCCACAATAAAAGAATGGAAGTACATATGTGCCACGTAGTTTTGATAAACTTTGCAAAACTATTAATTATGTAACTTTTATATTAAAAAAAATTGAATGAAAAGGTTTTCTGTCAACTTGTCAATAAACTTTTATATTATTCGTGTGTAGTAATTATAATAGCGTCCCTGATAAATTTACCGCAATGCCTGCTTATCATTGGCATGCGATTTGGTTATAAATTTACCGTTGGTTATTAAGAAATATGTATGATGTTCATTTGTTAAGAAAAATTTTAGAATTTGGTCCACTATTTTATATTACATAGATATATGTAACCATCATCATTATAATTAAAGTTTATATGAGGATATTTTTTTTTAATTAATTTGTTTCTGAAAGATAAGAAATAAACATTGTCAAAATGATTCCCTTTATATCTGTGTATATATCGTTCGACTCAAAATGTGGTTACAAACAAGATGATAATAATGCTTATCTGTTGGGGGGTGTTGTTCCTTCGATCAATAGCTTTATTTTATTTTATTTTAGGTTCACAGTTAACGACACTTCAACTTTTTTTTAAAAACCCCGCGTGTTGCACTTTCGAGGTCACCACTATAGGTCACTATCATAACCCATTAAAAGTTATCAATAAATTTTAATGTATATTTATTATATATTATATTAAGTTTAATTACACTAGGTTTTTGATTATTTTAAGATATGTATATATCTATGAATGTATATATAATTGGCACTTTTGTTATTTCTTGGACACAGACGTGTGCTTCTGTAAGAGAACCGTATGCAAGTGCTTTTTCGGTGGAGATGCCGGAAATTGGTTCGATCACTAGGCGTGATCGGAACGGAACGAAAAACGGCAAGATCACTGAACTTTAAGTTCGGTGATCGATGGGAGTGTTCCGACTGATCGTTTTGATCGTGTCGGAAGTTGTTGTGTGACATTGCGTAAAGTTCGGTAATTAAACTTTACGCGGTCACTACAGCGCCTTTTCTCCCACTGCGGCTACACTATTGAAATCGCTAACCTCGAGTATTTTATCGGCCATTGATGACAACGACTCCAGGTCGTCTTTGCTAGCCGACAAAATGGCGCGTACCTGCACGGGTAGTCGGTTTAACCACAGCGACCGTAACAAAGAATCGGTAGTGCTCTGGCCTCCCAGGTGCCGCATCTCGTTTAGTAGCTGCGACGGTCGCTTGTCGCCCAATGCCACGTCATTTAGAAGCTTGGCTATTTTGGCCTCGTCCGAATCCGAGTACCTCTTTAGTAACCCTCTTTTCAGGTTCTCGTACTTATCCGACTCGGGGGGGTTCAGCACGGCGTCCCTGACCTGCTGGAGAACTCTGCCGTTTATCGCGCCCACTATATGGTTGAATTTGGTGCTATCTGTAGTTATACCGCACGTGGCAAACTGTGCTTCGATCTGAGCAAACCAAATTTCCGGTGATTCTTCCCAAAATGGTGGCGTTTTGAGCGATATTCGCGATATCTCTTCGGTACGCGCGCCGTCCACCTTACTGGGTCCTGCCCCCTCATTGTCGACCATCGTGTTGCTCGCACCGGTGACCACAAGATATTTTGTTGTTGTCGGATTGGCTATTTCCACTACTCTAGGTTAACTTAGAACAAACTGGCTAAGTTTACGCGTATCTTGTTGCAAGCACCATTTAGAATGTTGTAGTTTACGCTCGAAAACGATACGTTAGCGTCGCGGGTGAGGACGAATCGGCGCTTGGCGATTTTTTCTTTTTGCCCAACGTTAAAAATCAGTGTTTCATTCCAAAAAAAATTCTTAAAATTATCGTAAAGATAAATTATGGTGCGGATTTGGGTGTGTTTATTTTGATTATATTCATTCGTTTCCTTTTCTATTACAAAGTGTAATACCACATATTTACCGTTGGAAAAAAAATCCCTATTTAATTATATACATTATGATAAGCATAGGCAGCAAAAAACTAACGAGTAGTTTTGAATTTCACCCCGATATTCACTAATATTTTTCCTTTTTCAACTTTTTTTTTTTTTACATTATACATACATAGGTATGTAAAAAATTCGCATGCGAATATGCCTTGATTTAAAACGCTTTATTTCCACTTTGACTGTAGTGGAGACTTCTATTTTTTATTTGAACTTCGTTTACTTGAAAGGGTACCGGATTAATTGTATACTTATGTATTTGGTTTTCTAAAAAATGTTTCCGTAATTTGTTATTTATATCTACACCGTTTTAACTACTTCGGCTTAACCTATTTGCGACGCCCCTCTGGGGTTTTATTTTGTTGCTATTCTTAACTATACTCGGTGATTCCTTCGATGCTAGAAATTTTAAAATTTCTTCTACTGCGGCTCCCTAAGGCAATCCTGATGCAAGATGTTTTCGCTCGAATCGCTGAACTATCGTCTAGGATTTAATGAATTGTTGGTAGGGTGATGTCCGGTTGTTACATGTTAATCGGTTGATGAAAGTAGTACGGTAAATTTGATGATTTAATACGCAATGGTCCTAAACTAATGTTACTATGTAACGCAAGACTAACTAAAGCTATCAGTGCCGCTTATTTTTATCGGCTGGGAATTCACCTTATTTAATACTAATAACTATCGCCAATATTTTTTCTTTGAACAAAGAATACTTTATTATTAATCCAAACTTCTTCAATTGAAAAAAAAAAAATTCATATATCTATAAGGGAACGCTTGTATAACAGTGCTCAACCTATTAAAAAATTATCCCATACTACAAATTTAAGGAATTTATTTTACCTTAAAAAACTTTTTTTAAAAACTATCCGAAAAGAAGTTATTTCAATTTCCGTTTAATCTTTCATACCCTCGCTTCATATTCTAACGGGGCAGGAAAATTATACAACCCGTTGTAACTGTTTCTCTGATTAAGCCTTTGTTGTCGTCATGCATTCCCGAGAGATCAATTGCTTTTTTTTTTTTAAATATATATATAATACAACGAAATATTAAAAATGTATGCACTTATTTTATTTGTATATGCTTAGTTTAATATTATTTCCCGTTTAATTTAACTTTAAAATTAAGTTTCACGATCCTTATAAATTATTGTACTTAATTGTACTTACGGTTTTCCCTTTTTTCTTTATGCTTACGGTTGTACGGTTTCTCTATCTTCTATTTTTTCTTAGTCCCGCCATGCTCATTTACAGTCATTTACAGTATTTATTTCCTCTGTCTTAACGGTTTTTTACTTTGATTTCCTACAATAAGAATTAAAAAATTTACACTTTTTTGTCTGCTTATTTTGGAACATAATTATAACTTTTTTTAAACTAGTATATATTAACTTAACTTAATAAGAGTCGATTTTCCCTCGGCGTCTTCTTGGTTATTTGTGCGTGCGTTCCTAACGGATTTCCAAACGTGGTCGCTGTTCACCGGTGAATCCTCGTTTCATTAATTACTTTCCTTTTCCAGGTGGAATCTTACACAAAGATGCTTTGGCGTCTTCCTCGAGATATTCCTTTATGATATGCTGAGGTAATCCGGCCCTTTGACTTATGCAATTGTAACATACAACGGCGTGTTCCTCCTTACGGTTAATTTTTTATAATAGTCGTAGGTCACCACTATGGGATCATGCGGTTCTACTCGCGGAACAACGGTTCCCACGCGAGCCCCAAACACCGATCGGCTATTTATGATTGTACGTCGAGCAAATTAACACACTCGGATTTGTATAATATTTATTTATTTCGGCTACATTTATTTATTTATTTCGGCTAATGTACACTTCTCTATAAGTTCACTATAGGCGTTTACAACTTTGTTCGGACACGCGCTTTACGTGCTACCGTCGTGAGGGCCGGCAATAATCAACTGGTTAACGATTTGGTGATCGACTCGTTCTTATCACTCGATGCCGTGATAACGGCACGTCGATCATATTCTGTTAGTGGTATGTATTGGTGGGAATGATTTTCACAATTAATTTCGCCCTCCATGGATCTTGTAGAATACTCATGGATCAGCAGTTCGGTTTTGGTTGATTATTGCCGCCACATAGTTAAATAACCCAAAATATAGATAATTCAGGGAGTTACAGAAAATTCTAATTCATCCGACACGTGAAACTGGCTGGAAGCGAGTTATTCGTCGAGAAGTGTCACAACCTTCGATGTTTACTTTTCTCCCGTTATGTTGCGGACATGAAACGACAGAGTTCCGGTCAATAGCCCATTTGAAAGATATTTTAATACCCGTATTTCTGCCGTTTACTACGTTATCATATGAGCAACCGTTAAGGAGATATTCAAAAAAAATAGCGTTATCAGTTATTTCAGGTACGTGCAGTACGAACTTTGGCGTTGGATTACTCGCAAACTATACAATCGAGAACGATGACTAAGGGCTTATTCTAAAGGTAATCACTAGCACTATAAGTTTGGTAATCGGCATTAACCCACCCAAATTAATATCTTACGAGATAATCGCAAAAAACTGCATTCAACCTCAACCACCCGAACAAGTTCGAACTTTGAGCGGCCATAACTTTAAGCCAAATTAACTTACAGACCTCGTTAAGGGCTCATTTTGTAGATAATTTTATTCTCTAATGACTTTGTATTGATCATTTTCAGCTATAATTGCACACAACCGAGTTATTTGGTATAAACGACCTCTACCTCTTTTTCAAGATGGCGGCTTTTCCCATCACACTACGACCCCACAAACTTGGTTTTAACATTGTCAGATGTACCCCAACAAATTCCAAAAAAAAAATTTTGACCATCATGAAATGCAATTTAATTTACTAATTGCACTGGACTATACGTGAATGATGTTGAACTCCCATGATTTTTCCAAAATTCTTCTTAGAGTGGAAATATGGTTTGTAGTGGACCTAACTGGTCGAAAGCCACATTGATAACTACCTATTATGCCTTCTGCGATGGGTAGAAGTTTTTTGTATAAAATAGTGGACAGTACTTTATACGCTGAGTTGAGGAGGGTAATACCACTATAGTTCTCACAAACGAGTTGATCTCCTTTTTTATGCAGGGGGCATATCACACCTTCCGTCCATTCAAGTGGGATCTTTTTCTGACGCCAGATCGATTCATCAGTTTATGTAATCCATTCCTTAATTCTTGGCCCCCATATTTCCACATCTCAATTGCTATGCTATCTTTTCCTGGGGCTTTATTGTTTTTGAGATTCGTCATAGCTTCTTGTACGTCGTCCATTGTAAGGACATCACTTTCATTAGCAGCATCAGTATCACTATCATTATTGGTTGGTGCGATTCTATTTGTTTGATTCACATCACTTTCACTCTCATTTTCGTCGCCTCTATTCAGGAGCTCATTAAAATACTCCCCCCATCTTTCTAAAACCTCTTGTTTTTGGCTCAGGATATTACCGTTTCTGTCCTTACACATCGATACTCTGGGTTTAAACTCTTTACGTTGCTTGTTCACTTTCTCATATAACTTTCTCACTTCGTTATTATTCCCGAGTTCGTTTATCTCTACAAATTGTTCCTCCAGCCACGTCTTCTTTTTTCTTTTGTGCATACGTTTTTCTAGTCGTCGTTTTTCCTTATAGGTCGCTACGTAATTTCTAGTTCTATATCTTTGCAGCATATTAGTATATGCTTCATTCTTATCTTTCGTTACTCTAGCGCACACTTCGTCGAACCAGTCTTGACGTCTTGCTCGTCTTTCATAGCCTAGCTTGGTTGTAGCGGCTTCCTTTATTATGGTACTTAGTTTTGCCCATTCCTCATCAATATTGGCATCGATACTTGTAGCTTCGTTATTCGATGCACCGAACCTTCTATTTAGCTCTGCTACATATTCTTCCCTAATTTGTTCTTCGTTGAGGGCCGCGGTATTATATTTTCGCTCGCTTTGTTGTACCCTTCCTCCTGTCCTAACGCACGAAATCCTATCTCTTATCTTAGCACCCACCAGAAAATGGTCTGAGTCCACGTTTGCTCCACGG
>OX465282.1:23667343-23886850 GCA_949987705.1 Thereva unica
GAAAAAAAATCCCTTCCCAAATTCTTCTTTCATTACGGGGGCGGATGGTGATACCAGAGTGCAAAATCCAACGCCGACCTACTTTCATTTCTGTTCACCTAAAACTTATTACTGCTATGAACCATAACCTCCTACCGTCGAGTGTTTCTGTCGCTCAAAACACAAGAGTTTTTTTCGCGATGGGTGAAGTATTTAGATCATTGAAATAGCTTGACTCTAATAATAAACAGTCTTTATAATATTCTCCGTATAGTACTTAAAAAATGTACGCAGTGATCTTATGTTCCAGGTACATAATATCAAATGGCTAGCCTTTTTTGTATGATAGAACGTTGCCGAGTTATCCGTCAAATATCTTCTCTTGAGTAGCCCTACCAACAGAGCAAGGCTACGTTGGCTAAAAACCCATAAGCACGAAAACCTTATGTTGTGGAAATAAGGTTTTCGTAATTATGGTTTATTAGCCGACATAGCCTTACTCTGGTGGTAGAGCTGCCTCCCCAGCAGGCAAAATGAGCTCACAAAACCAGAAATTTGCCTTACAACTCACAATGACATCCCAAATACAAAAAAAAAATTAAACCAGTTGTGAGAAAATAATGAGATCATAATGAGATAAAAGTGAGAAAGAAACCGAAATTGAATGTCCCACTTAATGTTCATTGATTGGAAGGTTGTTATGAGCTAATTATGAGCAATTGGTTTGATAGCAATTTTTAAGACGGAATCATCGAATTTTCGGATGAGGAAGAATCAAATCGAATGAGAAATGAAGTTGATAATTTGGGCGACTTATCTGAATAATTTGACGATAATGATGATATCAATATTAGAGTAGGAGATGCAATCGCGGGAATTGGAAGTTGGGCTAATAAATATGGTATCGGTAGAAATGGAATAACTGATTTACTTAGTGTTCTGAACAAACTTCTTCCTAGTAAATTTCCAACTGAAGGAAGAACCGTTCTGATGACACCAAAATCAGTAGAAGTGACGAACATCGATGAAAAATGCAAATATTGGCAGCAAGATGTTACAGTTTGTCTTAAGAAGGCATTTTAAAATTTACAAAAAGATAATGGCATTTTGTTAAACATTAATGTCGATGGTTTGCCAATTTTTAATAGCTCAACTGAGCAATTTTGGCCAATACTCGCGAATGTCGAAGGTATTATAAAGGAACCTTTCGTAATTGAAATTTACAACGGTTCACAGTGGAACGAATTGCCGAAAACGTGGTCTAAATATTGATTATTTGGACGAAATTCGGTATTGTAGGGTAAGCGAGCTCGCTGATCACGAATTTAATATCAAAAACTGAAAATTCAAAATGGCGAATCCAATATGGCGGACATTATTTTTAAAACATTGTAGAAATAAACTCAAACCTTGTATCTAGATGTGCCGATTACGAATTTGATGTCAAAATTTGGAAATTCAAAATGGCGGATCCAATATGGCGGAAATAATTTTTCAAAATTGTTCAAAACTTGTATTTATATGATTTTGAGCATGCTGAATACTAATTTGATACTTGAATTCGAAAATTTTAAGAACAGGAACTTGAGTGACTCCCTTTACAAGATATGTAGGTTCAAAATAAGACCAAAATGCTAAAATATTGGAATTTTTCTGAAAAAACGAAAAACATTGGGATTTAGATCACATTTTTAATTGCATATCTTGTAAACGATGTCATTCACTTAATATCATATAAAAGAATACACATAAAACACGAACCGAATTACGTTGTTCTACGATAATTAGTCTATTCAAGTTTAAGTAAATATTAAAAAAATACATTTTTTCTTTCGTAAACACCCTGTACCTTAGGGGGTAGTGGGGATAGCCCCCTCTCTAGAACAATTTTTTTTTCTCCAAAACCATCCAAAAATCACGCCTGAAAATATTAGCCACGTAGTTCAACAGAGGATTTATTGAATGTCTGATGACCGATACAAATTGCGTATTAGGTCATGTAAACAAATTCATGAACGGTGATTCTTTGTAGATAATCGCATTATCTACAAACTTTGTAAACAATATTTTAGAATGGGACTTGCCGTTTAAGAGATATTAGCCAAAAACGGAATTTTCTGTTTTTAGGAGCAGCGGACAACCAATATTCCGAAACTAACATATTATATTTTAACATATTCTACTCATGAAAAACTTGTTTTTTTAAAAAAAATTTCGTGAGTTAACATTTAGTTAGAGGTCTGCATTCGCATTGTGCTTTGACGACTGAACTAATATTTATAGGTATATATATCCGTGACTTTGAATTTCCTAATTTTGACACCAGATTCGTAATCGGCATGCTCAAAAACATATATGTAGATACAAGTTTTGAACTTATTTCTACAAATTTTCAAAAATTATGTCCGCCATATTGGATCCGCCGTTTTGAATTTTAAAATTTTGACATCAATTTCGTCATCAGCAACGTCTATGACATAATACCACAAAATTTCGTGCAAATTTAACAATATGGAGAATTTTCCCGCACTTTTATAGACATTTCATCAAAAATAAAATGTAGCAGCCGTAACTGCATATGTGGTTTACTAAGAGAGTTGCAGCTAGTAGCTGGATTTTCTTTGTTAATCCTGAAGTAAATATAACTTATTTTATAAAAAATACTTCACTTAGTGGTATTCCGTGGAACTCATCACTTATCTCTTAATTTCGATTGAATTTTATAAATTTTTCTCGTTATTATACGTAATTATTGTTTATTTCAATAACAAATGTTAACACGTCGCTTAACAAGTGATAAAGCATTTAAAATTTAGTAACCTGGACAAACATTCTCCATTTTCAATATTTCGAATCTGTATTGTCGTTATAATTTTATGCAAGTTTCAATTTGCACTACGCTTTTTAAGCACAGAGCCGAACGCTTTACAAATAAACAATGACCAAGTTCGACCTGCTGTGCAGCTTCAAGGAAAAACAATTAACCGTTTCTACTGCCGGGATTTAATAGTGTCAACAATACTGTAGTCGAACCAAAAGATGGAAATCCTTTAATCGAAACTTTTATTTTCGGACTTTTGTCCATGTTTTAGGCAATTCGTCCCACTGTGCGGTTATAAGAAAACCTCCATCGTTAGGTATTTATTTAGACAAATCTCACAATGAGCTCATATTTAGCTCATATTATATTTGTCATTTATATACACTCTTACGGCGGCGTATACACATTAGTCTCAATAGCGCAGTTGGTAGAATGTTGGCTTCATGTTCCAGCGACCCAGGTTCGAATCTCGTACAAGGCAATCGAAAAAAAAAAAAAAATATTCTCAAATAAATCATAAGTAAAATATATAATAATATAAAATTATATGAATATAAAAAATAGTAGAAGACAGGAACAAAAAAAAAATAATGTGAAAATAGTAATTTTGTTTTTTAACATTTCTCAGTACTTTTTTTCTGCTCAGTGAGCTCAATATGAGAACATTTTGAGATAGCATTTAGCTCTTGATTTACATCATATTGACCTCATATTTAGTTCAGAAACATGCGCCAATTAACTCACTATTACCTCATATGTATCTCATAAATTACTATTTGAGACTTTAAACGAAAAAATTGCCAATCGCATAGATCATATTTAGCTCAATATGAGCTATAATGCCTGCTGGGTCCTATTCAACCCCTAGATAAGTCTTTGAATATTTTCATTTGATGGGTTTGGCTATCTCTGCCCATAGGTGGTGTTACTTGGCATTCAGGTTTTCGACTCCTGCTCCTTTCCTCCTCTCTTAACCGGGCTTTGGTCTGGCTATGAAGGAGTTGTGGAACAACCTTCCACCTTTAGTATTGCTGAACTCATGCAACATCCAAAAATTTAAAAACAAGATTAATAACCATCGCCTTCGCATCGCCTTCTCCTCTTAACCTATCCTGGTCCTGTCTTTAGATCTAAACTTTCTACTAGGCAATACCCCATGGAAGTGATTGAATCAAAGAATCTGTATTACTTAGATTTTCTTACAAAACAACAACGACAAATTTCTGCTGCTAATGGAAAATTTAACACCGATAAATTTACATCTAAACTGATACAATTACACCCAATCTAAAATTTTAGGCATATATACACATAACTAAGTATTTCTTAATTAATCACCAATCAGTTACAAATTGCGTTCTGGATGAGATTATTCAGAATAGTAGATGTTGTAAATCCTCTACACCTTGAGATGCTTACGAGACATTTTAAGAGGTTATAGAGCGTCACCTACAAACCAAGTAAGTTAAATTAAAATTGAAGTGCAATTCAAAACCCCTCAATTTATAACTTGTCAACTAGTTTGTAGTTGTATGAAAGCATTCAAACTCTCTAAAGCGTCATAAATCAAAAGTTCAAAACTTATAACCATAAAGGTAAATGCACGTTTTGGGCTCACACTCTGTTGCCTTGTGAAGTCAATCAACCTTGTCAACCATCAACTATGTATAGTACTCCCTTTCGAGGAAGATTACTGGGTGTGTAGAGAGGAAAATACTTATGTTGAAAGCAGGATAAGAGGTAAGTCAGGCAAAATACACTTGTGAAACTAAAGCAGAAATGCATCGATAAATACTATTAGTTCTGAGCGGTACATTTAACAATAATGAACTAGCTCCCATTGAAGTCTGAGTTGAGAGTTTTTGCATCGGTCTATCATTTTTCATTTCGCATTGGGCTAACAAAAGATCAATCCTTAATTCATTCAGTGTTGGCACAATAAGTGATAAATCTATCTCACAGGTATCTAGCTGCTTCTTCCTCCCCTTCTTTGTAATTATGTCGTCCCATGATGCTTGTCTATTTTCCTGCCATTGCCTTGTTGTCATGATTCAACGCCTCAACCTCCATCAAACGTTTCAATTTTATCACAAGGCAATTTCACCTTTGTACTTGGAGCAGAGGAATCACATCGTCAAGAGAAATGCTTTTAACAGTAGTTTCCTTTAGGGAAGATAACAAACATGCGATTAAGATACAATACCAAGGTAATGAATCCACGGGGAATGACAGTCTAATTAAGCTTTGATATCAAATAGTTACAGCGGTAGTAGTTTATATCACGAAAGCACTCCCCTTGTCGCTCGCTCCCCTTTGGCAGTGGAACCATTCGAAGCGAGCAGAAATTCAATTTAGCCCATTTTGCACGTTCTGCTCCTTCCTGTCGAAAGTGACGAAAGAAATTGTCAAAAGCTTTCTGGGGGCCAAAGTGTTTCAGGTGGGTGATGTGTTCCACAGTTTTCGTTAATTGAAATAATTAAAGCTTCATAATCATGCATAATAGATTACGTCGTCTTAATTAAGATTTCATAACACCCTGCCGGGGTTTTTACACGAGTCCTTTAGCTTACCACTTTCCCTTCAGGCAAAGGAGGAGGCGGCGTTCTGGCAGGTATGAATTTCCCATAAAACTGCTCGTTCTGACTTAGATGCTCCTTAATCCTGCGGGAAGAGGGTGTTTTGCTGTGTGTCATTTACGAAACGCAATGTCTTTTGTACGGTATACCTTTTCGGTCGTATACTTCTTAAAGTAGGATATTCGCCGTGGAATCGCTGTCAGCCGGTGGTGTGTGAAATATAATCTACGAGAAAGACACTCTTTCCGTGGGATTTTGTAACCCAAGAAATCTGCAAATGTACACTCAGTAAAAGGACTTGAAGGGAAAATTACACTTAAGCGATGATGATGAGGGTTAAATATCACGTTAGAGATGTTTCATTAAGGGATTGTCTCCTTTATATTTAGGGAATGTTTTATTAAAGATTTTAGGATCACAAGGGTTAGTCTATTGCTATGGTAGATATAAGTGTGCTTGATAGGAATAGAAAATTTTAATTTCTACATCAACTAGAGCATCTAATATAAGATCCTAGATCCTTAATATACTTAGATGGAGGTGGTTGATAAACTTACATGAGAGTTTCATTCTTCGAAGAGAGGATATACATATATGAGTGTGTCAACACACTCCGCCAGAGAAATCCTTTCATGGGTTTAAATGTCGAATTATAACACATTTGTTATTCAGCTCCGTGGAAAGGAGTAAAGCCGCCTTGATGATGTTTGTTTGTTTCACAGATTCGGATTGATATCATCACATTAAGGGAGAGGAGCTTCTTGTTAAAGATTGGATTTAATTAGTATTGTTTTGGGAAGCTAAGGGTTGTTTGCTGCTTGCATAACATACGTGATAAAATCTCGTTTTGAATTATAGTCACAAACAAGTATCGTGATAATAGAATTTTGCAAGCTTAAGATTGAAAATTTCATGAAGGATAAGGATTTCTTATAGTGGAAGTCTGGTTAAAAAATATGACCTAACTAGAGTCTATTATAATAGATCAGTGGTCGGCAAATTTATTAGTCAACAGAGCCAAATATCTACAGCACCACGGTTGAAATTTATTTTAAGAGCAAAAATTTTTAAACATTAACTATATAGGTAGGTACATTGTTATTAACTTAGTTAAGGTACTCCTAAGCTGCTAACATCGTCTTCCATTTAATTGTTCACTGCATGTGCATGTGCATGTGCAACACACATGTTGTGCATGTTCACTGAGGTGGACCCCTTCCAACTGTCTCATTCGCATACTCTCTTTTCGTTCATCCTTTGTATATTTCCAAACATACTCAACATAATTTTCCCAATTCTCGGAACTACATCTTCGTTCACTACACAACGCTTCACTTTGGAAGACATTACCACAAGCAGCAAAACGGGTGCAGTTGGCAACCCGTAGTCTGAGTAGCGACTTTTAAGCACAGGTAAAGGTGCCGTGCCGAAGAGTGAATGGCCAGCCAGTTGGTATAAATAGGCCGATCGCAAGCAGTCCTCGCCGATTCTCGGGCAAGGTCGGTGTCTCCAAGTGCCTTACTCTGGTATGCGGCACTGCCAACTCGAACTTCTTTACAACATGAACGAAAATAATAATGAAAAGAAACCAAAAAACACAGACGACCCGACGCAGCAACGTACAAGGACTAGGACCAAGGCCCACGAACACTTCCCCCTCGAGGGATTCTCAGCCTACTCCAAGTGGGGCAACGGCTAGCTCTGGCTTTGCGACACGGTCGTACATACAGGTCTGACAACTCGTTGCCCAAACCCGTGACTGATACGCGTATCCCTATTGGAGCTTCTTGATTTAGACTGCAGATGTATGATATGAAGTACGGTCAAGAAGTACTTCGGTACTCTTGCGCCACCAGTGGCCCATTCAAGAACTATTTTGACGTTAAACGATAACGATCACACGTCACTCTATGGAATAGTGTATGAAGTTAACAGACCTGTGTATACGACCGTGCCTTGCGAGTACCAACCACAGTACTTCAAAGTCAGGCAATATAACCACAGGCATGCCAGGAGTCAGCAGTGACAATGGCACATCTGAGAAGCAGATATCAGAGGGTCCACAAGCAAGAGAAGGTACAATCCCGTCCTCTTTGTTCTCGGCAGAATTTCAGACACTGAGGACGCCGGTACCATTTGGTTGAAGAACAAAACCAGCAAGATTTCAAGCAGTCGTTGAGGGGTAGAAAGCTCTCTAAAAGGCAAGAACAGCAGGGGCGGTAACCTCCCGCACTAAAAGGAAGAGACTACGGGGAGATACCTCAGCGCCTACAAATACTGGCCAAAAAGGAAAAGGTTCTCAACACCAAGTGGCAGACCAGGCAGAACTTCCGGCAATTTTTCATGCCTGCCAGCAATGCAGTCAGATCCAAGTCCGGGTTCCAGGGTACTTCAGCTGAAATCCGACTGCATGAGACATCCCCACGTTATATTTTGTGGAAGAGCCACGCTTAGGGGGTCAAAGAGCCACATGAGCTTCGCGAGCCGCAGTTTGCCGACCACTGTAATGGACTATACTCTACATTCTAGCAACTCTAAAGCAAACTGCTTCTTTCTGCAAGAAGTCATTAAATTCACCAATAAATCGCGAGATCTCTACTTGCTGTAGTTAAGTCAAGTGTCTCTGATGTTAACTTCCTTTATCTATAGCCTGTTGCTGGAACTGTTTGTTGATATCTCTCTTCAATTCCTGTGATTCTTTATTGATCTATTAGCTGAAAGCGGTCGAAACTTTAAACATACAGCCATTAGGTTTCCAGAAACATCAAAGACAATTTTTTAAAAAGCGGGTTCTGTAACGAAATAAAGAAAACAACGTATTTTGAAAGAATGTTGAAATAAAATAGAGTGTTTTGAAATAAAAATATTTATTCATTTTTCAAAAGTAACAAATTCTATACTCTCCATGAGTTAGGTATTTACTGGAATTTTTTTTTATAACAGTTTTTTTAAATTTAAATTTTCGTTTTCCCTCCAGCTTACCCCAAAACGCCTTTGTAACAATTTGTCTACATCCTTTATTTTTTCTTGTTTCAAGACAACCCCTTTTGGAATTACCTGCAACGGAATATGTTGGATCTTTCTACCTTTTTAATACGCTTTTATTAGCTTCACTTGTAACTATGTAATAAAATCTTGTAAGTTAAATTTGACCCACTTCCCGGTTTCCGATTGAGCTGAAATTTTGCACACACGTTTAGTTTGGATGACAATGTAATCTGACTATTTTGTAAAAAAATCAAGATGACGGGTCCAGGATGGCGGCTGAATTTTGCAATTGTGTTCGCCGACCCCCCGAGATGAGTATCAAATGGATGGGTATGCCAAATACAATACAATTAGCTGCGTAGCGTAATTCTAAATTCAAAATAGCGGCCAACCATTTTAAATCTAACATGGTGGTGACAAGAAAATGGTAGAAGCCATATAATAGATTAAAAAGTAGAAAATAAAATATATAGTTTAAAAAAACCAAAAAATACGCTTTTAATTTAAAATGAACTAAAAAGTAAAAAATAAGTAATTTTTAATGTAAAATTTTTATTGCTCCAGCCAGTATATGGGAACAACCTACGTTTCGAAATGTAAAAAAGCGTGGGGCGCTAACGAAAAGTTCCAATGTTAATAAAATAAGGAAATAGGTAAGGAGCCCACGCTTGTTTACATTTCGAAACGTAGGTTGTTCCCATATACTGGCTGGAGCAATAAAAATTTTACATTAAAAATTATTTTTTACTTTTTAGTTCATTTTAAATTAAAAGCGTATTTTTTGGTTTTTTTAAACTATATATTTTTTGTCAGAGACCGATATATACCGGTTTCTGTTAGATAAGCAATTTCACTTTTAACAATGATGTTTCATGTGCTTGACCTTTTGCATTGGATTCTTTTACAGGATGATATTTTGAAATGCCATTGGGATGGTTTCTTAATAATTTCTTCAAGAGCTGTTTTCCAGTTGTTTACTAGTGTTGGGTAGGACACGATTATAAAATGAGTTTGTAAGAGGAGCCTCTTTTTCCTTTTGAACCAGTACAATGTCTTACTTCAAATGAGGCAAGGTGCCATTGTATTGCTAGCACGACACGTAGTGAATGGCTCAAATGTTGCGATGCGGGTAGATCTATTGCGTTTTAATGAATCGGAATATTAATGATCGTGCCTATGAATGTTAATTACAAAAATATTCTTTAAAATTTCTGTTAACTATATAAGGAAAAACATATTTACAGATTTAAAATGAAACTCCCTAAAATTGAAAATAACATGAAAATATTTTATTTGTTATAGATAGAGATTTAAAAATAAAAATAAAAATTAATCTCCCTCGAAAAATGTGAGAAATATCTCTCCAGCTTCACAACCTTAAAAAATGTAAGAATTGTCTCTTCAGTACAAAATTTACCTCCCTCGAAAAATGTACGAATTGTCTCTTCAGTACAAAATTTACCTCCCTCGAGAAATGTAAGAAATATCTTTCGAGTACAAAACTTCATTCCCTCAAAAAATGTAAGAATTGCCTCTTTAGTATAAAATTTCACTCCCTCAAAAATGTAAGAGATTTCTCTCCAGTTCGTATTTATAATCTCACCACGGCTCGGTTTAAATTAAACAGTAAGAAAATGTCTCTGCAGTTCGTGTATTGGATATTTTACTGTCGCAAAGAAATAAGAAAATATTGTTCCAGTTCGTGTTCACAATCTTACCTCGGCGCAGTTCAAATTGGATATTTTACTGCCACAAAAGAAGTAAGAAATGTCTCTCCACTTCGTAATTTACAATCGCACGATACACGCTCATATCCCAGTAGTACATTATTTTTGAACCGGGACATTTAAAAAAGTTGAGGCCTCAGTACAATTTACTACCGTGCACGGGACAAATGAACTGCCTCTTGTAGGACCAGCTCAACTCTATTGTATACCATTACATCTTCTCCCAATTTTTTCACACTTGCATAATCCCTGAATATTTCGTAATATTCTTCCGGTAATATTATAGTTTCCTTTGATCTTACAACTTTTTCAATTCGTCCGAATATCCTGTCTGGGGAAGAAATGAGTGCCCAATAATGGGGTATGTTATTTCGATAGATTCAATGTTACTTGGAGCAGAGTGAAATATCTCATTATCATCCCTACTAGGGAAACCAATCCCGCATCAAAATCTGAATCCCGCAAGGCTGCGGGATCGAGCTCAACAATCCCGCGGATCCGCGGGATTTGCGGGACTGAAAAAAAAAAAAAAAACAATAGGGATTGTTCTAAGTAGTTATGTTCATGAATTTATGAAGTATTATATGAAATAAAAGGGTAACAAAATACTAAGTCAGTGAAACAAAGTATTCAGGCCAATTATGAACTACGCTGGAACTGATTGAGATAGCATCTTCTCACAAAGTAACATATATTTGTTATTCGAAATTACTCTCCCTTACAGAAAAGCTGATGCTACCGATATAAGAAATCGGAATCAATTCCAGCTTAGTTTAGAATAGGCCTGAATACTTTGTTTGACTGACTCAGTAGTAGGTCTTGCGGCATACTATACAATTAGTCGCGAGATTAATCCCCTTAAGGCCGTGACACAATGGTGGCTTCGGCTTCGATTTCGAAGCCGATGTCTGTCAGAATCAAATGTAAGCGTGCCAGTACTTATTAACACAATGGCAGCTTCGGCTTCGGCTTCGAAATCGAAATCAAATGATATTTGATATTCGAAGCCGCGTCGGTTTAATTTGCTTACAAAATCGAAGTGAGAGTTGTCCGATAATTTAAATTCCACTCAAGAATCATGGATTTTGAGGAAAATTAATCGAGCTGGTTAAGGAAAATCCATGTACTTATATATATATATATAAAAAAAGGTGGAAAAAATCAGTGGAATTTTAGCTATTCCGTTTCGATTGGTGTCCGTGTTGATTTTTTTACCAACTTTTGGTGCATCAGCGCCAGCAAGTTATTGAAGCAACTAACACTCATTCTAAAGTTTTTCAAAATCATTTCATGATCCCAAGAATTTTTTTGAAGCCGAAGTCACCATTGTGTCACGGACTTTACGCTCATACGTGGGGAATTCCCTGTCCTAGCCGTAGGGTGACCTAGCATTTACTGTGTTTCCATGAACCGGGGTAGAGTATTCATTGAGTTTACAGAAAGCATTTTCCCTCAATTCAATTCGATGACGGTTCTGGGTTGAAGTGACAGATAAGTCATTTTATGTCGTGTCTCACTTGGTATGTGGGCAGTAAACGAACTTAAACAAATCCATATGCAAAACCCAGCCTAATCCACTGTGTTTCGTGGAGTCTTCTCGGATTTAACGAACTTTACTCTACTAGGTTGTGAAAAGTCATTCTCAGCTAAGCTACGCAACGCAAAGCTGCTATGTAACTGGGCCTTTATACTGGACGCAACGGAACGGAGAGTCAACGCAATGGAATTTTGCTGGTTATACTGACGGAATCTAACGTATGCAAATATCATTTGTATTTCCTAATTTTTCGACAATGTTTTGCTAAATTTTGGATTTATGCTTAAAATTTTTAGTTCCAAATTTTTGAACTATTAATCCGGTCCGCTCCGTTCTTTTGCGTCCAATATAACCACTTCGTTATAATTTCTCGGTATTGAAGCTAATTTTAACATTTCAATCCTGTCTGTCGCGTTCCATTGCGTCCAGTATAATTGAGGCTTGAGGCGCTCCGTTGAGTGAAGTGCAACCACAAAACTGATGTTTCTGACCGGGAAGAAAAGTTGTGCGCGAGCAGTTCAACCTAGTTTTAAATCGGTATCGTTTCTGTCGACCTGTGTATGGATTCCAACTTTCGTACACGGGCAAGATCACGAAACATTTGCGTGTGCAACTGAAATTGCAAATCAGTCGGAAGGCTTAAATCTATCCTACTTTGAAACATTTCTCTATTAAGTCCCGGTTCTGGTAAGAGGTGATTCTACTGGCCAAATCCCGCGAATCCCGCATGTCTAATCCCGCATTACTGATCCCGCAAAAATAGTGCGGGATCCCGCATTTGCGCGATTCCGCGTTTGCGGGAATGGATTCCCTAATCCCTACCATAGCAGTGTTTTTATTTTGGGCTGGACAACTATCTGCGTATAGCTCAATTGTTGTTGCTCCTTCCAATGACGCATTGTAAATTAAAATAAACCGCAGAAGCAATTTGCTCAGAACCTCTGGGATATTCACTTTTCAGCCACAGATAATGTGCATACAGTACCTACTCTGATTTTGTTCCGACCTCGAAGATCCTTCACAAATTGTAAAATTATACAAATATAGTTGTTTACTATAGTAAGCAGATTGGTCAGACGGTTTTAGAAGCAGTAGATTCTTTTGACAGTCGAAAGATATTTTGAACACATTATCTTCATGCTTTCGCTGCTTCTCTTTTCCAATTCTTCTTCAGAGCTAGTCGTTTTCTCCCCATTCCTACTTCACACTCCTGTATCTTATTTTCCCTCTTTACAAAAAACTTTTTAAAATTATTACAAACACTATATGTATAACTAAATGTAGTAACTATGTATTACGTTTTTAACTAGAGCACGAAACGTCTTCCTCCTTCAGCAGATGAAGTGCATTTGCAAAAGTAAGTAAAATGTAAGCCGGACTTACAAGAGGCAGTTCATTTGTCCCGTACACGATAGTAATTTGTACTGAGGCCTCAACTTTTTTAAATGTCCCGATTCAAAAATAATGTACTACTGGGATACGAGCGTGTATCGTTCGATTGTAAATTACGAAGTGGAGAGGCATTTATTATGTACTTCTTTTGCGGCAGTAAAATATCCAATTTGAACTGAGCCGAGGTGAGATTGTAAATACGAACTGGAGAAGAATCTCTTACATTTTTGGAGGGAGTGAAATTTTATATATACTAAACAGACAATTCTTACATTCTTTGAGGGACTGAATTTTTGTACTCGAGATATTTCTTACATTTTTCGAGGGAGGTAAATTTTGTATTGAAGAGACAGTTCTTACATTTCTCGAGAGAGTGAATTTTGTACTCGAGAGAAATTTCTTACTTCTTTTTAGGCGAGGTGTGATTGTAAAATGGAAATATACTTTCTGGAGGCATAGCTTTCATACCTACTCTGGGTCAGTTTAATGCATGAGATTCAAAACCGTGATTCTGAAGCCAGTATCTACAACTACAATATTGTCTCCGCTTTCGGAGCTGGAGACCCAGCAAAGTGGTGGTATTCGAGAAAAGGTCAATATCCTAGACACTATCAACTTTTGAAAATAAGACTATGCAGCGTTGCAGGTTTTGTGCCTTCTAAACGCCTCTTTTCTAAAGCGGGTCAAGTTCTGGGAAAAAGAAGAAGTAGTTTAAGTAGGCAAAAGTGTCACTGTTGAGAAAATGTAGCCTCAACTTTAATTTAGCTCGACTTCAAGTCTACTACGCTCAACTTTAAATCTATTACGTGAAAAATTTATACGCTCTTCTTCTTCCTGCCGGCTAAAAATCAACGCCATTCGAATATCAAAAGTTCAACTTTTCAGACGTCGTCTCAAGCAAGTGCTCTCATTGTGCTACAACAATTTATCTTTAAAAACTTATTTAAAATTAATAAAGTGTAATTTCAAAAACATAGTAAGCTCGAATAAACCTAGATTGTGAACAACCTCAAGATTCAAGTGTTCGATTTTTAAAAGCCCGTTACCTTTCCACAGTCCCAGCATAACTCATAGCTCATTCAACATAAAATTTTGGTCCTTCGAGCCGGATTGTGGAAGGTAACGGTGCAAGAAAAATCCATCGCAAGTTGCTCAGCTCGGAATTCACAAGCTCAACGGTACATCGTGATCCCGTAATGAAAACACCGTTATGTAGTGCTCGGAGATCTTCAAATCAGCAGAAAAAGTGATGTCTAAAATTGTGACATGGGAAAAACCGTTTGCTTTATTTTTTGGAGCTCAGTTTGGAAGTCAGAACTTCCTAAATTGTTAATAATTTGTACATTTATTTTTAGAGGAAGCTCAAGAGCTCACGAAGCACATCTTATAATTTTTGCGGTTCGAATTATGGAAAGCTCAAAAGCTCTGGAATTCGTACGATATTTTTTGGCGCTCAAGTTTAATAAAGCTCAGAAGCCGAAGGAGTTCTTCTCTAAACAATCTCAATAGCTTGCGCAACTAACTATGATAAACTGGTGTTAATTTCTTTTAAGATCTGAGCTCATTGAATTAATTATAATTTTGTCTTTTTTAGATGCATTGAAGCTCAAAGGCCTTGCATAATTGTAGGCAAACTTTTTTTGTGAAGCTCAAGCGCATAGAATTTAATAGCGCTCGGTTGCATATTACGGGTTTAGCGCTCGGTTGCAAGAATTAGAAAAAGCTCCTCAATTTTAATTATAAAATTTTTGCTTTAAGCTTATACTGTATCTGCTTAATTGTACTTTTTATTTTTTATATACATTTCCATTAACTTTACATACTCTATTCATAACTGCAAAAACATTAATAACGCTCGATGTGCTCTAACCTAATGCATAAACTAAATTTTTAGTGCAGTGCTCTTTAAATCTAAAATTATATCATATACTCTTCTAACCGCTCAGTGTGCTCTAATTGTGCTCTCTTAATCTAACTTTATAACGCTTATTAAAACTCTGCGTGCTCTATTTAGACTTTATTAGCTCAGTGCTCCTCAAAAAGAAAACATGCCTAACGAGTCAATGCTCGAGGCAGATGTCGAGCAAGTGTTTACAGCTCGCCTAGTCCTGCAACGTGAAAAAGGGGACGTACTTGAGTTCATCAGAGATGAATGCTACTCCGAAGGATTCAAACAGCTCACTATTCCACAGCTCCAATCCAAGCTCCACATTCTGGATGACGCATGGTCTTCCTTCAAGAATAACCACGATAAGCTCGCCACAGAGTTCCCGCAGGTATACGTAAGCTCGAACTATTGCACCAAGAAGGTCTATGCGGGAGCTCTGTCCTATTATTCCGAAGCTCATTCCTTAATTAGCTCCAGAATCGCCGATCTAAAACCAGCTCCAGCTCCCGCTCAATCGTTGCCTTCAACCGAGTTCAGGCCTTCTCCAGGTACGACCGCTTACCAGCTCTTTGAGAAGCTCAAGCTACGACCATTTAGCGGCAAGTATCAAGACTGGAAGGAGTTTGAAGATATGTTCCAGGCCCTGGTAGGCTCATGCGAGGAAATTCTTCCAGTACATAAAATGTCGGTGCTCAAAAACTCAGTCCAAGAGGAAGCTGCTCGGCTTATTAGCCACATGAAAACCACAGGTGAGAACTATCCAGTGGCCTGGAATCTGCTCGAGTCTCGTTATGATAACAAACGGCTCTTGGTGTCAGCTCAACTCGATAAGCTCTTTGGTAATATCTCAATAGTGTCTCCGACTTCCCAAAGCCTAAATGACCTCCTGAATGGTGTCCGAGAAGCTCTAGATGCCCTGAAATCCCTTGAAGTGCAGGTCGACACCTGGGACTATGCAGTGGTCTATCACATGGTGCGCCGACTAGATCCTACTATCAGGAAGGAATGGGAAAGAAACCTGGGATCGGTAACCGACTATCCGTCGCTCAAAGCTCTACAGGACTTCCTGAAGTCAGAAGCCACATCCTTAGAGAGCATCGAGCTCACTTCAGGAAGTTCGCCTAAGCTCAAAACACCACCATTAAAATTGAGCTCACCCACTTCAAGCTCGAAACAGCAGAAATACTCCACAGCTCGAGCTTATGCTACAACAGCTCAAGGCGAAGCTCACAGACTAGTTGAGATTAGAGGGAACCTGTCTCATTTTAAAAAGGCTCCATCAACCTCCACTCCGCAACTGAAACCCTGGATGAAGGGTGCTAGAGGTCCCAATGACCCCGGCCATACTTGTGATTGCTGCTGTAAGGATGACCACTACATAGGAGCATGCGACAAATTCAGGGACAAGACGCCCCGCACCCGTCTTCAGCTCGTGACACACTACAAACTCTGCAACAATTGCCTTGGCAGACATCACACGGATGCCTGCAGGAATCAGAATCGCTGCAAGACTTGCCAAGGTAAACATCACTCGCTGCTCCATATCACCGATCCTTCTCAAGCTCCTGCTAAGAGCCAAGACTCCAGCTCTACCCAAGACGCTCCATCATCATCAAAAGGTTAACCAGCTCCTCTTATAGTTGATATCTATCAAATCCGCTCATTTTGCTCTGTGTGTTGTTAGCTCAAACCAATGCCCAGTGGTCCAACTGTCAAGTGTCGAACAGCTCTACCTACTCATCACCTACATCAACATCAAGCTCTAACCTGGCAAACATTTCATCACCAAATTCAGCTACAAGCTCCAGCTCTGAGACAACACAAATGGATCCGTCTAGTTATACTAGCTCATCCATCTCTACAACTCCTTCAACAATTTTAACAGGACATCGAATTGTTCAAGCTCCATATCATCTAGTAACAGAACAATCGATCTTCTCACCAGTTTATCTAGCTAATACAGAACTATTAACTCAATCATTTGCCTTGCTCGCTACAGCTCAAGCTCAACTAATTGCTCCAACGTCAGCAAGCCAACCAATCAGAATGCTCTTAGATTCTGGCTCAGAGCTCTCATTCATCACCAGCAAGCTAGTTCTACAGCTCAAGCTCCAACGTCAGCGCTCCTCGATAATACTAACAGCCATTGGAAATATACCAGCTGGGAGATCTAAGGGTATGTGCATTGTAACTCTTAAATCCTTGTACTCTGAAGAACAGATTCAAGTCCCCCTCCACATTTTGAACTCGCTGACAACAATAATACCCAGCTTTCCCGTGGATAGTTCATCCTGGACTCATCTAAACGGACTACAACTGGCTGATCCACATTATCAAAAACCAGGGCACATTGACATCATCTTGGGTACAATTCCTTTTTCACAAGTCGTCAGATCCGAAATTAAACAAGCTCAATTCTCGGAACCTATAGCTCTCAAGACAATCTTTGGTTGGGTTATATTTGGGCCGACCAACAAAAACTTAGCGCTAGCAAGCAGCCCAGCTCTTCACGTTCAACAAGATCATTCTCTACATGACCTCCTATCAAGGTTTTGGCTCCAGGAAGAATCTAATCAAGCTGAAGTACCTAACCTTACACCTGACGAAGAACACTGTGAGGCTCACTTCGTCAACACACATACCAGAGATTCTACGGGACGATATGTCGTTCGAATACCAATAGTTCCATCACCGCAACAGTTAGGAGAGTCGAGAAACACCGCTTTAAGATGCCTTAAATCAATGCTCAAGCGACTCTCAAATGATCAGAAGCTCAACCAGCTCTACAGAGACTTCATGAAGGAATATGAAGTTCTAGGCCACATGAGGCAAGTACCAGAAGATCAATCGCGTTCAGGAAATAGCTCTAACTTGGAATCTGGTGAACGACTCGATGAGATGACCTTAGCACATGATACTTCGGTAACAGGAGGGTTGAGGGTCTCTGGAAGTCGAGCATCAGTTCGGGCTTCTGCTCTTCCTCATTACTACTTGCCTCATCATGGAGCCCTAAAGGAACAGAGTTTAACAACAAAATTAAGAGTCGTTTTTAATGGATCAGCTCGAACAAGTTCCGGATACTCGCTCAACGATGTCCTCCACTCTGGCGCCAAACTCCAGATGGACATCTTCGACGTTCTTCTCTGGATAAGACGTCATAAAATCGTCTTTAGTTCCGACATAAGCAAGATGTTTCGTCAAATCAATGTTCATTATTCAGACTGGGATCTACAGCGGATTCTTTGGCTAGATCAGCACAACAATATTGTTCCATACCAGCTCACTACAGTTACTTATGGAACCAGATCAGCACCTTTCCTTGCAGTTCGAGATCTTCTGCAACTTGTTCAAGACGAAGGCTCGAAACATCCACTCGCAATAGCTCCAATGACTAAAGGCCGTTATGTCGACGGCATATTCGGTGGCTCCGACACTCTCCAAGAGGCTCAACTAATAGCTCAAGATCTCATAAACCTCTGCAAGGCGGGGAGGTTTCCATTGGCAAAATGGTCAAGCAACACTCCTGCTTTCCTAGAAGCTCTATCGCTCGAAAGTATCTCAACTGCTGCAGCTCAGGACCTCGATGACACTGAATTAAAAGTTCTAGGGCTTTCTTGGAGTCCTTCGTTTGACCAGTTCATCTTCTCACCAAAAAGCTCGAAGTTAAAGAAAATTACGAAGCGCACCGTTCTTTCTGAAGTAGCTCAACTATTCGACCCACTTGGATTCTTAGCTCCGGTTATAGTTCGGGCTAAAATGTTCATTCAAGAGCTCTGGCTTAACAAATCGGGATGGGATGACGAATTATCAGATCAACTTGCCCAACGGTGGACGCACCTCAGAGACGAGTTTATTTTATTAGCTCAGATTCGTATTCCCAGATGGATTAACACAATCTCCAGCTCGTACATTGAATTGCATGGGTTTTCCGACGCGTCACAATTAGCCATGTCTGCGTGCATTTACATTAGGGTTATTAACCCCAGGGAACCAGCTTAAGTAACTCTGTTGTGTGCTAAAACTAAGGTAGCACCACTGAAACCAGTCACCATACCACGGCTCGAACTTACTGCTGCGTGGATGCTATCAAAGCTCATCAATCATGTTCAAAAAGTACTAGAATTAGCTCATGTTCCTCTGTACTTGTGGACTGACTCCTCCGTCGCATTAACATGGATTTTAAGTCATCCAACAAGATGGAAAGAATTTGTGCGTAATCGAGTGTCATTTATTCAAGAGCTCAATCCTTCAGCGAAGTGGCATTATGTACCTGGGAAGCAAAATCCAGCTGACTGTGCTTCCAGAGGTCTAGCTCCAACTCAATTAGCAAATTTCATGCCTTGGTGGTGTGGACCAAGGTGGCTATGCAGCTCACATTCATCCTGGCCAACTCAACAATTTAAACCATCAGCTCTAGCTCACAAAGAAGAACGACCAGGTGTCCTTCTTCATACGACGAAGACTCCTAATGAAACGGATCATCCATTATGGTACGTGCTGTCGAGATATTCATCGATCTACAAGCTCTTGAGAATCACAGCACTGTGCAAACGGTTCCTATCAGTTCTTAAGAAAGAAGAAAACAGCTCGTTGACTCAAAGCCCACTATCTCCCAATGACCAGCTCGATGCTCAACTAACCTGGGTGAAGATCATTCAGCAGATTCACTTCTCAAGTGAAATGAAAGCTATTCGAGAGGGATTGCATTTACCAGCAGCTCACTTTATTTCAAGACTGACTGCGTTTATCGATCATCAGGGAATTCTTCGAGTCGGTGGTCGGCTACAGTAAGCTCAGCTAGACCCCGATGCAACACATCCAATAATCCTACCAAGAAAGTCAAGACTTTCGTATTTAATCATCGCTCGAGCTCATCTATCAACACTACATGGGGGTACGCAAGTGACCCTCATGCATCTTCGACAATCCTTTTGGATTATTGGTGGCAGAGCTCCAGTCCGCTCCTTCATTTTAAAATGCGTTACATGTGCTCGATATCGTGCTCAACGAGCTCAGCAGCTCATGGGTCAATTGCCAGCATCGAGAGTCACTCCAGTACGACCGTTCCATACCACTGGTGTTGACTATGCCGGACCATTCTTACTCAAAACGTTTTAAGGAAGAGGCGCTAAAACATATAAAGGCTGGATCGCTGTCTTCGTCTGCTTCGTCACTTCAGCAGTCCATTTGGAGGTGGTGACCGATTATTCTGCTGAAGCCTTCATTAAAGCTTATCGGCGATTTGTAAGTCGTCGAGGAGTAAGCTCAGTGCTCTACAGCGACTGTGGGACAACATTCCAAGGTGCCAATAAGTTCCTGAAAGATCTATTTAGCTCAGGATCTCAGTACAACGCTCAGCTCATCAGCTCATTAGCTCAAGAAGGAACAAGATGGATTTTCTCTCCACCCGGCGCTCCTCACTTTGGAGGAAAATGGGAAGCTGCCGTCAAATCTGTTAAATTTCATCTGGTACGAGTAATTGGAGAGACACTACTCACTTATGAAGACTTTACGACGCTCTTAGCCCAGATCGAAGCTGTCCTAAACTCACGTCCACTATCTGCGCTATCTGATGACCCAGATGATATCACCGCTCTAACACCAGCCCATTTCCTTACGGGCTCAGCTCCAACAGTTTTACCGGAACAGGCTCTCAGCGACCTACCAGAATCTAGACTTTCTCTCTGGCAACTAGTCCAACAGAAGCTCCAACACCTATGGCAACGCTGGTCCAGAGAATGCCTACAACGCTATCAAGCGGTTGCCAAATGGCACCATGAACATCATCAGCTCAAGATCGGCTCATTAGTTCTGATGACAGACGAGCGACTTCCCCCAGCTCGGTGGCCACTAGCTCGAGTCATAGACGTTCACCCAGGGAAGGATGGTCGCATTAGGGTCGTCACAATCAAGACTGCAACAACAACACTAACACGGCCCATCGTCAAGCTCGTAGTTCTACCAGTAGATGCATTCACCAACACTGTTGCTGAAGGCGGGGAGAATGTTGAGAAAATGTAGCCTCAACTTTAATTTAGCTCGACTTCAAGTCTACTACGCTCAACTTTAAATCTATTACGTGAAAAATTTATACGCTCTTCTTCTTCCTGCCGGCTAAAAATCAACGCCATTCGAATATCAAAAGTTCAACTTTTCAGACGTCGTCTCAAGCAAGTGCTCTCATTGTGCTACAACAATTTATCTTTAAAAACTTATTTAAAATTAATAAAGTGTAATTTCAAAAACATAGTAAGCTCGAATAAACCTAGATTGTGAACAACCTCAAGATTCAAGTGTTCGATTTTTAAAAGCCCGTTACCTTTCCACAGTCCCAGCATAACTCATAGCTCATTCAACAGTCACAGATACTATTTCTAAATCTCTATCTATAAAAAATAAAATATTTTCGTGTTATTTTCAATTTTAGGGAGTTTCATTTTAAATCTGTAAATATGTTCTTCCTTATACAGTTAACAAAAATTGTAAAGAATATTTTTGTAATTAACATTCATAGGCACTATAATTAATATCCCCTCTTTCGCAAACGCAATATAGATCTACCCGCATCGCAACATTTAAGCCATTCATTACGTGACGTGCTAGCAATACAATGGCACCTCGTCTCATTTCAAGTGAGACATTGTACTGGTTCAAAAGGAAAAAGAGGCTCCTCTTACAAACTCATTTTATAATCGTGTCCTACCCAACACTAGTAAAATATCACTATTTACCAACCAGCTTTATAGCAAATTTAAAGACTTTTGCAAAAGCACTTACTGAAGATTTTCTAAACTCAGAAATATAACGAGTATTGATCCAAAATAGCAGCAAATTCAAGTTGGTATTTGAAACAATCCTATACACAAAACCAGGCTTTTGAATTAACTATTGATGTTTGACAACTGGAAAAATACGCTTTATGAACGAATTTTGAACCAAAATATAGTCCAAATGGTGGATCATATCCTAAAGAGTGATTTGACATCGTTAACTCATTTTTTTTTTTTTTTTCAGAAAGTGCAGTTAGCGAGTTTTTCAACTGCATGCCTCAAGTTCATTAAATTAATTTTGGTGGGTTCCATATAAACATTCATGTTCGTGTGTTAGGGTACGTTCGGTTACGGTTCAGCACGTCATATTTGTTTCAGGTTTAACCCAACAAATACTAGTGAAAAATTAAAAAAAAAAAAAACTCGCCCAGCAAGATTGATTGTTCGAGGGATTTGAAATTTCCAAAAACCCAAATACCTATGTATAAATTTTGAACAAAACCGCAAAAAGCTTCCTGGAACGATTTCAATGCCCGCGATGGCCACTTAACGAATAATTAATGTAACTGTGAGATAAAATAAAATATTGTAAGTGTTCAAGTTTCTAGTGTTTTCATATTGAAGATTTTTTAGCTATCAAAACATGGTCCTTCGAGCCGGATTCACGGAATAACGAGGTGAATCAGTGACATTAAGTGCTTTAAAAAGGGTGAAAAAAAAACCGATCGAAAAACAAGAACCCAGAACAGTGTAAAGTGTATTAAGACAAAGATTAGTGATTGTTTGTGCTTAGTGACGGTGTACAGAAGCTATTGCAGAAATCACCACGCCACTCCCTTCGTTGCCCGACCAATACAGATTCTGAAGGTAAGAAGACAATTTTATTTGTTATTTCATTGAAAATGAGTGAAGACCCGAAAGAAACCGAGATGGAAGAGCTCATCATCGATCAGGAGGAGCTCTTAATAAAAATGAAAAAATTCATGGAGAATTACCGTAAGGATGGCTCTGTTAGAAAGACTTTGCCAAACTTACAAAGAAGACTGGACACCATGCAGATCTATTGGGAGGAATTCAGGGCCAACGACAAAAAACTATCTCGAAAAAAGACACCAGAATCGTTAAAGTTAGATTATTTCGCGAAAGATAGATACACCGACGCAGAGGAGTTTTATATAACGTCGCGTCGGTTTCCGAGATCGAGTCATACAGACTGACAAAATTTCCACCTCCCCAGAACGTTGTAGAACAGACTACAACCCCTAACGCAGAGGAAAATAACAGACCCTCTAACAGTTTGCCAAAACCCGAGATCCGACTGCCAAAAATAGAATTGCCGAAGTTTTCTGGAGATTATTCTGCCTGGCCCTCATATCATAACATCTTCAGAACTCTTGTGCACAACAGTCGGCTAAATAATGTAGAAAAACTGCATTACCTTCAGACGAGCCTTTGCGGAGATGCACTCAAGCTCGTAGGGCACTTCCAGAAAACCGAGGCAAATTATGAAACAGCGTGGTCTGTGTTAGTGAGTAGATACGACAACAAACGCGTTCTTGTTAACACATACCTTAAGAAGTTATTCTCAATCTCTAATATTACGATAGATTCAGCCGAAAATAACCGCAGATTAATAGACGAGATTGAAGAGTGCACTCAATCATTATCGAACCTTAAAATAGATACGGCCAACTGGGATCCCATTTTAACCTACTTAATTGTGAAGAAACTCCATCCCGATACTCATACACTGTGGGAGCAATCATTGAAGAGTCAAACAGAGCTACCAACCTTTACAGAATTAAAGAACTTCCTAGAATCAAGATTCAGAACGCTGGAAGCAATCGGCGCAAAACAACCTACACGTTCCACCCAACAACGAGATTTGTCGTCCACTTCCAAGCCACGGCAATCATATGTCACTACTACAGAAAATGCCTGCATCATTTGTAATGGAGCGCATGTCCCAAGAAAATGCTCAAAACTCATCAACGCTAACCCCACCACCAGATTAGATTTAGTAAAACGAAAGGGTCTTTGTGGGAACTGTTTAGGTTACCGTCATAAGGCCAATGGCTGCCCAAGCATATTAGGGTGCTTGAAGTGTGGGCGTCGTCATCACACACTCTTACACAATTCTACTTTCACTAAATCAGAGCCCATCGAAAATGCCAAACCAAAGCAAACAAATCCAAAGGATACAACATTCAACTCCAATAAACAAGAGGAAAGGGCGTCGTCTTATTCTTGTCATGGTACACGAAAGCAAGTTCTTCTTGCAACAGCTTTAGTAAGTGCGGAGACTTCGACAGGATCGCACACACTAAGGGTGCTAATAGACCAAGGATCCCAAGCGAACTTTATCACAGACTCTGTGGTCCAACGCCTACGATTAAAAAGAGAACGCAGTGACTTTACAATAATAGGAATCGGGTGTGTAGAAGCAGGCAAGGCTCTTGATGCGGTGTCGCTTACAATACAATCTCGTACCCGAAAGGTAACCATTCCAATAGATGAAGCATTCGTTCTAAAATCTCTGACGGATGTTCTTCCTTCCACCAAGCCTAAAATTCCTCAATGTGCCCACTTGGAAGACCTATCGTTGGCCGACCCACAGTACCATCAACCTTCAAGGGTTGATATGGTGCTAGCAGCAGACATATATGGTGATATAATTCTAGAAGTGTAACAGCATAATGGCGCGATCTAAATAGTGGGCGCCACTTATGCGAGGTGTTACCCCCTTAGCCACAAGCCCGGAAGAGCATGGCCAAGGAGCCAACACCATACATAAGAAATAAAAAGAAAATCCGGAACTCCTACGCCGGCCACACGGAGTTGTCTAGCTCGCCGGAGGGGTCGTGGGGTGTGTGGCCGGGGCTTACCGAGGCTGGTTCACCACTTACCTGTGACTATTAAAAATCTTAAATTCCACCTCCACATCCTTCGCTCGTCGCCCGAGCCGCGTCAACCCTGAAAAGAAAGGATACCCCCCTCAACCATTCCACCGAAAAAAATCTAACACAGAGCCATTCTCATGCTTATAATCATTTAATGCGAAAACTCAACATAAACATATAAATGTGAACAGATACAATTAAAAAAAATTACATACGAGTTGCGTACTTTATGCACGTTAACCGTAAAGTGCGCAGTATTGGCCAATACCCCTCACTTTGTACAATGGATGATACAATCACCAGAAGAGGAAAACAAAATTTCCTGAACCAACAAAAAAACCAAAATGTAAATATCACAGACAAGGAGCAACCAAACTCAGAATTAATTATAAATAAGATTTAAAGTTATTGTTAATTCTACGCAAAATGATTATTTAGTAACAAATGTAATAAATTAAAGCCTAAAATTTTTTTATTTTATTTTGTGTAAATTCTTTTGTGTGTCGAAGCAAAACTAACAATCACAGCTTGTCGTGTAAGTGCTATTAAATAATAATTGATAATTGAATATATAATATATACATATAGATGATGACTAAGTAGGTAGACAATGTCACGATTACTGGTTCGGGACCAAAAATACGGATGATTGCGCCTTATCGAATTATCCCAGGGGTTGTGTAATCCGCACAGCAATCCAGAAGTAATGAACTCACAAAATATTGGTTTTCATTTGACTATGGTCGGTCTAAGTCACCGTCTTGATAGAAAAGTGACGTCTGCAACTTTATTGGTAAATAACCTAACGCAGTGAGATATAATTTGCAGTACAATAGATAATTATTTGTTTTTTTTTTTTTTTAAACGGTCCAAATCACCAAATCACCAAGGACCCGTCATATTTCGTGTGATTATAAGTAATCCTCACACCTTACGGCGAAAATCCTCTTATCAAGCTCAATCTCGTTTTGATCCGCCACCAAATATATGCAGGTATAAATTTAAATTATCTTTTACCTACCGGTTTCCATAGAAGCAAAAAATATTACGGTCCCTACGCCTTTGACCTGTTTCTTTCCTCTTCTTCTATATTTCTTATTCTGGGGGTTAATTTTCCTTCAGCAGCCTTTTCCTGAAGAGCAGCCTACAACTTTTTCCCTTCGTTATCCTGGATTTCTTTCTTCCATATATAATCCATTCGTCCGTATTTTTAGATTTTACGGCACCAACCCAAAAAAAATAAATCCCAATTCTATTGATTCAACGTCCTTCCAACTGTTTTTTTTTTTTTTTACTTTTTTCCCAAAATTTCTTCACATACTACTTTATTTACAACTTTTTCCAAATTTTCCGACCATTTTCTTTCCAACTTTTTTTCCAACTCCCCAGAAAAAACTCCTTTCATTCCTCCTTTTTTTTCTCGCCTATCCTGTTTAAATTTTCCTTTTCATCCCAAGTAATTTACAGTAAATTTCCCCTTGCCTACAGGGTGATTTCCAAACTAAATTCCCCAATCAAAATAAATTTTCCAACCGACCGTTACAGAAGGCATTCGTCGCGGTGCACATACCGAACCAGTGGCACAGAACACACAACTTGGCTGGATCGTATTCGGCAGAGCATCACCAGCCATTGCACGTCCTTGCTATCAAAGAATCGCTACTCTCTGCGCAACCATTGACGTCGATAAAGAACTGCGGAAATTCTGGGAAATCGAGGAGGTTCAAACTAGTAGCAGTTCTCAAACTCAGGAACAGATAGATTGCGAAACGCATTTCGCACAATCAACAGAGCGAGAAGAAGATGGAAGGTACGTAGTAGCCATCCCTTTCAAAGAACCAGAACCATCTTCACTATTAGGAAATTCTAGAAACCTTGCATTAGCCCGATTCCGACAACTAGAAAGAAGGTTCGACCGCAATCAGGAATTAAAGGAAGAGTATGTCAAGTGCATCGAGGAATACATAAAACTGGGACATTTAGAATTAGTGCCCGCAGCGGAAAAGGAAATCGACAACGCATTTTATCTTCCACACCATGCCGTTATAAAGGAAGACAGCACTACGACGAAATTGCGAGTAGTGTTTGATGCATCGTTAAAAACCAACACCGGAACTTCCTTAAACGACCTTATGATGATTGGCCCAATCATTCAAGATGATATGACTCAGATTTTACTCAGATGACGCAGGCATAAAATTGGATTTTCGGCTGATATAGAAAAGATGTATCGCCAAGTCAGAATCAGACCAAGAGACAGAGAGTACCACAGAATTCTATGGAGGAATTCTTCCGACGATCCAATCTTAGACTACAGATTGACCACAGTGACATTCGGAACTGCTAGCGCCCCCTATCTTGCAACGCGGACTTTACAGCAAATAGCAAGAGATGAAGGTGACAGATCTCCAATTGCTCGAGAAATAATCCTAAAGGACTTTTATGTAGATAACGTACTTTCAGGAGCGGATACACCAAAAGAAGCAATAACTATTCAAGAAGCACTCATTGAAATTTTGCAATTAGGTGGAATGCCATTGAAAAAATGGGTTTCCAACGACGCAGCGCTCATCGATCATTTACCCCAAGACTACAAAGAAGTGCCAATAGAAGTCAAAATCAATGTGGAGAAAGCAGTTAAAACATTAGGAATCTATTGGCACCCCATATCGGATACTTTTTCATACAAGGTTAACCTATCAACAGACCAGCCAACGTCCACAAAGAGAGCAGTCCTATCACAAGTAGCTAAATTGTACGATCCCCTAGGTTGGGTAGCACCCATAGTAGTTACAGGCAAAATTCTCATGCAAACCCTCTGGTTACATGGATTGGAATGGGACAACACACTACCAAAAAATCTCGAGGAACAATGGAAAGCTTTTAAGCAATCACTTAATCACTTAGAACAAATCAAAATACCAAGATGGCTGGGGGTGACGAAATCATTTCACGGTCAGAAGATCGAGATTCATGGATTTTGCGACGCCTCGCTCAAAGCTTATGCTGCAGTTGTGTACCTAAAGTCTACAAATGAGAATCACACAAAAATTAGCCTGCTCACCGCAAAAACCAGAGTTGCACCAATTAAACTTGTACATATCTTTGCCACGGTTAGAACTTTGCGGCGCAGTGCTCCTGGCTCGTCTTATCAATCAAGTGAAGGCATCTCTACAATTTGGAGATATCACTGTTTGCACTTGGACAGACTCAGAAATTGTACTAGCTTGGTTAAGAGGACAGCCCAACGCATGGAAAGCATTTGTCGCTCACAGAGTAACTGAAATTCACGCCATTTTAGGAAGCTGTACCTGGAGGCATGTGAAATCAAAAGATAATCCCGCAGATTGCGCCAGCCGCGGAATTTCGGCAGAAGAACTACTAAATCATCCTCTATGGTGGAGGGGTCCAGAATGGCTGACACTTCCGGCCGACCAATGGCCACAAGAAAGGATATTAAAGGAGACCACACAAGAAATGCGAAATATCACTATGCACGTAGCAGTAGATCCCACAGACTCTATTGTCACGGCCCTAACACAACGACACCGTGCGATGGAAATCGTTCGCAACAGAGCAGTCAGCGACTAGAGAATCGAGCGTGCGGACGTGTTCAAGGCGGCGCGGCATTACGAGAAAGAATTCCCGGACATCTTATTTTTCTATTAATTAAGCTCTCTAATTTTGTTTTGTTAATTTCGAATATGTACTCTTTATATATATAATTTAGCGAGAAGTGTTAGCTACTTTAATTTTATTAATAAACGAATATTTTGTAGTTCATTATTTACTTGCTCACTCCAGATTTCCACCTCAATATCCTGACAATTTCAGAAGTGGGATCTCTGTCGGTGAGGAGTAGGTGTAAGGACTACTAACGGTGACGAAAAAAAAAAAAAAAAAAAAAGTAAGAAAATATAACGCGAAATGGAAAGCGTGGAAAAACAAACGGTAGCACAATTACGAGAAATTTGTCGGGAAGCCGGGTTGTCCACGAAGGGACGGAAAAATTCTTTAATGGCGCGATTGCATACGCATTACAATACTAATCAACGGGCGCACGGTTGTGTTAGTGAGTCTATCTCACCAGCAAATGTTAGCAGAGAGCAAACGCCGGAACAAGGAACACCACGGACAAGTCGCAATATAGGAGCCATGCATTACACCCATACACAACCACCAACTTGCCGCTCACAGCAGCACTCAGCAGTAAATCCGGACACGACAAATGGCTTCCAAGCTCGTGTATCAGTCAGACAAGAGCAACCGCATTTTTGTTCAGCTAGACCTGTGACAGTCACATCAAGCACGCACACACAGAACCACGTATGCACGTCCACTTACTCAGGAGCACAGTCGCAACAAGATACAGTTTTAGTTGAACCAAATTTTGCTCCGCTGCAAAGAGAAAATTTTAGCTCGCTGCAGCAAGAAAATTTTGTGCCTGCACACCGAGGAAATCTTTTTAGCGGCGTACGCGAAATTATGGAAATGATGCCAGACTTCCATCCGTGTAGTGGGGACTCACTCACTTCTCAACAATTTATCAACCGCATTAATAAATTAAAAGAAGCATATGGCTGGCACGATATGGCCGTATTATTTGCGGTGCAATCAAAGCTAAAAGGCCCCGCGAAACAATGGGTCGAATGCTGTGATATCTTCACCACCTGGACGCAATTCGTGCAACAATTTTTAACGGATTTTCCAATCATCGAAAATGTTGCAGACATACATATGGAAATGATGCAAACAAAACGAAAATACAGCGAAAGCTTGGAGGAGTTTTATTATAAAATGTTGGCATTGGGTAGGAAAGGAAACCTTCCGGAACCAGCAATAATTAAATACATGCTAAATGGAATAAACGACTATGAATTCCTAAAAACTGTGTCCGCCTACAATTATACGTTTTGTAATGAATTGCTGAGTTCCATAAAAAGGTTTGTGTCCTTCCGGCCAACTAAAAATTCGTCCATAATTAATAGGCAACCAGCGATACAAATGCAGACACCGAAAGTGACAGAACGAAGTGCAAGTCAAGCAACCAAAATGTGCTACAACTGCTCTAAACCCGGGCACATCTCCATAAAATGCCCATATCCTCAAAGAAGGGAGCGCTGCGCAACATGTTTTAAGACCGGCCACAACACATCAGAATGTCCAACGAAACAAAACCAAACCTCCAACAGTCAAGCGCACATTTACAAAATTACAGCAAGTCAAGATGAAGTGCATAAAAACATCACTATTAATGGAGTACCAGTTACTGCTTTTGTCGATCCCGGGAGTAATCGTACTGTAATTACAAAAACGACTGCCAAAAAAATTGGAATTATTAGTGATTGTCACACTGAAATAAACGTATTTGGTGGGGCTAAATTTCTTTGTACAGGGAAAATGAACGTCCAGATTGAAGTTGACGGCAATGTTTACACTATTTGTGCTCTAGTGGTTGAAGACGAGAACTTGGATTATGCAGCTCTATTAGGGAGAGATGTACTTTGTAGGAAAGGTCAGCGCTTAATCATAGACGGAGAAGATTGCTGGGTGGAAAAGAAGAAAAAAATTCAAGTGGAACAAACTTTGCCAGCAGAAGATCTTGCGAAACTGGAAGTGTTACTAAACAAATATCGGAATTGTTTTGCTACATCACTGAAAGAGTTGGGGAAATGCAACTCAACAAAGATGAAGATTGAATTAAAAAACGATCAACCAATACAATCAAAACCATACCGGACGGCCTTTGCTAAACGTGCAATAGTGGATGAAATTATTAGTGATTTATTGAGTAATGACATCATTCGACCTTCTGAGTCACCTTACGCATCACCCATCGTTTTAGTGGAAAAAAAAGGTGGTGAAAGCCGACTATGTGTGGATTACCGTCGTCTTAATAGGGTTACAATTAGACAGCCGTACCCTATGCCAAACCTCGAGGAACAATTTGCAAAGCTGGCCAACTATAAACTTTTCACAACTCTCGATCTGAAAATGGGGTACCACCAAATTGAACTCGAAGAAGCGTCAAGGAAATTTACAGCGTTCGTTACGCATAATGGGCATTATGAATATAACAGAATGCCCTTTGGGTTGGTGAATGCTCCAAGTGTGTTTCAAAATATCATCAATAAAATTGTAAGTCAACTACCAGCGGAAGACGTCATCGTTTACCTTGATGACTTACTAATACCTAGCAGAGATGTTGACAGCGGACTTCAAAAACTACAAAGAGTACTGGATGCTCTATTAGCAAATGGATTGACGTTAAGGTTGGAAAAATGTACATTTTTATCTAAAGAAATTTCCTATTTAGGCCACAGAATAAACGAGAATGGGATCCGACCAGGAGATGAAAAATTAACCGCAATACGTAATTTTAATCGACCAACGAATGTTACCGAGGTCAGAAGATTCCTCGGGTTAACCGGATTCTTCAGGAAATTTGTGGAAAATTATTCTTTAATAGCGAAACCGTTGACTAGGCTACTCAAGAAATCTGCAGAATCAAAGTTTACCTGGGAAAACCAACAAGAGGAAGCATTTCAACAGCTCGTAAGTAAGTTGACCGAACAACCTGTCCTGGATGTATATGATTTTAACGCTCACCACGAAATACATACCGATGCCAGCAGCGTAGGTTTAGCTGGCGTTTTATTGCAATCGAAGGATAATAAGACTTGGAAGCCTGTCTTCTACTACAGCAGACATTGCACTGATACAGAACAGAAGTATCACAGCTATGAGCTGGAGATACTAGCAGTTGTGGAAGCCTTGCAACGGTTCCGAATCTACGTTTTAGGAAAATCCATAAGACTTATCACTGATTGTTCTGCAATAGCCAAGATGAAAGATAAAACTGAAGTTATTCCCCGAATAGCACGTTGGTGGTACCGAATATTGGAATATGACGTCGAGTTCGTTCATCGGCCAGGTGCGAAGTTAGCCCATGTAGATGCTCTAAGTAGGTCACCGGATCAGCCCGCAAAAGAAGCCGACATTGCTGGGATTGTTTATAATATTAGCGCCTGTAGTGACGATTGGATATTAACACTCCAAGTTCAAGATGACTCCCTGAAACGAATTATTGCGGTCCTGAAGGGCGAAGTGAAGGATGAACAGCAAAATCAAATTCTTAAGGAGTATAAGTTGATGAACCATCGTTTATACCGACGTGAAGGTAAGGACATAAAATTAGTTATACCTAAGGCAATCTGCTGGAGAGTTACTCAACATTGCCACGATGCACATGGTCACTTCGGTATCGAAAAAACTATCGAACGCCTTAAGCAACATTATTGGTTCGCTAAAATGAGAAAATATGTAAAACAATATATCGCTTCATGTGTGGAATGCGGATACAATAAGCACAAATCTGGAAAACCAGAAGGCCGTTTGCATGTACCAGAACCAGAACCAATTCCCTTCCGACAATTACACATCGACCACCTTGGGCCGTTTATACGGAGTACGAAAGGAAATGTGTACATCGTAGCTATCTCCGATCACTTCAGTAAATACCTAATAATAAAGGCCGTACGGAACACGAAGGCTCAGCCCGTAATTAATATCCTAAATGAGTTAACCAGTTATTTCGGACTTCCAAAACGAATTGTTACCGATCGTGGAACGGCTTTTACCGCAAAAATTTTCGAACATTACTGCGTTACGAATAACATTCAACATATCAAAACGGCTACTCGAACTCCAAGAGCGAATGGCCAAGTCGAGAGAGCTAACCAAACCATTCTCTCATTTTTACGAACATCGGTGAAGGATCAACGACATTGGGATGAGAAACTGAGAGATTTGCAATGGACAGTCAACAGCCAGAGCAATGCAACAACCGGTTATAGTCCAAATTCTTTGATATTCGATTTTAATCTACGCGAAGTCATCCAAAATCAATTGGTAGCTGCCCTACAAGGTGACGATAATCAAGGGGAAGATCAACTAATGACTGATAAGCGTTCCGATGCTCTACGAAACATCGCCAAGGAAGCGCAGCGCTGGAAGGAAAGATTCGATGCACGTCATTCACAACCACGGAAGTATGAAGAGGACGATTTAGTCTTGATCGAGAATGAACCGCCTTCGACCGGGACCAGCCGAAAGCTTGAACCCAAATACCGTGGACCTTACGTCGTCAGGAAATGCTTAGGACACGACCGCTATCTTCTTGAAGATATCGATGGAATGCAAATAACTTCCAGAAAAGCCAAATTTATTTTCAGCTCCGACAAATTAAAACCTTGGTGCTCTGTCTCCCCTGATATTGATGGGATCACAATCGATGACGAGGACCAAGATAGCACAGGAGGCGAGGACGCCTCTCAGTCAGGATTGGCCGAACTGTCACGGCCCTAACACAACGACACCGTGCCATGGAAATCGTTCGCAACAGAGCAGTCAGCGACTAGAGAATCGAGCGTGCGGACGTGTTCAAGGCGGCGCGGCATTACGAGAAAGAATTCCCGGACATCTTATTTTTCTATTAATTAAGCTCTCTAATTTTGTTTTGTTAATTTCGAATATGTACTCTTTATATATATAATTTAGCGAGAAGTGTTAGCTACTTTAATTTTATTAATAAACGAATATTTTGTAGTTCATTATTTACTTGCTCACTCCAGATTTCCACCTCAATATCCTGACACTATTTTCACGCGATTCTCTTCATTCACCCATCTGATAAGAACTTTCGCATACATACTCAGATTCAGTGCTAATCTCAAAAACAGAATGTCTCCAGATAAAGCACCAGATGAAAAAACGTTATGGCTTTCTTCAAATGAAATTAGGGTAGCGCTTAATAAAGTATTACTCATCGCACAAGCAGACACATTTTCCCGAGAACTCACCTGCCTAAGGAAAAATAAGGAATGCATTAGAGAAAGCAGATTATTAGACTTGAACCCATTCATTGGCAGCGACGGCCTTATGAGAGTGAGAGGAAGGATTTCCAAATCGTCTCTTCCATTCGAATCAAAACACCCAGTGATATTGGACAACACACATCACTTATCGCGATTGATCGCCGACTATTACCACAAAGCCACCCAACATGGACGAGTACAATTAACGTGTGCAGCGATACAAAGAAAATATTGGATTCTGCGTATGAGAAATGTAGTTAGAGCAACAATTTTTAAGTGCGTCATTTGCCATCGCCAAAAGGGACAATCATGCCAACAGCTGATGGGAGAACTACCAAGCCCCCGAGTAAACATTTCAGAACCGTTTGCTCACACGGGAGTAGATTATTGTGGGCCATTTGAAATACGTATCAAACAGGGACGAAAAATCACATTAACCAAAGGATATGTTTCGCTTTTTGTTTGTTTAGCCACAAAAGCTATTCATCTAGAACTCGTGAGCGACCTAAGCACTTCGGCATTCCTTGCAGCCTTCAGAAGATTTTGCAGCAGAAGGGGAACGCCTTCGGACATTTATAGCGACAATGGCACAAATTTTGTGGGGGCAAAAACAGTAATCGAACGAGATTGGAAGAGGTGTATGTCCCAGGTACAAGCCGAAATCGCAGAAGTTTTAGCAACCGACCTAATTACATGGCATTTTATACCACCATCTGCACCACACTTTGGTGGGTTGTGGGAAGCAGGGGTGAAGAGCTTCAAATACCATTTCAAGAGAATAAGTGGATGTAGAACTTGGACATTTGAAGAGATGTGCACAATTTTGTGCCAAATCGAAGCTACGCTGAGCTCGAGGCCGCTGTGCCCATTGAGATCAGATACCACCGACTTAGACTATTTAACACCAGCAAAAATCCTGAGTGGAAGATCAATTTTTACTCCCCCGGAGCCTTCACTTTTAGACATGAACGAGAATCGACTAGATCGATGGCAACGAGTGCAACGATTTCATCAACAATTTTGGATAAAATGGCAAACAGAATATTTGCACCGTCTGCAACAGAGGCCGAAATGGCGAACACCGGCAGAACACTTGAAGGTAGATGATGTAGTAATATTAAAGGAAGACAAGCTACCACCCAGCAAATGGCTTTTAGGACGAATAGTGGAGCTGCACCCAGGGAAAGACAACCTTACGAGAGTGGTTACCGTGAAAAGCAAGGATAAATTATTCAAGAGACCCATTACTAAACTCTGCAGGTTACCATATGAAAACCACGACTCTATCAATCACAACCCCTGTCACAGAAATAAGGACGTAAACACGGGCTTTACTGAAAGTACATCAGAGACATCAGATAGAAAGGAGGAGGGCCAAAACGCTTCTCGACGCACATTAAGATCCTCTTCTCTACTCACCACGTTATTAACTTGTGTTATGGTATTCTCATTAACCATAAAGAACTCCGTCGCTTATTCCGTATCATACCCAGATCCCGGCTTATATGTTGAACATCTAGGTGAGGCACAACTGCGACGTGGAACGTTGCGGCTGGACCTTTGCCACAAGGCCCATTTTCAAACCGACATAGAACGAGTTAACGGAGTCATGACCAGCACGGACCAGATGTGCGAGAGAGCTAAACAATTTACTGCTGATGCTCACTGCGATATGTTGTTGGAGTACATCAGCGAAAAGAAAGATAAGCTTCTAAACACAATTGATGTGCTTACCAGAAAAGAACTTACAAGAAGAAAAAGAGGCTTATTCGGGCAGTTGTTGCAATCCGTATTTGGGGTTAATGACGAGGCATATAGAGACATTAAGAATTTAGACTTAAATCAGAAACAACTCATCAAGGAACTAGGAAACCAACATGTACTTCTCCTATCTATGACGCACCACATAAATATCTCTGAAACAAGAATCACGAACAAAGTTAATACGCTCACCTCAAAGATCAACAAAGTCAGGGATACATTAAATGATATGGAGCCCTGGCATGCTGCCATTGACGGCAATCGAATCAATATTCATATATTCGCAGCATACCATTCAGCACTAAACCTATTAGATGACCTGACCGACTATTATAACAAGGTAGTAACAGGATTACTAGGGCACGGGTCAGTAACCGATTTCATCTCTCCCTCACAACTAGCCACTGTCATCCAACAGGCATCTCACAACCTACCTACCACTCTAGAAATAAAAAGACAGCACACAGGACATGTAGAAGTAATGCTAAACGAATCCATGATCTGTGCATACGACTACTTAAATATTTTAGAACCAGTCCCATTCAAATTGGTGAAGGTCACCCCAATCCCTCGGAGAATGGAAGGGTCAACCTATCTCAACCCTGTGGCAACAAAAAACTTTCTTGCAGTTGATTTCGACTCGCGGAAATACTTCGAACTCACAGAATCCGAGTTCCGTGCATGTGATCAATTAGGAAGCATGCAATACTTATGCTCACCCACCGTACTAAACAACCTGGAAACCAATTCCAATTGCGTCGTTGATGCGGTAATTCGTCGAGAAGCAAAGAAGGCATGTGAATTTAGTCAAGTGATCTTGCCAAAAAACAGTTGGAAACGCCTCATAAAATCAAACACTTGGCTGTTCCTCTTAGATACTCCGGTGGTAGCATCCATACGATGCAACCGTACACGGGAGGAGACTACACTTCAAGGGGTAGGCATAATCAACATCGATCGTGGATGCACACTGCAAACAAAGACAATCTCACTTAAATCAAACCTAGACGAAGTCATTCCAGTTGAAGCAACCCATCATTATCCCGTAAATTATTCGATTCCAGAACTTAAACCTTTCACCGTAGGTCCAAAAAATACCATGGACGAAGAGCCGGTGTTAAGGCCGGTAGATTCTCTTGAAGATATATCAAAACTGGAAATCCCTCTGTATACTGGAACAACAGTTGGCCACCACGCAATTTCAATCAGCGTTGCAGTGGTCTGCGCGTTATTAATTAGCTTCGTAATTTACAGACGAAAGGCCTACTGCAAATGGTGGCCCAACCGTCTGACAAGATCCAGAGGAGAAGATTCCAATGCATCAGACAAACAAGAGGCGCAAGAAGGATATGCTACCATCTCTTCAGCTCGAGCTCCACAAGGATCAGGGGAGCTTCCCCTCTCTACCATGGAACGCAAATGGACGCAGAAGACTGGCGATAATTCCCAGTCAGAATAAACAGTCAACTTTCCAACTAACCTAGACCTAAGCACAAAAGAAAACCTCTCCCTTTATCCATAAATTTCAATCCTCTCTTAATCCAAACCATTCCTACATTTCGGAAGGCGAGTAGGTCCGCCATAAAACACCCAGTTCCAGAGTCAACCAATTGTGTGCTTGGAGGAAATGCCGCCATGGTACGGTTGACTACTAACCTATATTTCCAGAAACACGATTTGTCCTTGCTTGGCCCGGGAGCATGTTCGGAGAACAAGGGTGAACACGCAAAAAATGGAACAACGACCGCACGTCGCAATCGATAATACTTATCAGCACGCGGCGATCGTTCACCTGGTATGTCAACGTCTAAAAACGCTGACGATCAGCTGGGTCAAAGTGGTTCAACGGCGCCTCTGGCCCAAATCTGCTGACGGTGCAACAGGGGTCATCGCCACCACCGGCAGGGGACACGACCTGGGCTCATCGATGCGACCAGAGGGGGGGGGTTGGAAAACCGTCACCGACAAGAGTACACCACCGCCGCGAATTAACTAAACTATTAACTTAACGAATAATTAATGTAACTGTGAGATAAAATAAAATATTGTAAGTGTTCAAGTTTCTAGTGTTTTCATATTGAAGATTTTTTAGCTATCAAAACACTGGCCTTTCAGGTTGATGGTTGAACGATCGGATAACAAACTCTCTCCTCGTTTTTGTTACGTGGTATATCAACAGCAATAAAATTCCTGTACCAATAGAAATCTCCTTTATATATATGTATATACTTTTTTTTATTTTTATTTTTCTGCCACTGCACAACAAAAATATTCTAGAAAACGTTTCGTTTGTTCACCTTTGGTTCTTTTTATACCAAATCGAACAATGAAACCACGTGTAAAATTTCATTTTCAATTCATTCATTCAGGGAGCCCCGGTCCATATCGGATGGAAAATCAAGACATTTTCTTAGAAAAACTGTTGGGACTTCTTTTTTATTTTTTACACCGGGGAGACCTGTACGTGACATTTACTCTTTCATGCTTTATTGGGTGAATAAGAAAACTGCCTGAAAGAATATTGGGCAACCAGCAGACTGGAGAAATGAAGTAGTGGGTCAAAAGATCAAAATATAGACGAGGCAGAATTTCGTATGACTTCAAATAAAAAATGGTTTTGCTTGATTGAAGATTAATTTTTTTCTTTTTTTGGCTGGTCATAGAGTACCCTTTATGTTTTACAGATTTTTTTAGGGGTAAAATAAAGTGTACAGATACAAAAATATATATGTATATCTATACATATAAAAACGAGTCCCTGTTTCCCTTGGTCGCGCCATCACTTAAGAACCACTTTACCTATTTCATTCATTTTTTTTAATTTTTCTTTGTAGAAGGCTCTTAAGGAAAGAAAAATTAAGAAAATTGCGAAGAACATTGGATAATTTCAGAAAACTTAAAGACTAATGTTTGTTCGCTATAGGCTACTACATTCCGCATGTCAAGGCTACTACATCGTACAACCGATCTACCGGCCTCAATAGTCTAGGGGTAAGGCGCCTGACTACTATCCCCAGAGGTCCCGGGTTCGATTCCCGGCGGTGCCACGGTCCTAGCCTTTCCCAATTTCCCGCCTACATAACTTTCCTTCTTTCTTCTTCCCTCTTTGCATTCCTGATTCCTCCTGTCATAGCCTTCACTAGTTCTCTTCCCCGGTCCACCAAGCGCATGTCATCGGTTGGTTGATGAGATTCAACTCGTTTCAGGAGGCATAACACTCCAGCGAGTTGTTCTCGATGCCCCGATGTCAGAGTCGCAAAATGGTTGGGAGTAGGTGAAATAAAAATACCGCAGCTAGGTTGTGACAGTTCTTTCCTTCACTTCTCTCTCTATCTTCCGACTAGAGCTGCTGTTCGACATTTCAAAAAAAAAAAAAAAATACATGGTCGACGGTACAAAGGGGCCTTCCCTAAGTCTCTAGTGTGTCACATAAAAAAAAAAAAAAAGATGAAATTTTAACCATGTGCTATTTGCATTAACAGAAAAAATATACGCTATTCTATTACTTTCTAAAGCCACTGCTAGATGGCGCTATAATGGAGAGCTTTGTGGCGATTGAAATCGATCACGACGACCTCTGTGTGTCACACCTGAACACTTTACACGACACTTTGATACAGAATACAAAAAGTAATTAAGTGGGCTTAAGAAAGTTATTTTATTAATTAGAAATTTAATGTTTTTAGTTTGTCATTATTATTCAAACCGTATGTATGGAAATTATAAATAAATAATAGTGGTGTAATAGTTAGAGTTTAATTTGTACACTTATGGAAGCTCTATGGGGTTACGGAGTGCCCCATAGCTTCGTTGAAAATCATTGCCAAGCTCCCGAATTTTGCATGAAGGTCCGTGATTTCCCAAATTTCGCATGAATGGCCGCTGAAATATGACCAAAATGGAAATTTTCTACCGATTGCAATAAAAATGGTTATCTAGGGGGCTTTTAAGTTCGCAATTTGTGGTCAAAACTTATAAATTCAAAATGGACTGCCAATATGGCGGACAAATTTTATTAATTTTGTTTCGATTCTAATGAAAGTGGATATCTGGGTTTTTCTAAGGTAGCAAATAACGAATTTATGATCAAAACATCTCTAAGAATAAAATAACTCCACGAGTAAAAATAAAAGATGGCCTTACAACGGGCGTACACCGACCGTGTTTGAAATGTAGTCCTAGAACATGTGCCGAGCATTAGTGATGAGCAAAAATGGTCTTGTTCTTGCAGTCTTGTCTTGTTTTTCACAGTTAGTAAGACCAAGAACAAGAACAAGACTTAGTTGTTATGCTTGCAAGAACAAGAACAAGACAGACTGAATAAGAACAAGACAAGAACAAGACTAGATTAGTCTTGTCTTGTTCTTGCGTTTGCTTATCACTATCCGAAGGAAGTTTGTGAAACTGTACAGCCGTATATTTATTGAGAAAAACATGATGAAATCTGGTGATCATGTTTTCGTATTCGAATATTACAATTTTATCAATGCACTGCAATTAAAGGTTTATTTTTTTTCAACTGTTTTTTTTTTTCTTGAGCCACTTAATATAACAAAATTTCACACTAAAATATAAATCAAGACCAAATATCAAGTGTGTGGTGCCTTCACAAACCGACGACTGGCGAACTTGGTTTTCTTATGCATTTAAGTATGATATCAAAAGGTCGATTGTACATAACGAAAATGATCAATTTTCCATAAACCACATTCAACAATATATTGGTAAAGATTCGTTTTTGGGCTCAAATTTACCGCCGTATGCCCGTGCGTACAGCTCAGTACTCGGCGATTAAATTCTTTTGGACAAGTTCGGTCGTTGGCCCGTATGTGCTCCCGTTAAAAATTATATACCTCTTAAAAGCTGAAAGACCATCTTTTATTTTTACTCGGGTCACAACAAAAAAAAACACAAATCTCAAAATTCTTAAAAAACCAAGGGATATTGGGATTTTTCTCATGCTTTAAACTTGCGAGTACATATCTTCTTCTAAATAAAGCCACTCAAGTTTCTGTTAGTACGTATACATGAAGAGCTGAACTCAGGTCCAACTACATGTAGACGCGAATCGAGTTGAATTAGGATCGACTGAACTCGACTAAACTCTGCTATATGGCTTGAGTTTAAGTTTTGCTTATATGTAGGCGCCAGTTTAATAGTTGAGTTGTTGAATTTAGTTGACAGCAGCATCTCTGTATTTTGTTTATGATTTGTGCCGCGAATCGAAAATTCAACTCAACCTCAACTCATGATGTATACGTAGTATGTGTTTCGTAAATACCCTGTATGTTAGGCCCATTTTACACGATGAAACAAAAAACAAAAAGTTTACTAGAACGCTTCCAGGAAACTTTTTGTTTCGTGTTTCATCGTGTAAAATGGGCGTCAGTGGATAGGGGAGATAGTTCCCTTATGATGAGGTATACAAGTAGCGAAAAAGTATTGTAAATCTTAAAAACGACGAAAATGTACCTATAATATTTTTTGTAGACAAGCAAATTGGAGACTTCAAGCAAGGACCGACATTCGTGCAGGAAGATGTTGCAAGAAACCAAGGTCAATAGCAGACAGTGGAGCTATTTTTCATCTTTGGGTGCAGCTATACACGCTCATACCAAGGGTAGTAGGCCTTTTTTAAGTGGAGAATTTCAAAAAATTGAGCAGTCGGGTACAATTTACCGTCGTGTAAGGGAGAAATTTACTGCCTAGGATAGGTCCTGATCAAGTCTTACCGTTAGGAATCTGTTAATCAAACAGCTCATAGAGCTATTGTAACTATGCACATTACATACTTGTATGTAGGCTCTAAAACGAGTTTTCTATTAAGCCGCGTTTTTCAAAATTCAACAATTTCAGATACGGACCTATTTTGATTAAATAACATCTCAAACTAAGCACACAGCTACAATTTAAAAATTTTGTGGTATTTTGTCAAGATTTTTTTTTTCGTTAAAATTAAAGGCAGTAAAATTTTAGTAAATTTCCTAGTTCAATTTCATTAGGCATATTTTTTCGGAACTGAAATAAACCAAACTCATAGGGGGTGTGTCTCTTGGTAGCGGGGGCGTGTGCTTCATTTCCCCCCTTGAATCCGCCATTACAATCTTTTATTTGTTAACTTGTTATTGTGATCGGTCCGAAAATCGAAATCAAAATTTTCAAGGTATTTTAATTTTCCAAGGTCCCAAGAGCATTTTAAGCAAATATCGCTCGCGCCAAAAAAAGATAACGACTTCTTTGAGGTGTCGTTTGAAGCGTAGGTATTAACGGAAATATGATCCGAAAAGATTTTTATAAAATTTGGTCGAGCCGTTTTTTGGTTTGAACAACATAAGTGATTTTTGTACCTGCACGATATCGCGCAAACCATAAAAGATGTCGATATAGTTGAGGCACCGATCGAAGAATATTAACGAAAATATGATCTGAAAAGATTTTCATAAAATTCGGTCGAACCGTTCTTTTGTTTAAACGACGTTCGTGATTTTTGTACCTGCACGATACCCCGCGAACGAAAAGCTATATCGACTTCTTTGAGGTGCCGAAAGATGAATATTTACGAAAAAAATGCTCTGAAAGAAATTTCATAACATTCGGTCGGGCCTTTTTTGTTTAAATAGAAAACTTCAGATAAATGTCAGAAAGACTTTAAATTGATAAGTTTTGCTAATATCTAATAAACTCGATGGAATGAGACCCGTTCTAAATGAAGTGATCTTTTTTGGGTTCTGCACAGCAATAGCATTCCAACAAAACATCACTTTTCAAAATCTGACAACCTTTAAAAATCGTGCAAAAATTTCGTTACCCTTTACAAACATCACGAATTTTTCAAACCTTGGATCACCACTTTTTGACGGAGAATTCTACGCGTGATATTAGTTTCAGGAACTTGCGGTTCATCCCGGGATTTCCAGTTGCTACCGCAAAATGTACTCTTTTTGGTCAAACCTGACATTGATTAGTTTTGCTAATTTCTCCAGAAAGCTTTGGAATTTCCAAATGAAGTCATTCGCTTCCTAGTTTATCAACGGTGCTTCAACACGCTCAATATGAATTCGAAAACCCGCTTTAATGTAGCGAACGAAATACGAAGGAAATGTTTGTTTGCTAACGTTCAGGAAAAACAAATTCTCTAGAAAATTCTTATTGATTTACCACTATTATAAGTTATTTGAACTAGCTTCTCTCAGGATTGTTCTGATACTAGTCAATTTGCCACTAGTGCTAAACGTAGGTATAACTATTTTGTAAGAAGTCAGTTTATTCCGTCTTCGTTCATCATACTAGGAAGTTAATCGTGTGGACCACCGAAGGGGTCAAACCCACATCCCAACTAGTTTTAATTCGAAGTTAACCACGGTGCGTTCAAAAACTTCCATGGTTAAACATAAACTTTCGTGGTTAAGTGAAGTGATGTAGCATAACCACAGCTTTCCTCGTGGTGGCCCTCATGCCCCTGTAGGATAGGATTTTTTCCATATCTTAAGGAACTTTCCTGTCGATAACGGTTTATTGAAGACAGAGCCGGCGCTTGGGTTTTTTGCCCCCGGTGCGCTATGCCATATTGCACCCCATAAGCTGTTTCATTTTTGAACGCGGTGAAAGACAATGGAAAAGACATAAACACTCGCTAAATGGGAGAAAAATTTATGTATAGATTTTTTGATACCTATGTAGTTATTATTTTTTGTCTCCCTTTTGCTAGGAAAAGACAAAAAAGCGTACGCCAGAAGGGAGAACTAACATTAAAAGCAACAAAAACAAGCTTAAGCATTCTAACGTAGGTATACGTTTGTGGTAAAAGTTGGCTCTTGTGAAAATCCATGCGATTCTTCATCGAATTTCAAAAAAGAATTGACTATTATAGCAAATTTTTGTTAGTTGGCCCATGTGAAACTGGCCATTTTAATTTGATATACAGTAATAGCCCGGCTTCACCGGCCGAACTGCACAAGTTCAAAGTTCGTACATTTTCACATATTGAACTCAAGAAAAATAAAGCCTGAGTTCGCCCAAAAGAACATGAAATCGAGATTGAACGTAAAAGCTCGCTCAAAAGAGAGTAATCCACTGGAATAATGTAATATCATTCCATTCCGCTTTTGGCGAAAAAGCAACAACTATTTCAAGCAGGAACTGAACATATCAGCTGGTGAAGCCACGTATACAGAATTAAACTTTATTGAACCGAGGCCGGTGAAGCCGAAGTATAAAGGAACCTACAAAAAAGAGTAATTAAAGAGGAGTTCTCGCCAGAAGGAGTTTTGATCACATTAAACAGCAATGCACAATACAGAGCCATCGGAACTTTTTTTCCTTTGTGTGAGTGGATATGGTGCTTTTTACATCATTTTCAGAAAGTGCTCCAAATAAATGAGAATTTCTCGAATCTCGAAGCCCCAATCTCTGGAAATATCCTGTACGATTAGTACAGGGACAGAGATTGATACTTTTCAATTATTTTTTTGTTTCAAAGTTTTCAATTTTTTTTAAATCTTAATTTCTGAAATTGCGCCCCCGACAAATTGCGCCCGGTGCAAGTGCACCTATGAAAGCGCCGCCCCTGGATGAAGATAAGATGGAGAGGAATCAAAATTGATTTGAACAGCCTTACGTCGCTCTCAAGAGCTGCTATTGCCCAGCACTGGTGTATTGGTAGAAATGAAGAAAATAGTTGCAAAAGAAGGTATAATAAAGCGTCCTTGTCAGCTGTTTTTTACATTTTTTTCAAACACAAGCTTTTTTCCTTCCTGTGCAAATTCGGCGTTGGGTGTTGTATTGTGGAAGAGTTATCATTTAATGACTAAATGAATGAACACATTACTGAATTGTAGCGACGCGGCGCCCTTTTGGACATGGCGCCTTCGGACGTTTCTCCGGGTTCGCCCACCCCTAAAGCCGGTACTGGCTATTGGAGGTGGGTACCAAAACTTTCATTTTTCTTTTCCCGATATTTTTTTAAGTGAATATACATTTTTTGATGTGTCCAAAATAAATTTTTTCAGACCCAGGACTGTGCACACATAATCTTTTTTTATTTAAAGGCTGCAAGGCACGCGGGTTGTTGCTAGTATGTATGTATATAATTTAAACCCAAGTCATAAGCCCTCTTTAAGGTTTGCACCATCACCATTAACTCAAGCACTTTACCTTGCAAGAAACTTACTGTTCCAGAACGAGTCTTAATTCACAAGAAATTTCTTTTCAGTATTTTTTTGTTTCGTTTTATTTTTTTTTTCGTGCTAACAATGAACGAAAATAAGCAGAGAATTTTCTTAATTTCTTCCTCAGAGTGGCAGGAATGTAATAGGAGTTTTATTCGATAGCAACAAGATGCAGGTGCTCACCTGAAACGGACCGTACTAATCTGATAATTTGTGGCCCCTGTTAGCCTTGAAGGAGAATGGGAAATAAGAAGAAGAGGACGAAGACGAGAGAGAGAGCATATAATACATATAAATATATTTCTTGCACTCGGTATAACAAGGGAGGAAGGTCAAAGTTAATACAATCCTTTTGAATAAGGATCACGACAATAGGAGAGCAGACCCAATTTCTTTACATGTCTTTGGGGGCTTTCATGTTCTTCTTTTAGATAAAAAGGAATTCAAACATGAAATGAATGGGGAAAATCACACCATTCTACAATTTGAATGGGAAGCAAACTTTTCTTCATTCATACAAGCAAAGTCCTTTCTAGTATCTGGATGTGGCATGTGCCGATCTTCTTGCTTAAATCACATTTCCCACAGGAGACTTTTCATCTTCTCCCACCAAAACATATAATTCAACTATATGTGCTATATGCATACATACATAATGCCTTTGGGCGGACGACTGTGGTGTATGTATACTACTCTACATTATTTTGGGGATTTTGACCATGGTAAAAGGAGGAATGGTATATATGTATTCATCCGGTCTTGTTAGACTTAATTTAGTCCGATCAATAAAATCATTTGCAAGGATGCCCAGTGTTTTGTGAAATTTATGAAGTGATAACATTTGAGGAAATCACCAAAGGCATCCTCAAAGCATAAAGCTTCTCTTATTTCGGTACAGGCCCGCATCACACCGGGCGTATGCTTTTATCCAGGATTAGAATTTTAATGGCCAGGACGAAGTATCTTGTTTCTGCTAAAAACGATTCTATTCCATGGTATAGTATATTCGCCTCTTATACATCGACGGATTTTACAACTCTCAACAGTCGTTAATTTAAAACACTGTTGACGTGTTTTACGACTTTTAATGATGTATTCCCAGTATGAGAGGTAAACGAGAATAATTGGGGAGGATTCTACAGATCCGCAGATAATTTATGTTTTCGAAGGATCTTGGTTGTTTTTGTTGTTGTTGTTGTCGTTTGTTGCTATTGTTGTTGTTTGTACTTGTTTTGTTGCTATTAAGGACAAGGCGAGAGAATACTCTGTGTATCTATCTATATATATGTGCGTGTACCCCAATGGTGTATGCTTCTCCCTATACTGTTTATATGGGTATACAAACTTTGTGTTTTTTTTCTCCTGTGCTCCTGTTTTGTTTGTTAAAAATTTAAATTGTTTGCTCCGGTTTTTATTGCTGGCAGTAAAATGCAAACCATCAAATTACAGGAGTACAAATTTACTTCGGTAAATAAACTTTTGGTAGATAAATGAGGGATTTTATTTGCAAATAAAAGGATACGAAGCTGTTAAAGACGGACGAAAGTTAACCACTTAATTTTTCAATAGAGGTTAAGGTATAAGATCAATAAAGAACCAAAAAAAAAATACATTGGTGTATAGTATATAATTGGTGCTTTCATTCTAGAATTACGAGCACACACAAGGTTGATGTTTAAATCGATACTTTTTATTTTTTATTTTATCTTCTTAATTGGATATTTTATTTAATGAGTGGAAATTAAGTGAGCGAGAGTGCGTTTTATTACGGTCTCCGTATTGTTTTTTGGTTTAGAGATGCAAGAATTTTTTTAAAAAAATTATTATTTATGGCCTAGCTGATTTGCTTGTTATAATTGACCATTAAAAATATTTTAATTTGTTTTCATTTATATTTAGTAAAATTTATTATGTAAATATTTATATATTTCAGCCATAGATTTATAAGTGTAAAACAGTGTCGATGGCTATATTTAAACATAAATTCACATCGTGCTACTTATTTCAGAAGTGAAAAAGATGTAATTCGATGTTGAAAATTTCAAGGTAGTCTAAAAAGTTTGGAACCTAACCTAGAAATAAGTTAAATGTAGGTTTATTTTTAAACAACATATTCTTTTAAAATAATAACTTAGTAATAGATAGTATCTAGTCACCGTATTCTGTAAAATGGAGGCTTTAATGTAAGCATTTTATCCAATAATACAAAAAAGAAAGAAAAAGAAAAAAATTCAGGGTTTGGAATGCTGCTGCGCCATCATCAGGCCATACCTCAACATCTTACCGCATACAAAAAAAAAACAAGTGACGCTAGTATTAGTTATTTAATTGGACCAACCTTGACAATGTTATACCATTCCAACACATACCGTTAACCGAAAACATACTCATTATTTACTAAGTTAACATTTCACATTCAAGTACATAATTAAACAACAAAAATTTTATATCAAGAAAGTCAGTCAGTCAATTGGTAACAATTTCATTTTCAAATTATATACTCAAACAAAACCCCAACAAAAAAACCGCTCTGGTAGGGGAGAGTGGGGTGAGCCGGGACACACTTTGTTCAAGGCCTTATAAAACCCAAATAAACAATTTTTCTCTCTTATTTTGACATCCTATCCTGCAGATGGTTTCAACACCTTTCATTATTTGTCACTTTTAATATTATTACTTACTTTATATTTTCAATAATTTCTAATCGTTTCAAAAAAAAAGTGTCAAATCGGCAGTTCCGAAAAATCGTGGGGTGAGGCGGGACACGATAGAAAGAGCAGGTGAAAGTGGCGTTTATACTGTAACTAATAGTCTTATTTGCTTTTATGTCAAAAATATGTTATGATATTATTATAAACAATGCTTGAACATATTTTTTTTTTTACTTTTTTATTATAAACAATATAAAATGTGAATTTTGGTTTAAACTATAAATAAACGTAAAAATCATTAATAAAAAATTGTTAACAATCATTTTTGGTAATAACTAATGAATTTAAGTCGATTTTGCAGCTAAAGAGTGGGCCGAAACATTTCTCGGTCAACTCAGAAACCGTGTCCCGGCTCACCCCACGTTGCTGTTTTTTAAACAATCGCGTGGTTATCACATATTGTTGAGGTTATCACAAATTCCATGTGAATTCTAATAGATAACATACTAACGAATACTTTTTATTATCTAACCTTTATTGTAGTCTTAAAAACCATACAATTAGGCTTCCTTAAACTCCGAGAAAATAAAAATTTGTGGAGTGTCGATTTTTATTAACAATCCTTACTAATCAAGTGATGCAGGTGCTGACCTTCAATTCTCATAAAATAATGTAGAGGGCCAATACAAACATAATTCACTAAAAATTACCAACATAAAAACATTAACAGCACTTTAAAAAGCACTGTCCCGGTTCACCCAACCGTCCCGGCTCACCCCACTTTCCCCTACCAGTTACGCTTTCCTTTTGTATCAAACCAATAAAATAAGTGCTTTTTTTCTTTATTTTGACCTTGACTATCTTCGTCATACAAAAGCGGAAAATAGTGCTTAATATCTTAAAATAATGCTTTATTTATCAACAAAATATTTTATAAAATATTTCATTACAGCTGGGAAATATTAAAACTTGAAACTCCAAGGGTTACCTCATTTTTGACTGGTAAATTTAGAGATTTTTTTATTAAATGAAGTAACAGGTTTTTTGTTGTAATAGTTGTAATGAAATTATGTTGATAACTACATAAAGCATTATTGTTATTACACGTGTTGAAATCTATTTATACGTACCTATGTATATCATTCTATGCCAGTTATTAGCCTTCTTAAATACTAATTACGGGATTAAACCTTAACAACTGCGTGAATATCAGCCATTTAAGCTGGTCTCAGTCCGAGCAACCAAGCTAGACCTATTGCGCACACCTCACTAACGGAAAAGACAGTCCGACCTCCGGATAAAAGCAAGAAGGTGTAATGAGGACCCTTGATTGGTTGCCCGAAGAGCCCAACCTCATATTCCCATCTAACATCCAAAATTTTAAATCTCTCTCGGACAATACCCCGGGCCTCGAGACCGGGGCTGGCTCGACGAAGTGGTCGTGAGGGGTTTAGACTTTGGTAGTACATACTACCTTAGCACCATGCACCACCACTTAGTTGGACATGAGAGCCCCCATCCGGATCGCACGCAGAATACTCACGAGAACGAGGAGGGCATCCGTATTAGAAACTTTTGGCACCTCGTTAGCCGCTTCGCCACCAGGTCTTTCCTTTTAGTACTTCATGCTGACAATATACCTATTGCCGAACCACCCCGCAATATCCACTTTTCGTACCAAAACTCAGTTTTGATTTACAACCTCTATATAATTCTTTACACTAATTCAAACATAACATTTAAGCCGGAGCCACATAGCACACGTCTTCCGATCTCCGTGTTCCGTGTTCCGCTTCCTGTTAAAGTTGGCTACTTAGTCTTAATACTGGTTGACCAGATAAACAAAAAAAGAACGGAACGATAAGAACACGTAAACGGAAAAGATAAACAAATTTCAACTTTAGAACGGATGGACGGAAACGGTACCTCAATTTTTTGTAGATTGAGTAATTATAATTCGCAAATTTACTCACTTGTCAATAAAATCAAGGGTGCCATGGAAACACACGCTTGTAGCTACGTAAAAATAAATATCGGAACACCAAAACACAGGGAGACAGAAAACGGATAATTGTGGCTAACATACAAATAAATATCGGAACATGGAAAGATGGAGAGACGGAAAACGGGTAGACGGAACTCGCAACACGTGTGCTATGTGGCCTAGGCTTTACCATTCACACAAATAAACTCGCGGGTAACACTTCAATAAATATACTAACAATCAATATTCATCAATATTCAAATCAAAATATCCAAATCAATAATCAATTCAACCCATTGCAATCGAATAAATGTCAATTCAAATCTATCTTAACTCACTAAAAAATCATGTGAAGAAGAAAAACCTGCCCTGGTACCATGACGTTCTTCCGGCAAATAAGAATGAAAATTATGGTACCCACCTCCAATAGCTATGTGTAATATGTCGTTGGATAGATGTTTTTGAGCTGAATATAAGTTACTGTAGCGCCTAGCTCGAAATCTTTGTCCGTTTTGAGTAATACGGTCAGAAATGTACAAAGATAGTTTCAAATATTACCCTGTACTTTTGTAACCCTACAATCCTATTTCCATAAGTAAGGCACCAATGAATGCAGAATTCCCCACCTGATGGTGAAATTGATGGTTCCATCTTCCTAACTTTAGGGGTTTTAAAAAAATATATATTTATTTTAGCTACTTATTTTAAAATAAGAAGGAAGCGGAAGACAGTTCCACCATCGAGCTGCTCTATTATAAAACGAATTTCTGTTGGCGAGTCTTGTATTGCGGAAAAAAAGTTGCCGTGGAGGCAGGAGTTTGTTAATTTCAATAGAGCAGTCGCTATGGTAATAGCGGTAATACTTGCTGAGGGCTGCTACATTCATACGGTGACTTAAAGGGTCAATGAAGAAGCAAAGGGTGCTATTGCGGATTGTTTAATTGCGTGATTTTTCACCTTGTCCAGCCAAGCCAAGTTGAATTTAGGGGCGCTCGCCCAGATATATGAGTTATATTCAAAGTGGGGTCGAATGTAGGACTTATATTGTGGTCAGGGCAGGTGTCTGAAGGAGGAACTTGCCTCTTAAAAGGATACCCTCCTCGACCTTGGCTTGCAGGGCCATGCCTAAAACAGGAGATTTAACTGAGGGCTCGCACTCAGACGGTGTATAAGATTGCTATTGAGTAGAGGCCGTAAAGGCATTATTTTGGTCTGGCGTTTGTGAAAATAAGCCTTAAAAGTGTCCCTCGCAGGTGCTCACTAGAGCCGCAATAATGGGCCTTACGGATTAGCCTCCGCACCTTCCGTGTTTGAGAAAGGTGGCTTCAATTAAGCTCGCTGCACTATTTACTGGCTGGAGCGGCTGGATCAGCCATCTAACTGCTATCTCTCCTGGCGTTTCATCGCCTTCACTAATTCTTTGAGCCTTGCATTGCTAAAGTTTTTGGTTGTTGGCCTTTAACGCCACTTCCATATTTTTTCACACGTCCTCTGTTATTAGCTGCACTTCGGCCGCTGTTTTTAGTACAGCCCTGTGCAAACCTCTATCAGAGACATAGAGTTAAAGAGATCCCATATAAGGGTTCTGGGTCCTGCACCAGCCTTTCAGACTCCTCTCTCTCGATCTTGCCCGCAGCCTCATTGCCTTTGATACCCCTGGATCCTAGCCGTATTTTCCTGCCAAGATTTGGTGCTCCTCACGGCACCCTGCAACTAGTTTGGAGGAAAACTTTCACGAAAAAATAAAAATTTCCTTGGTGACTACTGGTGGGTCCAAAAAATTGTAACATTGGCACCTATCAAACTGGCTTCAAGAATGAGCCTAATGCAGGTCTCAGTAGCATGTATTTCAGTCTGAAAACCCACCACGCCTGTATCATGTGACACCAGCCCCTGTATCACTTTCTATTTTTGGCCCATCGATGGACTAGTAGAAGTGAGTGATTGAAGCTAGCTCTTAAGAAACAGAAAAGATTGCTCGAGGCACTTCTGAAGGAATTCCGCATTGACAGAGGGCTACTGCCAAGTTATGCTTGTTCCGGTCGAAGATGTCCCTCAGATACTCTGAGATTATCGGTCTTGAATGGTCCTATGACTGTACCCAGCATCCACGCGACAAGTGGTCTAATTGAGGGGATTGGGTCTCAGGATTTCTTCGACTTACCCCCGTATTCTAAAAGCAGTCGCAAGTCACAACGCAATCACAAATGTGTGGTTAATCTCAACTTGAAGGTATATTCAAAGTGAAAAATAACGTGGAAGCGAAGTAGAACTGGAGTAGACGTAGCTTCGGTCAACGTTGACATAGAAAACAAAATAAGAAATTCATAAAAAGTAAGCGCGAGTCGACAAAGCTTGTGACTTATGACTAATCACAATTTTAGAATGGAAGGGTAAGTATCATATTCTCCGAGTATATTGTCGTATGACCTTTCGTGAGTTGAAATTTGCCACTTTGGAGCAACGTTTCGAGTCAATTGAGGCCATACCCCAGTCAACCCACTGAGGTGAAGGCCACAGCTCAATCACCCTGCGAAAAAGATATGGTGGGTGTATAGGTATAATACCTTTTATCTTCCAGCCAAAAGATCTAACAATAGATTTCATTTTAACTGACAAGCTTATTTCACCAAAACGATAAAACCCACACAGGGCATCTCCACCCCAAGCAATCTATGTCAAATAACACAACAATTTTACCATGCACTTGCGGCAACATAAACGATACCAAAGCCAAACTGCCAACAATCAAACTTATCCCTTTACCTGGGTGTCAGGTTATGATACATTTGCTCCACCACCAACATATAAACGTTCTATCAATTTCCGCTTAGTGTACAATATGTGTGCAAGGCACGAATCATTTGGACCGAACAAATGGCAGAGCGCTTACCTCTGAACGAGCGCCACCCAACGATGGCAAAAAAATATATATAAGAAAAAAGGGTGGTGATACTATTAAACATGTATTTGGCTCACGACGGAATTGAAAGGTAAACTAATAAAAACTGAGATGCGGCAATAGAAATCCATAACACGTAACAATTTATTATGGATTTCGTTTGCACAGCACTGTTGGGAATACCATCAATATCTGTAGGATTTTGCCGCTGCATATTGGGCGCCGGTTTACCTATAGGAACATCTTTTCAGGTCACGTACACATCTGTTCTCTTTTACTTTCGCAGCCATCTACCGATCGCCGTTCAGAGCTGTACATAGAAAGGCGGACGGGAGGGGCGGTACAGTACCGGCAGGTGAGCCAAGAATCGTCTCAAGAAAACTTATTCTGGGTGATCCAAAATGAGATGATATAACCCCCCACCAGAATGATTATTGTGGCACACGTAAAAGTTATATAGGAAACTTATTTGCATCATCAAGGGCTTACCTGGCGAGTACAAATTGACTATGAACGCCACTATGAGCACGTATCATTCTTGTTTGGGAAACTGATAATCCTGGCTTTCAGGAAATGTTCTGGCTGATGAGGTTCCTGAGCTGCTTTAAATTTGATCCACTTACTCGTAAAGTGAAATTGAATACCTATCAACACAAGCACCATGCATGGGGGTTGAGGATTCGAATTCCCCCCACGACATGACACTGTGAAGGAAAGGGTACATACCTATATGTATATATAAAATTCGAAAATCATATATTTTGTACGCCAGAAAATGGCATATTTAGGGAAATTTTTATGGGGGAAAAAGAAGCTCCTTTAAGTCAAGGTAAAATAGTATATATTTTTTTATTGCGAGAAGAGAGCATCTCTATTCTATTCAATTCATTTCTGTTAACGTTTTATGGGCGGAAAAATCACATAAAGGAAATGTGTTTTGTCTTGCCATTACGGATGTTGCCTAATGACGCCTTAAATACCAGTCAAACTCTCCACTTTCTTTTTTTTTATTGATTTTATATATTTATAGCGAAATTGAATTTTAAGGCGAAGAAAATATTGTGTTTATGTTCGCTGTTTTTTATAGGGCGGAGAAAGTGAGAGAGATAGACAAACAAGAGGGATGTCATCAAAGGGAATTTATAGAAGGGAGGGTAACTGCTTTGATTGTCGGTAAGGGCGCTATTTTATGAGTAGAATAAAAAAAAAATATAAATAAACCAATTAGCATAATTTGGAAGATTCAGTTGGCGTGATAAATTACATCGTATACAAATAATACTAGGGAGTAGGCGTTTGTTTTTCTCAAGTTGGTAAATAAACTTTTAATTTGACACGCAGGCAGGATTTTCTTCCCACTGTAGGTACATATACTTTCCATATAGTCCGAGAATAAAATATGAAAACAAATTTTTAATACTGAAAATGGTAGCCTAAGCATCCCCGAATACCATCCCAGAGGTTGGGGTTCGATTCCTTGCAGAGACATACATAGTCCTTTGTCTTGCCACCGAAATCACTTAACATTCCTTATTGCTTGTCTTCAATCTTTACATCATTTCTCTGTCCACTTAACTGTCATCGCCTGAAAGCATAAGTGAAAAGGACGTAATCATGCTCTATCATCGAAGTCAACGTTTTGTAGGATTAGTATTGAATGGGAGTGGGTGTAATAAAGGCATGTGTAGACGTTGAACAACCTTCAGTCCTATTTAATCAGAGGTTCCTGTTCGATTGAATTTTATGAATATTAACTGCTGCAAATCGAATGGATTCTTTCATTCAGCTCTTAGAAAAATGATAAATAAGTTATTTGGCGTGTGTAAAAGTCGCAAATCCAGATAAATTTGTATTTGCTTTTATTTCAACTTAAAACTTTACAGATTATAGAAAAGAGTCGTGGTGGCTTTTATCCACAAAAAGTCAACAGATTGCCTAAATCGTATTGATCTATCAGCTTAATCTTTTTTCTTTTTACTTGCTAGCGGGTGTAAGTTGAAGCTCTCTTTCTCTCTCCTTTGCTGTACATAACTCTTAGTTAGCTTAATGAAAGGGTAAACGCGGTTCGGAGAAACCCTAGTGGTATAGATTTTTTCAAACTCCGTGACACAAAAAATTTGAGCAGTTCTGCGCACCTCGTTGCCAAATTTTATAAATATTGTTATATCATTTCCTGTCTTTTTAGTTAAAACGGCAACAAACGGAGAAAAAACTCAACAAAATAATTTAGGAAGGGATGCGCGCATGCCGAATGAATGAAGTTAATTTATCTTTATATGTGTTGAGCAGAGCTTTTAAATCCCTGTAAAGCCCCTACTTAACAAAGGTAGTTTGTTCATCATAATAAGCATAATTTTACTGTAATTATGCGAAATATTTCTCATTCCTTAATTTAAAATAATTTAAAAAAAATGCAAAAAAAAATTCTTTTGAATACATGAGCATTTTCATTCATAAAACGAGAGTTCTCCGCAGTCGCAAGGAACACAACCTGCCCGGGCAGAAGCGCGCATGCGACTGGCGGAAAAGTCAACAATCTAGTAATCAAAGTGATAAAAACAGAAATTTCGTATTTACTATATTTAGTAGCAATTGCTACAAATTATTTCTGAAGCAAATGTGTAAAATACAAAAACCTTAAAATAAAAAAATATATGAAAAGGAGCGTTTTTCATTCATAATTTGTAAATTTTTTAAATAACCATTGAAGTCCCAGAAAAATACACCTCCCTATAGCAATACGCAGTCGCGGCTGATTAAATGGCAGCAAATGATTTGATAGGAGGAGTTAAATTGAGCTTTGTCTGAGCTTTTAAACATTTTTAAGAGCTTAGCTGGGGTAGATGTGCGGAATGTCACGTCGTTTGAAAAAATCTATACCACTTATTTAATTGCAACAACACTTACTTGTACTCGGTCCTGGTACCAGCGTGCGCACGCGACAGTTGGACCACAGACCTAAATGTCTGTAATACAGATGTTCCGCTTCATACAAAATTTTGTCACCAGCAAATTTGCTAGGTATAAATCCCAGCGCAAAGCTTTAGGATACACATTCCACATAAGCTCTCCGCGCATTTTCCCAAGTTCTCTGTTGATAGACAAAGGAAGAGGCGAAGGGCAGAGTGGCTTCGGACACACGGACGCCCTATCAGCTATAACAGATCTTGTCCCGCGCACCTGAAATATTCGGCCGGGAACAACTATCAATGGCCAGGAAATACGAAAATTTCATCGGAGAAATATATGTATGCCTGTAAACAAGAAAAAAACAAAATCATGACCTGCCACAATTCACATTTTCAACAAAGTTACCCATATAAAAAGTTGGAATTAAAAAAAAACTCCATCGTGCGGTGCACTGCGCCTGTCCCCTTGGCTAATCAAATCCAATTCAAATCGATTATTTTCCGCGCACCTGAAATGTAGCGAAATAGCCTTGAACACGAAAAGTTGACTAAGAAGAATATTTCATTTCTTCCGAGAAATTGTACATACGTATGCCTGAAAACAAGAAAAAAAAATCATGACCTGCCGCAATGGAAATTAAAAAGAAACCATCCTGCGCACGGGCACTGGGCCATTAACATAAAATTGTGTCGTCTGTTGCCTGGCTGATAGGGCAAAGTGTGTGAGGGGTGGAGAAAGCGAAAAAATACATTTCGTCCGTGTGGAATGAATTTCCGAAGCCACTCTGCCCTTTGCCTCTTCCTTTGTCCTTCAACAGAGAACTTGGGGAAATGTGCGGAGAGCTTATGTGGAATATGTATCCTAAAGCTTCGCGATGGGATATATAATAGATCCCCCTAGTAAATTTTCTGGTGACAAAATTTTGTATGAAGCGGAACATCTGTATTACAGATATTTAAGTCTGTGGTTGCACCCAAAGAAACAAAAAAAAAATAAAAAAATAAAAAAAAATTATAAAACACCACCCAAAACCCGGAAGTCGTTAACAACAAATTACAGAAAAAGAAATATTCCTATCACGAATCAATAAACGTTTCAGATGTTGATGTTTAGAAAAGTAATTGAATCTTATATTACAAATCAAGGCAAATAACTACTTCTAAAGAATTAAATTCATTAGTATTTAAAGCTAATATTTCTTCAATATACTAAGAGGGTTCCTAGTGGAACAATAAGTAGGTAACATGTTTCAAATAAATAAAATAAATATTCTTCAATATCTTAAGGTTCTAAGCTTAACTTAAATTTTATCCAATGTAATTCGGACATATGTTTAATTCAAAATATTCGTCAATATACGATCAAATTAATTGTTGATCAACTAGGTCTTTCCAATAGGTTCAAATTAGAATTAATATGATTAAGATTAAAAGTTCCTCCAATATGATTAAGATAATTGTTCATTTTCTTCTTCTTTAACGACTCTACAACCGGAATCCGGTCCTGGCGTCTCGCAACTGTTCCGAACCGTGTGAACCGGTCCCGATTCTGAGACGATGTCATCCAGTTTGGCATCCCCAAGCTCTGAGCGTCCTGGTTTACGCCATCCTCCCAGCGAAGGTTGGGTCTCCCTCGCTGTCGCATCCCATAGGTCTTACCGCATTGTTCATCACCTATAGTTAAAGTAACTGTTCATCACATATAGCCACGGGTTTTGGTTAATGGTCATATTCTTCGTGATAAATGCTGGAGTTCTCCTCGGACCTGGGTGTCGTCAGATCCGAAAGGCGAGCGCTGAATATATCCGCAAACATAGATTAAATCACATGGTGTTCTTTCAGTCTTCCGATCAGGTTTCTTCTTCCCCAATATTCTAAAGATTTCTCGTTTCCATAGCCATTTGTCCCCAAAAATTTCCCAACTCGCTCTTTTCCTTTTTTTTTTTTTTTCAAAGTGACTACTACAAAGTGAATTTTGAGTAAGAGGATAGTCTCGCCGTTACAACATTAAACTCAATTTATATAAAATTCTAGGTACAGCCAGGTACCCTTAACTACCGACTGGCTCCTGGATGTCGGTTATGAGGGACTCGATACCACTAAAAATACCCCTTGTCTTCCAGGTAGCATAGCGTTGGGGCGATAATGGATCATCTTTTAATGATACTGATGGCGTGCCTTTGCCATTCTGTTTTTCCTTAAACCTCTTTCACTCTCAAGTTCCTGTGTGTGGGTTTCAGATTCGCTTCCAATTTCCTCCGCCAATGCTCCTGATCATGTATCCTGAGAATATTTTCCAGTATTAGTGACTCCTCCTCTCTACGTTTGAATAAGTCTGTGAGTCCACTGACCCTTAACAGGCTCGTTCCACTTTCCTTACATTCCTTACAACTTCGGTTTTCTGCTGAGTAAGCTTAAGAACAACACTTCCAAGATCGTTTCGTTTGCACATACATAATTTGATCTCATGTCATATGCGAACCCGAGCCGACCTGAGGCATGCGTGGCCTCAACACATTATACATCCATGATCCTCAGAAAAGTCCCAGGACGGAGCTCTGTGGCGCCCCGCATTCTCTTCTGTACAGCTGATAGCCCTAATAAGGCATCCCACCGGCTGAACACATAAATAACAGGGTACTTAAGTTCCCCTCAAGTCACGTCTTTACCTATCGGATGATTCACCCCCTTGTTCACCTAGTAGTCTGATACCGCATGCATTACAGCTTTTGTCGGCTGACTAGCGGGATTCATTTGTTTCAGGAACACTCCGACTAGGCTATCTTCCTCTTCCTCCAGACTTCCTTTAGCCTATCACAATTTTTTTATCTTCGAGCTAACCTTTCTACTAGAACCAGAAATTGCACCATGGCGTGAACGACATGACAAACTGGTGGCATGAATGGTGACACCATAAAAAACAGCATCGCCCAGTCTTCCGATTCATAGTCAAGTGATATATTATTATTGTTATTGAAAAATAACAATAGCAGATGATTCTGGGATTTGGGACGTCTGGGCAGACACTTTTGAAATTTCATTGTTTTGAATAAGCCCATCTCCTTGATCTATTTCTTATTTCTCATGCGAGCTCCGCCGTCGTCTGGTCCCAAGTCCAGGGTGTAAAAGGAGGAGGGTGGTCGACCTGCCGAATTGGCCGAAAAAACTAGGCAAGAAACCGATTTTTTTAAAAACGGCACCGACAGCAGCGTATCCATTGCGGAGACGTCCCGCTCGGACTGCCAGCTAACGGATCAAAGAAGAGAAGAAGAAGAAGATTTCTCATGTAACTTGGTACTCCCCCCCCCTTCAAAAATCGGACTAACTAACTAATAACGAACTAATCAATGTTTATTTCCCATATTAGGGGGCCTCGGTAGCCTGGGGAGTAAGGCGTCTGGCTACCATCCCAGTGGTCCCGGGTTCGACTCTCGGCCAGCCCCACGGTTCTTCGCCTTTTCCACTTTCCCACCTACATAAGTTTCCTTCTTTCTTCTTCCCTCCTTATATTCCTAATTTCTCCTGTCATAATCTTCCTTAGCCTTTCCCCACTCCACCAAAGCGCATGTCATCGGTTGGTTGATGAGATTCAACTAGTTTCAGGAGGCATAACACTCCAGCGAGTTGTTTCTCGATGCCCCGATGTCAAAGTCGCGATACTAATGGTTAGGAGTAGGTGGACTAAAAATATCGCGGGTACGTTGAGGTAGTTCCTTCCTCCCAGACTAGAGCTGCTGTTCGACATTGCACTCTATACGAAGAATATAGATTGTCAATAGTATAAAGGGCCTTCCCTGAGACTCTTGTCTTTCACATAAAAAAATATCCATCTTCAACCACAACTGTCTGACACTATGGGAAGACCAACTGGTTGAGTCTTACTTGCTTTTTCCAAGTCACTGACTGGAATTTGTGTTTCCGTAGTGCCACTGTGCACTATGCTGCTCTCTGTGTCACCAAAATTATACTTATTCCTCACTCTATCAAATCTATGAAGCCTAGGCCGAACAGTTGGGGTTCATTGGGGAACACGTGCTCTATGTTATCGTATGAACGAAATGAAAGCTAAAGAAGCCGCTTTTAGATCATATATACGTTCAGCTATTGAGTCAGTTCGTCGTGAGTACATCAAATTGAGAAATTCCTGTAATCCCATCATCAGAAAGGTCAAACCATCATCCGATGATAGGTTGAGAAGTAAGGTTCCCTATACCGCTATAGGCAGCGAAACGTTCTAGTCATTGAAAACTTCCATCAAGAAGAACTTTAGTTCCTGCTCCAGACTTAATTTCATTCACAACAAGGGAATGATTACACAAAGCAAACCCAATCTGACTTATTTGCACCTCTGTTTGCCTCGAGTTCTTCTGTAACCGATACTACTATGACACCCTGCAGCCAATGACCCTTTAAACTACCGCCGAATAGCAATTACTTTTGATTTCCTAAAAATCATTGAGACAATAATTAATAGAATAGCCAGTACAGCTTCAGACCAAAAAGATCTACTGGCGATCTCCTTGTGTGTTTAAACGAGCGTATCAACCAAAGCTCGGTCCACGCTTGGTGAGTTAGGTCTGGTTGCTCTAGATATTTCAAAGGCTTGTGACAGAGTATGACACTCTGCACCGTTGACCAAACTAAAAGTTATTGGTATAAACTTAGTTCTAAGGAACAGGATTAAGAGTTTTTTTCTGGCGGTTCAATCAAGGTAGTATTGGACGACGTGCTCCCAAAATAAAGTACAGTTTTATTTCTAACAAAATCTGAACCGACCTTCCTTCTATCGGAGTTGGCGATGTGAATCTAGCGGCTGACTCATCTTTTAGCATCCCAGGCATAACTCTAACGAAAGATCTGCAATGGAATGATCTCAAATTCCAAATTTATCGTCCAGATCAAGCTTACCACTACACATTGCACCATGACCTGAACGACATGACGGACTAGCAGTACAAATGGTGATTCCTAAGCTTCACCTTACCACAAATAAATCACCATAGGAATGCAGCAGCCTCGAAAAATTGAAAGATATTATTATAATGACTCCCATAGGATACCATGCTGCCAAGTTGTGCATCCCGTTCAACGTATGTTGCCGTAGCTGCGAGGAGACGAACGAGAGAAAAATATTTGTTTTCTTTCTGTGTAAATGCCCGGTTTTACCTAAAGGCAGGCAGCGCACACTTCCTAAATTCTATAGGATAATTTTAGGCATCCGTCACACCTGACCAAACATATACTGGACAAAAAGGTAGCCTTTCAATTACCAACTTACCTATTATAACGACTATTTTACTGAAATTACCACCGTACGGAGACGACAAGCCGCAGATGGAGATTCTTGAGGATGTCAGGAGTTTCAGGGGAGCAGATACTGGAAGCGACCACCATTTGGTTGTAGCAACTCCTTAAAATCGCTACCATCCAGAAGTTCCGGGTTCGAGTCCCGGCCAGCGCAATGGTCCTTCGCCTTTTCCACTTTTCCACCTACATAACTTTCCTTCTTTCTTCTTCCCTTTTTACATTCCTGAGATTTAACTCGTTTCAGGAGGCATAGCACTCCAGCGAGTTGGTTCTCGATGCCCCGATGTCTAAGTCGCGATACTAATGGTTGGGAGTAGGTGGACTAAAAATATTGCGGGTACGTTGAGGTAGTTCCTTCCTCCCAGACTAGAGCTGCTGTTCGACATTGCACTCTATACGAAGAATATAGATTGTCAATAGTATAAAGGGCTAACGCAGGAGAGCCCTCACAAATAACGTAAACTCTACAAGCGACCCCGAAAGACGTTACCAACTTGAACGGGAATACTCCCAATTACACCGGGAGGTTAAGAGAAGTGTCCGGCGTGATAAAAGGCAGCAGATAAACGAGCTCGCAGAAAAAGCGGAAAACGCGGCAAACACAGGCAACAGTAAGGTGCTGTACCAAATTACTAAACAGCTCTCAGGAAATCACTCTACTAAAAAGCATGCCGATAAGAGTGCGGATGGAAGGCTGCTGTGCAGCGACGAGGAGCAACTCCAACGATCTTCGCCGCCCTGAATGGTTCACTTGTACAGGAGCCTCAGGAAACCAGCAACAATGCACAGCCAATAAGAATTACCACCCGGGCCCCATCCAAGACGGAAATAGTAACCGCAATTCATGCGATGACCAATGGTAAAGCAGCTGGGAAAGATGGCATCCCGCCAGAATTGTTGAAAGCCGACTCAAGCCTCATAGCAGATGCGCTTCAGCCAATCCTGGAAATAGCATGGAACACCTGTACCTTTCCGAAGGATTGGACGGAAGGTATCATAGTCAAAATACCAAAAAAGGGGGACCTAACAATATGCGACAACTGGAGGAGAGGCATCTGTTTACTATCTACAGTGGGAAAAATTTTGTCCCATATATTACTATCTAGGATAAGAGAGGCAGTAGACCGGATTCAGGAAGGACCGCTCATGTATTGATCATATTAACACCTTACGAATAATAGTGGAGTAGTCTACTGAATTCCGATCCCCCCTTTACCTTGCCTTCGTAGATTATGAAAAAGCGTTCGACTCGGTTAATAGGAGCTTCATTTGGCAGGCACTACGGCGACGTGGACTGCCTGATAAAATAATAGAATTGATAAAAGCCCTATATAACAATTCCAAATGCAGAGTTCTCCATAATGGAAAATTATCCGACAGCTTTGAGGTGAGCTCAGAAGTACGACAAGGATGCCTACTTTCGCCTTTACTATTTCTTATAGTAATAAATGACATCCTTGTGGGCGCTCTAGATAGTAGAACAGGCGGCATACAATGGGGTTTGCTAGACCACCTTAAGGATCTCTACTACGCCGATGATATCTGTTTGCTGGCCCACAGACACCAGGACCTCAAAAACATGCTCAATAATTTGGCAACAGAAAGCAGTCCAGCAGGGTTAAGGCTAAATCCGACTAAAGCTAAAGAAATGCGGATAAATGCAAACACCATTGAACGAACTGCGCTGAATAACCGTGACGTGGAACTGGTAGATAAATTCTGCTACCTCGGTAGTATTATTACCGAAAATGGCGGTGCAGAAGAAGATGTCAGTTCCAGAATAAATAAGGCACGAGGCGCATGTGCATGCCTGTTCCGCATATGGAGATCAACACCGATCTCAACTAAAACTGCGGCTGTTCAACTCCAACGTGAAGGCAGTTCTTTTGTACGGTTGCGAAACATGGAAAGTCACCCAATTCATCACAGGGCGCCTACAAGTCTTCATCAACAGATGCCTTCGTCGTATCCTAAAAATCCGCTGGCAGGATAGAATTTCAAACGAAGAACTATGGCGCCGTGCCGGCCAAGAAAGGATAGACGACCAAATCAGACGAAGGAAATGGAGTTGGGTTGGCCACACCTTGCGACGCGAACACGAAAATCTAGCCAAACACTCCCTAGACTGGAATCCGCAAGGACCCCGTCGAGTAGGAAGACCCAGAACAACGTGGAGGAGACCCCAACTAGCAGAAGCCGCAACAACTGGGAGGTCCTGGTCGGAGCTGAGAGCTGTCGCGCAAAACAGAGTCCGCTGGAGGGCAACTGTTTCCGCCCTATGTCCCATTAGGGATTAAAGGAGCACAATGATGATGATGATGAGACGACAATATTTTTCTAATCTGATGTCTTTTCGCGCACACTACAATCTAAACGTTCGTTTATAAATAGAACAACTTGATTGTGAAAACATCTTTGTAGTTAGTATTTCCAAACTCTTACAAAATTTTAGAGTTCAAACTAAAGGTTGATCCACATCTACTTGAGCACCCCCAAGACCCTTCTAGCTTATCTCAGTCACTTCTGTCAATCAAACTAAGCTTATTACTAGTTCTCGCACCATGCCCTAATATGATTAGTTGTCTTTATAGGATGATCTGTATATGAAGTCATTAGAAACACAAGGCTATATGTATACTTACATACATAAAGGTTTTCTTAACGAAGCCTGTTACAAAACAATATTCAGCATCAATTTACTCCCCATCCATAATCCTTTAAACTTCCGCCTACACCTACCTTTTTTTCAGATTTCACTATAAATAGAACAGTCTTCGTTCAGAGCAAACAAGCTACTAGCAAGGAGCTCAAGTCTTTTAAAGGATCTCTTGTAATTCATATAAAATAAAAAAAATATGTTAAAGAGCTCTTCTCTTTCTTATAAAATAAAAATGAGAAAGATAATAATCAACAAGGGGAAATTTCATAAAAATTAAATTAAATTTAAAAACATATAAATTTACAAATTTCTCATTCATTTTTTTATTTAAAAAACGTTATAATAAAATATTTTACATGGTTTTTTTTTTACTTTGTTTTATCAATTTTTTTGTTTTTGTTATCTCATCAATATCCTTTTTTTATACTCGCTAATTACTTCTTTTTTTTTCATCAATCTCTCCTTCCAAAAAGAAAATAAAAATATCTTACAATAATTGTTTTTATGAGTAAGTATAAATGAAATTTTAAAAAAAGTAATCATCAAAATCAGAAAAAAAGGATTAAAATTTAAAAGTATAATTATTAAAAATTATGCTGTAATTTTCGGAAAAAATAAAGAATAAAATATTTAACAATTTGTTACATAATTTTTAGATTTTTTTGTTTGTAAAAAAAAAAATAAACAAATGTCATTATAGAAAAAGGAGGAAAATAAATCTGACTAGAAAAAATAGTATCATCATAAATCATAAACCTGCAAGAAACAAGAATTATGATCAAAATATGAACAATAAGAAGAAAGAGACAAAAATTATTAAAATTTGAATTTAAAATTAATAAAATATACGCTAAAAAACAAATACAAGAATATTTTATTTTTTTTGATTAATACTTGAGATAAAATAAAATAATAAGTTTAATAATATTAATAAATAAAGAAACGAATTAAAACCATGTAAAATAAACAAAAACTAATAATAATACATATGCATTAGTTGCTTTTTGTTTTGTTTTTTATACAGTTCAATTATATTTTACTACTTCTAGCAACAAATTTATGCGATCAAATACTAAAAATTATTATTTTTTCTTGTTTACTTTTTATTTGATTTTTTTACTAATTTTTTTTATTTATTTATTTCATTTTTTTTTAAACTAACAAAAATTATTGTTTTCCTATACTTTTTTTTCTCTATTTATTTTTTTTATTTTTTTACCTATTATATATTTTTTTTTATTTATCACGATCATATATATTTATATATCTTTTTTTTTTGTTATTAATTAATTAATTAAACTACTTTATATCGCCCAGAATGGATTAGAGCACCTTATTGTGGCTTCGTACAAAATCTGAAATGATTTTTTTTATATTTTTTTTTAAATTTTCGTTATTTATGTATTGTTTCTATTATGTTCTGGTTATTGAATCAAACTACTTATTAGTTATGCAGTGGTGTGTATGTATTTTTCTGGCTATTTTGTTAAAGGTAAAGAGGTCGACAGAGAGAAACAAACATAAATTGAGTTTCTTTTAAGTACATTTAGGCACCAATATCCACTGAGTGTTTTTTTATTTATTTATTTTATTCGAGAGCTTATTTATGTTTGGATGTGCAAATGCCTCCAATCGTTTGACCTAATCTAATACAAGCCTGGATTCCTCGTAACAGAGTGTATTAGTTCATAATTGACCTTTTCTCTTTTGAATTTTTTTTAATGTTTTTAATTGTGCTAAATTTTTATTGCTTTTTTTTGTAAAATGATTTAGGTTTGACGAGGATTGACAAGTCTTGGAATTTTTATTTTAAACAAGTATTTATCGAGTTTTCTAGTAGCAACGTTAAAGCATCATCTGTCAACGTTAAAACATCAGTCAAGGCTAGCATTTTTGTCATCGTTAAGTTCACCAACGAGCAAAGTTTGCCAATTATTAAAAATCACTCACCCAATTCTCAGTCACTAGTCGGAAATTCAAGAGGGCTTACTACAACTTTTGGTCGTAATAATCGTTCCACCAGACAGGCAGACAGAAAGTGGATAAAATGGAGTCAAAATATTTGAATATTCCTCAGATCATTTGTGTTAACTTCTACCTGCTATACACATTAAACACCAGAATCAACAGAATTAAGCTTGTAAAATTAGAAAATTATACTTGTGGAGGGAATTGGTATAGTTCCAATCGATGCTACCAAATTTTTTTGATTTCAATACCACCACCTTTTTGTAATCTTAAATTCGACGCCACCAGATTTTTGTAATCTTAAAATCTATGCCACCAGATTTTTGTGATTTTGAAATTGATGCCACCAAATTTTTGTGATTTTGAAACCGAGGTCACTAGATTTTTGTGTAATCGTGATATCGATGCCACCAAATTTTTGTAATCTTGAAATCGATGTCACCAGATTTTTGTGATTTTGAAATCGATGCCACCAGATTTTTGTAATCTATTCGATGCCACCAGATTTTTGTGATTTTGAAATTGATGCCACCGAATTTTTGTGATTTTGAAACCGATGCCACTAGACTTTTGTGTAATTTTGAAATCGATGCCACCAGATTTTTGTAATCTTGAAATCAATGCCACCAGATTTTTGTGATTTTGAGATCGATGCCACCAGATTTTTGTGATTTTGAAATCGATGCCACCAGATTTTTGTAATCTATGCGATGCCACCAGATTTTTGTGATTTTGAAATCTAAGCCACCAAAGTTTTGTAATCTATAATTCGATGCCACCAAATTTTTATGATTTTGAAGTTTATGCCACCAGGTTTTTGTAATCTTGACTGCTACCGCATTTTTGTAATCTTGAAGAAAATGATGATGATTTAATTCAATGTCTTTTTTTAAACATAACACAAAAGTACAAAAATTATCGGTGGTTGAGTAAACGTGCAATATTGGTTCCCAAACTCGTGGAGGTGGCTATTAATATTACCATTCAAAATAAGACATTGGTCGAGATATAGCCGCTTTTTTGTTATGAGGAAAAGTGTAAGCTTAGGAGTCACTCTTTATACTACCAGCTCGTCATGTCATCATCTAAACCGAACATGAATAAGCCACTACTGGTTACAAGATCGCGAGAATCATATATCACTTAGAAACGGATGAGGTCGACATGTAGCAAGATGAAGAGATACAAGCAACCTCCGCTTAAAATGAAAATATAGAAACGTCACTTCACTTGTTGGCTAGTCAGCTAACAAAACTTACGCAGACTGGGGTTCAATCACGGATTCGAACAGTAGCAAGTTCACAGGAATCTCGGAACAATAATGTCCAACGTGAGGAGTTAAATTCTACTCCGTGCATTCCACCAGGACGAAACACATCACTGAAAATCACAGTGATATCAATCGCAAATTTAACGACAAACGCAGCCGATTTTTCAAGGGGAGTGACGTTCAACGCCAGCACCTAAGTTGGAAACGTAATCGAAGTCTTACCGGTATTTAATCCATCTACGAAAACTTCGTTCAACGCTACGAAGTTCGTCAATCGCGCTAGTAGGCTGAATGACTTATACCAATGGGATGAAAAAGTGTTACTATTTGCAGTGCAAGCAAAATTGAAAGGTCGATCATTTGAACGAAAGATTTGATCAGGTATTTGGCTCTTGTCAACAGTTTTTGCGAGATTTCCCAATTTCGGAAACCGAGACGGATATTTATTTTCGTGTAATGCACGCAACTAGACAGACTTCAGAGTCTATCAAAGAATATTAATTATAAATTGTCGCATATAAGGAAGAATGGCAATCTTACCGACGAAGCCACCATTAAATAGCTCCGGCATGGAGTGAAACATCATTCACTTCAGAATTCAATAGCCACTACATATTTTGGTACCCTAACTGAGCTTTTACTGACAATTCGGTGATTCGTAACTAACAGCTGCAGGGAAAGTTTTGAATTTAATAATAGGCCGCCCTATTTCACGAATGAAGAAAATAAACCGCCAGTAGAATCATCGCCACTAACGACTGAAACATTGCAATCCCGTCATCATAATAGGAGTCGTCTAAAATGTTAGAATTGCTTCGAACAAGGACACATCTAAATAAAATGTCCACAACCACAACGTCGGATCCGTTGCGTTAATTGTCGTTAGATGCACATCGGTAAACTCCCTTATCCTTGTATCGTGGGCGATTTTGTCGTGCTAGAAAATATTCTACACGTATTCACCAAGTTGTTAAGACATGACCGATATCTCGTTTAAGATTTACCAGATGTGCAGAGGAAACCCGAAGATTTTCTTCCGTCTTTACGTCCATAAAGCTCAAGCCGTTTTGAGCTGGATTGCCCAGATTTAGAAGAGACCGATTGCAGGGATGAGATTGAGGACAATCTATTGTCAGGAAGGCGCATAGCAAGGCAACCCTATGACGCAAGAATGTTTTGGGCGAAAAAGTTGAAGAGAGTCAGTTGGGAAGTGAAAAGCATTTCGAGAATAATCTTTCTGATTAAGGTATTCGTATTAATAAATTCTGTTTTCTTATTTAATTTATTTTTCGTATCCGTCCGTATTGAGAGTCGTAACACCGCGTGACAAGGTTAAAGGTAGTCTGGAGGATTCATGAGGAGAAGCCAGTGGTCCCTGCATTTTACTCTTGGATGTTTTGTCAGTTATTTTTTTAGCAGCCGGCTGAGCCACAACTGTCGGGATTGGCAGGAGACTGCCTGGACGAAGTATTATGCATCCTGAAACTAGATAATCCCGCTAACCAGCTAACAAAGGCTGTGACGCAGGAAGTACCAGACTACCAGGTGAACAAAGAGGTACACCGTCTTACATTTTTCTACTGAATTCTGAATTTTGATCTACCAGGATTGCCACCATTTACAATTAGTTACCATTATTACCAATTACCATTTAAAATTAGTGTTCCTATCATTCTCCTTAGAAATTTTGATTGACGGCGCCTTTGAAATGGAACCAGAAGCTGATAAATATAAATAGACACAACATTTAAATGGCAAATTTCAAGAATAGAATGTTCTGCTTCCACGAATATCAATGATACAGATATGCTTTTCGCATTCAAGCATTTTCAATGATAATCAACAATGCATAAGGCCCCTCGCTACCTCAGGTGTGTGGATTAAATTTAGAAAATTCGTGCTTCTTCCTTGGAAATGTATTATGTAGCATGCTCGTACGTTTGGGAAGCCATCTGATTTAAATGTGTATGCACCAGATGCAAAAACTAAAAGCATTATTTATCCAAAAGCGGTAATGCTAATGAACGAAACTATTATATTATTATTACTTTGAATAAACAAAATTTTATTACCATATCAATGCATGGCGATTTTATATAAACACTACACAAATGTCATCATTAGCAAAAGAACACAGCTTGGTGCAATTTGGTTCAAGTTGATACAACTATTATGTACTGCAAACTGTTTTCTTCTCATAAATTTGCTATACCAACAATAAATTGTACAATTGGAGTGCAAATGGTGTGGTGGTGTGCAAATCGTGATATATACTATATAGAACGAGAGAATTAACCAAAAATTAACGAAAATATATTTGGGTTGCGCTTGGGTGAACAACATGCATGAAGTTTACCCTAATAGAAGTTCTTAAATTGAGGTTGATAACTTGTGTTGAGAGAGTTTACTTTAAATTAATAAAGTAATGAGTTTTGTTTCACAAAGTTTCGTGGGTTTAATTAAAGGATTATATAGGTGGAGATTAAACGTGTTAAATATATTATAAGAAGGCACAGTTTTTCGAATGTTGAATAATGGTTTATGCAATTAAAATATGTAATATAAAGCAGACAGATTAGGAAGATAAATTTTGGTAGAGCGCACACATTTTGTAGAAATATACCAGGGGAATGCAAGAAACTGCATGGATGTCGTCAGCATAATTATAAAGCGAAATTATAAAACAAATTTATTGTCGATTATAATTGAAGAAAATAGAGACGATTTACTGATTGCTAGGAAAAACATTATTTAAACTTCAGCTGGTAAAAAATGAAACCCGGAAATTCAACAAAAATGTTACAAACCATGTTCAAATGGAGCTGAGCACATAAATTCTGTGACATCGTAAATTTGTGTAGATTGCAAAAAATAATCAGACTGACATGTTGAAAATCATGTCCGGAACGTTGGTATTTAAGTTCAACCAACCGATGATATACGCTTGGCGGAGAGGAAGGCTTTGACAGGAGGAATCAGGAATGTAAAGAGGGAAGAAGGAAGAAGAAAAGTTATGTAGGTGGGCAAGGGATGGTAGTCATGCGTTTCACTCCCTAGACTACCGAGGCCCCATAGGGACTCTCGTGGGGTGATCCACAATTTGATGAAGATTATTGATGTCTGCAAAAAGATCGCCGTCTTAGAAACACTGGTGCCTAGGGTTCGAACGATACTCTCGATACTGAGTAGGTATCGATACTTTCGGTCTTGAAAACCGATACTGAGTACTCGATACCAAGGACTTAGTATCGCCAAGTACTACTCGTTAAATTCCTTAGTATCGAGTATTTTGTCAACCTACATATGTACTACTGATAAACCGCAAAAGTCGGATAGTACAGCTCCTAGAGATTTCTTCTGCAGAAAAAATTGTAGTTTAATGAAATTTGGAATGGTGGGAGTTTAGCAATTGGAGAAAAGGTAACCGTTGAGTTCCGGGCCGTACTTCGTGAAAATCACGAGAAAATCCGATTGAAAGAATTTTCCGACGCTTTCCCGACCGTAGCTCGGAAAAACATCGAAATTGGAAAAATGTTAAGAAGACAAAATTAAAGCTATGAAAATTCTCAACAAAAAAAGTTATTTAAGCTTTTCCCGGAAAACCACACGTTTGGTCGGAAAATGGAGGCTAAGGAAAAAAATATGAAAAATTATTTTGTTTTTATATTGTTTTCTTTATGCAGGGTGGCCCACCTCAAGTTACAAAGTGGCGGGCTGTAGATAGGCTTTGGATAAACGAACAAAAAATCATATGGGAGGGGAGCAGAAATCGTAGCGGTTTGGTCACTAGGGCGCTTTGAAATTTTTTTGATAGAGGTTTACATATCACCATGTATTTTGGTAACACGATGACCTACCTCCATGAATTAGGTAGCAGTATATGCAGAATACTCTCACCCATCTAAACTGTAAAAGCGAAGGTTCTACACCACCAACTGCGTTATTAGGATTCTCTAAGTTATTTCCGAAGAACTTTCTCAATTTTTCTAATATATACCTACATACATATGTATAATCGAAATAGTTTTTCTGTGAAAAAAAAAAATGATATTTTGACTCATAACTCTGGAAGTTGGTGGTGTAGAACCTTCGCTTTTACAGATGATATGATATGTATGATGGACGATGGATATGATGAGGAAGAATTTATTGGATAAATTCTAGTTTTGCAATTAACAACCATTCGATTTATTAATTTTCCTTTTTTGTTTAACGGTGTGAAGTATGAAATATTTTATTCTAAATAAATTTTTTTTCTTCTATTTTTTCTTCGTATTTTAAAAAGTACTCGATACTGAATAGTATCGATACTTCCAGCCCGATGCTTTATAGGTATCGATACCACAGTTCAATTCTGATATTAGTACTTGGTATCGATACTAGAAGCCGATAGTTCGAACCCTAGGTGCCATTTGAGTAAAGCAGCCATTTTACATTGTGAACATTGAAATAACAACAAGGATTTCTAACTTAGGATTCGGTAATAACAATCCCGAGATCTGTTCGGATATAAAATGAAATACTGAAGGTGAGGCTTCGTTACTTATGTTAACACTTCTGTATAGGATGCAGAAGAATATTATCTGGATTTCGAAGTCATAAGTAGTGAAAGTCATACGCTTTTCTTTGATATGCTTTCTGATAAGTCATTAATTCCCAAAATTAATGGTAATATTTATATTAGAAGAAACGTATGCACCAAGGTATACCCCAGTGGTGGGCAATAGTCAACTTTTCCAGAGTACTTAAAGACCCTCTTGCGAAACTCTTGTTTATAGCTCTCACTTGAACTCAAAGCTTACTTAAAGGATTTGCCGATACTTCTCTCATTCGAACTCACAAGCAAGATAGGAGAGCTTTGGAACTTTCTTGGGAGCTCGTGTGACTCCAAAGAGCTGCCATTGCCAACCATTGAATGTACCGTAGCACCTTATTTTGACTTAAATAAGCATTGGGAGATATTTAAATTTCACTCAGTGACTACAAAAGAAAACTTTACAAAAAACCACGAGTATTGCAAAAATTTATACAACAATTTCTATAACGGGAGGCCTTCAGCAGAGCGGGTTCAATAGCCACAATTTTGTTTGGAGTGTACTTTTGTGTGGTAAAACAGACTCTCAAATTTGGTAAAACAGTCCCAAGCAACAGCCGCTACCAAAATTTGTCCTCGTCAAAGTGTTATACATTTTAAGATGAGTAAATATCATCTAGCAGACATTGGTGGCGACACCCGCCCGAGAATAGACGCGGTTTATTTTAATTTTGAATAAACTTAATAGGTAGAAATGATAGATGAACCTAGACGATATAAAATACTCTTCGCAGGACTACAGGAACAAAGATGATTTGTAAAAGCAGTCCTAGAAAGAAGAGGCACTACCATATTCTACAGCGGCAATAATAACTCCAAAAGGAACTTTAGTCTAAGTTGTTTAAGAAGGTCAGAAAAAAAGGAACTTAATGATCTACTTTTCAAGTTACAGTGAAATATGTGGGAAAAATTGCTTTTTTTATATATATTTTTTTTTGACAAATAAGTCCGTTATCATATGCGACTGTTTTCATTAATAAAATGAAATCTGCATTCCTGATCAAAATAGCAAGATTTGTGCTCATCACTATGCGCCAAAAGTCTTGCAGCGGTGAGCAAAAAGCCTTGTCTTGCATATTTAGCAACACCAAGGTAAGACTGCAAGACTTTTAGCTCATCACTGAAGACTTTCGGCACTTAGTGATGAGCACAAAGTCTTGATATCTTGATCTTACAGTCCTGTCATTCTTGGTCTTCTTCAGCCAAGCCAAATTTTTAAAATTAGTCAAGACTGCAGGACTATACCTTTTCAACTTCAAATTGACACTAAACAAATTCAAATTGGGACTAAACAAATTCAAATTGGGACTAAGCAATTTCAAATTGGGACTAAACAATTTCAGATTGGGACTAAACAATTTCAAATTGAGACTTATGGGTTTATACCTTTTCAACTTCAAATTGACACTAAACAAATTCAAATTGGGACTAAACAAATTCAAATTGGGACTAGGCAATTTCAAATTGGGACTAAACAATTTCAAAATGGGACTAAACAATTTCAAATTGAGACTTATGGGTTTAGTTCATCATGAAATTAGGAAGAGTGCTTTTAAGAAGCCAGAGGTCAAGGACTTTGTTAGCCATTGTCTAAGAAATGCTCAAAATATGTATCAGACAAATGTTGTATTTGTTATTGATAATGCGCCTTGTCATGCCTTTTCATACATATTGAAGAAGTGTTTCAGGAAAATGAATTTGTTGGTCATAGATTACTTAGACTTGGACCCTAGAGTCCAATGTTTAATGCTATCGAGCACGCTTGGTCAAGCTAACGTTAAAAGAGAATTAGCAATACAAATGCCACAAACTCTAACCGATTAAGACAGGGCTAATATGACTCAAGCTGAATATCGTTTACAATGGTTACAAACCACCTTAATTAATGATATAAGAAATCAAACTGATGTGAACTGCACAAAATATACCGCCCATCGTTCAAAGGTTCATACCCGATGCATTAAGTATGATGGATGCTCGTTTTCAAATAATGTTTTTATATTGTTATCTGTGTTCATATTTATTCCAAACTTAATAAAAATAATTAATACTTTAATCTTTACTGATAGTAGTTCATTTATTACATCAAATTGTTTGGTTCCAATTTGAAATTGTTTGTTCCCAATCTGAAATTATTTAGTTTCAATTTCAAATTGTTTATTCCCAATTTGAAATTGTTTAGTTTTAATTTGAAATTGTTTCGTCCCAATTTGAAATTGTTTAGTCCTAATTTGAAATTGTTTAGTCCCAATTTGAAGTTGAAAATTTATAGTCTTGCTACACACCAGCAAATATTATAATAAAAATTCCTTTTTGCAGTCATTGAGTTTTTTTTTTTTTTTTTGAAAAATTCTGGACCGACACCCCCCGGAAAAAATCCTGGGTACCCCTATGATTGTGGTTTAAGACTATGCAGCAAAATCCTAATGTTTATGCTGTCTATTCATTTTAATATCAACAAATTTGATTTTATTGAATGTGAAGGTAACTGAAGGTGTATTTTAGTTAGGTACATGGTGAAAGTCTCAAAAAAATGTTTTCGCATTTAAGTTTTCAACTTAATTTCTTTTTTAAATATTCTCTTGAACACTCCATTCACTGCCAACAATGATTTGAGCATAAAATTTTGAATTACATATTCTACGTAGCTTTGATTTATCACTGAAACTTTTTCATTTTAAACAAAAAATACATTTGTCAATCCACGTCTTAAATTTTGTATTAAGACCTTTTCTCTTTAAAAACTTCATGGCATTATCCTTCCTGCACTAGCTCCTGTTTAATTATATTTATTATTATTATTATGTTCTGTTTTTTTTTTTTGTTTTTTAAGTTATTTACACAAAAATTTATATATTTACGAAGGATATTGCACCTTTAAAAAAATATACATCAGAGCGATATATTCGTTTGTTTACTTCATTTTTTTTTTTTGTTTTACCTAAAACTAAACCAAAAAATAAAAATAATAAAATAAAAAAAGAAAATAATTGTTTTTTTTTTTCCTGTTTAAAAAAAAAAAACTACGAAATTGGCTCAAATAATACAAAATGCCTACAATCTACAAGATTCTAAATTAGCCAAATCCTATGACACAAGCCTCTTGAAGCCAGCACCTTCGTGTCCCAATTTGAGCTCCTCATACAGGGATGGATTAACTTCAGTTGCCATTGGTACAACAGAATGTACGTCGGTGCCGGACGATGCATTATTTGAGTACGTTGACCCAGCTGAAGATGAGTTAAATTGTGTTGATGCTGGTGCCTGTAAGACTTCTTGCCGCCATGGTGTCGACGAATCAGTTGTTACCGTGGGTATCTAAAGTGCAAATTTTACAAAATATTTTTTTGTTCTTTTTTTTGGAAAATATACAATCAAATTAAGTTCAACAAAAAACACAGCTGCCACCGCAAAAAGCACATCAATTTAAAATTAAAACAAACACCATACATACAGCAAACTCTAGAAAGTTATTACCGTCATGGGATATATTTATGTATAGGTACATACCTGCACATGCTCAACCCCCCGTAGATAGCTGGGATTCTCGAAGGCAACCCCATTGGCTGCCTTCTCTCCAGCTCTTCGCCTTTTATAGAATAGGACTGCTGCTATTGCTAGGATAATCGCTAATATCCCAGCTAGAATACCACTAATTGTTCCAGCGGTATTTGAATGTGATGCTGAAGTCATGTGGTGATCTCCGAGTGTAAATCTAATGGGGTCGGTAAGCACACTAGCTCCTAAACGGGGTGAAATATTGTTTAGCTAAATTGAAATTTCACAGAAGTTGGTTCACTCTTACCATACTGATTGCTAGCCTTTGCCACCAGCTCATATACCACATCTCGTCTTAATCCATTGATATTTACACTAGTACCGTGCACATCGATTCTGTTCGTTCCTGCTGAATTCACTTTTAGTGCTAAATCACCGTCCTTACCTTCGAATTCGTGGTAGAATATCCGGTATCCATCGACTACATGAGGGTTCTTAATTGGTGGGTCCCATCTGTTTGTAAAATATTGCTGTTTAGTTTAGGGGTTTGGAAATCAACAATAAGTTACATTGTCAGAGTGTATATGAGCGAATGTGGGGCCACACACAAACTTTCTATTATCCTTAAAATTTAAGCTTTAAACTCCCCTAAATTTTGTATAATTACCTTGGCAAAGAGTGACAAGGCAACAAATGACTAAATATCCCGGAAAACTCAATTATCTTTGTAGTTGGTATTAAACCCTTGATGTTCCACTTTCATAAGGGGTTCGTTTTGTGCAGGATTAAAATACAATTTCAGCGAATTCGACCAAAAGTCGATATTTGTTATCCCCTTTAACAGGACGGAGATTTTTCGATGATGTAAAGCTTTTGCATGCTTAGATGCACAACAAACATTACTTTACCTGCATAAATGGTAGAATGAGGACCAGTGGCATTTTCTATGTGACAGAAATAGGCTTAAGTGATTCTATTTCTACTACATACCAGTCCATCATGTCGTACAGGCCATTGTGAAATGTCTAGTAATAAGCTTAGTGTGATAGGTAGTTAGAGGAGCGGATAAAAGGAGCCTGTAGAAGCAGCCTATCGAGTTAAGAAACACGGACTTTGAAAGGTTGTTCCATGGTCGAATTGTTCTATTCATGAACGAATCCTTTAGCTGTCGTGTACGAGATAACTTGGGCTGAAAGCTGTGAGGTAGACTACATTTGACTTTGGTTTTACATCCTATCCAGTCTAAGCTTTGAAAGAAGGTCTTATAGATTGCGATACATGTTAGATGCTGCGGGTTTCACTTCTTTTAGGATTTATAAATGTGGCCATACCATCATAAATCGTTGATTAGTGTTACGCTTAAAATGCTAAGGGACAATCAGCCGGTAAATCAAAACCATCTACGGAAACGGAAGGGCTGCTGGAGCGTGTTATATTGAAATGTAGCAAAGTACCTTGCAGACTAACTTACAAAACCCTATACATAATACGGTGCAAACTACTGTATAAAACACTGTAAAGTGGTTAAGTAGTATTAAGAATTTATTTCTAATGATTCAAAGGTAGAGTAGTTCTTTTGGGTATTTAGGGCAAGGCTTCCTCGATTATTCTTCACATGGAGATTTGGAAATATATGAACGGGTTAGGTTAGGGTGTTGGTTTAGCTTAGGCTTAAGGCCAGAAGGATAGGCCCATTGTGATGCCATAATGATCCCACTTGTAGCCTGATGTTAAAGTGTCGTTTCTTCGCTAAACCATCTCGAAGAAGTAATGAATTTCCTAAGTTTCGGGATCCCAATCTTCGAGATTGTCGCAACCATGTATAGAAAGGGTTCACCAAATGTGGTTAGTCTCCTTCTGCTAAGAGCTGGGGCAGAGGAAATGTAATACAGTTTCCTTCTCGTCCGGATTCTTACAGCTTCTGAAAAATCATAGGTCTCAATACCTAATCGGCTCGCATGCGTTCGTATCAGACAGTGTCCTGTCAGCAATCCCACTGTAGCTGAGAGGTCTTGCCTCCCGATGCTCAGTACTGAAGTGGTCCGCCGGAGATCATAAGAGGGCCAGGTTAATTTGGCCAGGGTGCATTTAGTAAGATCCCAATCAATCCAATCTTTATTTGCTTGTTGCATTGTTTACTGTTTGCATCGGAGTTTAAAAGTGGCCCAAGACATACCAACCCTTTCCTTTTCTGGAAGGAGAGCGGCGGTCGTACCTCGCCTATCGAGTTTTTCAGCTATACAGTTTCCTTCTATATTTCGGTGACCAGGCACCCATACGAGGAGTGTCCTGAACTGCTGAGCCATCTCGTTAAGAGATCTGCGACATTCAGAGGTAGCTCAGAGTAAAAGACTTCTCCCCCTAAACGACCCTCGAGCTTAGAGCAGAGAAGTTTATGGCACCCTGAAAACTGTGGTCTATTTCTCCATTCGCGAAGTGAAAGAATGTGGACTCCATAGTTCTTCGTGAGGGTAATCTTGGGTATGCAGAAGTTGGTGTTTGTGGAGACGATAACAGAGTTCAGCATCTTCACCAGATTTTTGTATTCTAAGGGCTGCGATGGTTGCAGTTTCCCTAGCCACAAGATTCAAAGGAGGGAGGTATAACATAACATTTAGGGCTTCTGTAGCAGTGGAGCGATGTGCGCCTGTTATGCATAACTCCTCACATCTTTGCACTTTTTGCAGTTTGTTTAACACGGTGGACTTATTTAAGGTTGGCTACTATACTAAGACACCGTATAGGAGTTTTGGACGGATAATCGCTGAGGAGATCCATCGTAATATGTTAGAGAAGCCCCATCTCTTTGCAATGGAAGAGTGCTATGTTCGATTTTTAATGCGCTCTTCTGTGTTTTTCTTCCAGGTAGCTTCTTGTCCAGGATTACTCCCAGGTATTTGGCACTGTTGTTAAATTTAAGTCTAACCTGGTTAAGCCGGGGAGGATGTAGGAGTTGTAAAAACGAAGAGTTAAAAAAAAGTTCACCATTCCTAAAACCTCCTTAATTCCTTTGGTAGAAGTTGGTGGTGCGATATAAACTCTTGGCTGGACCCGATCTGCGGATAGAAGTATTTCATCTTGCGATGCGATGTCCTAGAAACTTGATCTCTCTAGAACTGTTGCGAATTTGGAATCCAGGCTTGCCTTATACAATTTTTTAGGTATCCAGGTATAGGTATAGGTAAAGCCGGAATTGATAAACTTTAATTTGTCAGCATTCAAAAATAACTATGAATACCTGAAAACGTTTTTGGAACCATTTTCGCCAGAAGCCCTGATTCCAAAAATTACCTTCCAGGCGGCCATATACCCTGGCACGCTGACGGCTTTATACTCAGGCACGGCTCTGATGGCATGCCGCTTCGTTGACTCAACTCCAAGCTTGACTCTGTTCTAAAGACCTGGATTAAGAGCTTTCTTTCTGGCCGTTCAATTAAGGTAGTATTGAATAGCGTCGAATCCAAACTTCCAAATAGACCTTGCCCGCATAATCGTGAGTTCATGTCCAATTCAATCAAAGTGGTATCGAACTAGATCTTGATTGGGGTCGCAAGAGTTGTGTCGAATTTAATGCCCTAAAAACGAAGTATGTACTGTCTTATCTGTCTACATGGGATTCCTCAGTGAAAATTCCCTTTTCAGTCATCGCTGAAGGCTATAATGATCAAGTCCCACATTAGTCCCGGCCTCAAATATATAATAACTCTTTTATTTAAGCCGGGCCCTGAGAACCACCTAAGCTTGGCTGGACAAGGTACAAAACCGCGCTCTCAAACTTATTGGTGATAGGGCATTTGCTCTTCAATTGACTCATTAAGACATCGTAGGAATGTAGCAGCTCTTGCAAAATTTTATAGCTTTTACGGCAACGACTGCTCCACTGAATTAAGTAACGTCGTGCCTGCACGTCACAATTTCTCCCGCAATAAAACACTTGCTCGGTTGGCTCACTCCACTCTCACACTTTACAGCTCTAATCTTCGCGCACACTCAGGTTGAGAAAATCATTTATAACAAGAGCAAATTGGCTGTGGAACAACCTTGCTTATTTAGTACTCCCGAACTCATACAACACCCAAGAGTTCAAACATAAGATTCATTGTCATATCTGCGAACACCCGCGGATTCGACCTGACCTATCCTATCTTTCTTTCTATCCTTCGAGTTAAGCTTTTTACTAGACATTGCACCATGACAAACATCACATGACAAACTGCTAGTATAAAACACCTCTTGACCTCACGTGAAAAAAAGGCATAGGCAGGTTAACAGAGGTTACCATGGTCCTCGAAATCACAACTAGTTCATCGTTTGAAGGCTCTCTCACCCTATTGCGCAAGGAGATAGGGGCCTTAAGGAAAAATGTAGAGCGGCTGAAAGTAAACAGAGGCCGAAGACCGTCACGACGTAATGGTTCCAGCCAAAGACGTTATAGAGAGAGAGTATACCAGTCAGTGTACATCGGGATGCTGGCGGTTAAGAAAGCTAAGCGATGCCAGTGACCATGGACAGTTGAAGGAAAACACTAATTTGCGGGCAGCAAAAAGCGAATAGAAAGCAAATTTTGTACCGTGTACCTTAAAACGAAGTCAAGAAGCAAGTGATTCTTCCTAATTCATACCGGAGCTAATGGTTTTTCCAATAGGACAAGACGTATGCAGCCAACAGTTGAGGAACGGAGATGCCCACTCAACTCAACCACAGTCACAGAGATTAGGCACGGTATGGTGTGGATAGTTTTGAAACAGTAAAAACAGATCAGTGACAATAGCAAAACAAAGCGAAACAACCAAGGCAGGTGGAGTTTTGGGTTGTTGGGCGTAGCAGCTTTTGAAAATGTTTGACAAGTTCACAAAAAGGGATCTAACTTCTTAACCCTATCTTTGCGGGTTTTCAGTAAGGGTTAATTCTGTTACCTACTCTATTTCTAATCTTCAAAGAAATCATTTAGTAATTGTGTTATATTATATTGTTCTCTGTCTCTGCGGCGAATATAACTGAAATATACATTTTTAAATTAGTTCGTTTCCTTTCGAGGCCGTCCATTCAAAGTAGTACTGGATGGAGTCAAATTTAAACCACCACCAGGGATCAGTTCTGTCGCCTGCTCTATTTCATATCCACAACGCAGCCTTACTGAAGTAAGTTAAGCCCCTGTCATACATTGTCTTCTCAATCGTGAGTTCAGTCAATAAAGTCAATTCAGTCAATAAAGAGATCGACCTTACGTTTTATTGAGGCCACAAGAATCGTGTAGTAAACCACGCGCACAGAAGAAAGTACTGTTGAATCTTTCTTCCATATGGATATGGTATGGAACAGGCGACTTATTTATCTGTTAACATCTTAGGCATAACATAAACACAGGAATGCGATGGACTAACCCCATTTTCAAAGTTCAATACGGGTACAAGTGCACACTGGTAGAAACATAAGGGTTAAAACATGGTCTGGTTAAAGTAAACCTAGACAATGAAGTCAGTAGCTGGGTCACAGATTCTTACTCGGCCAACAAGTATATTTCAGTGGGCTTCATTCGCTTATACATCGACAACTTTTTTTTTAAAACAAAAACCAAAAAATAATCTTACCTTATAAGTACTTCATTATCCGACACAACAGTGGCAGCCAAATTCTGTGGTGGTCCCGGCAACCGATCCCGATTACTCTGGAAACAACCAATTATAGTCCTAGTATGCTGCAGAGCACACAATCCCCCCGGAGCAAGAGGCTCACCCCTGCACCAATTTAGACACTTCCTTGGAATATCCGAGTTAGCACAGCACATCCTATGATCTGATCCGTCAGCAGCGCACTTCATCAGTTTATCAAAATCCACTATACATTCTGGCTGATCAATAACCGCATCAATATCGATGTAGAAGCTGCACGCTGCCATGCACGACGAGGATACATTCTGGGATATGCAACATTCAGATATATTATGCGCCGCAGGTGTATTTCGGACCCGAACTGAGACAGGTATTGTGCCAGATCCTAGAGCATTTTCGGCATGACAGAAGTAATCACCGACATCGGTTGGTTGTAGCTTTGATATATGAAGGTTCATAATGTAAAGGGCTGGGTCCCCTTCGTCATGTACAAGAGACATATCATAATTTCCGCCCTGTATAACCGGAATGCGACCGTCGTGATCCCGCCAGAAGATTGCTTTTGGTGTCGGCTTTGCTTTCACTGTACATTTGAGGTCGACCTCTTCGCCAAGATGAGCAACTGTGATTTCGGATGCATGGATCCTTGGTGGGTCTGAAATATAATTAAGTAATTGTTGAGTATTTTGTTGTTAATTGATTTTTTGAGGAGTTAAGTTAAGGGAGGAATCACATATACAGGAACACATAAGCTTTCCTCCTTGGTTTGTACACTCTTTGTGCACCTTTACCAAACTCGAGTTTATTGTAAAAATTGATATGAATTTTTACATTAATTCAATTGAATGTTATTTGAATCACACGTCATTTTCTGTTTATCACTTTTCATGTATTTTAATCGATTTACAACGTCATAATATTCTCTACAGCCTATCAATAAGTGGAAAGCTTTCAGTCACTAATTTACAAAAACAACATACTGCTATAAACAGAGTGAGTGCTTGGCTTCCTCGTTCAATCCTTCCCAGGTAAAAATTAAATTTGCGTTATTGAATAAATGGGTTAGGATTTGCAATATGTGTATTACCCGCTGATTGTTCAGGGTGAGTAGTGGATTTGGGGTTATAGTCCAGTAAATAGGTCGAAAAAAGGCCTTCGTAATGCGAAAAATACCGCACGCGATTTTTTTTACCAAATGATTTTATATATTTTTATGAGCTTAAATTCAAAATGGCGTCATCCCCACCCTTATGCTTAACTTACAGTGAAGGGAAACGCGTTTAATTCTATATCTCAGAAACTATGCTTTTTACGACAAAAATGTATATAACCTTTTTTGTAGATAAATAAGAGATTTTTGTTCAGAATTTGTTTTTGTAAAGTCAATATGTTCGGAGTGCTTCAAATTTTATATATCACTTTCTTTGCACTATATTTCGTTAACGGTTAACCCGCCATAAAAAAATCCTTCCTAAGACTTATAGAACACACAATTATGTTTAGTTTTTGTTATAATTATTTTTCACATAGGGCTAATATTGCACGAGCTATAGTGCTTTAAGTGTCGAAAAACGTGAAGTGAAAAGTATTTTTTGCCAATATCTTTTTAATTGCACGTTTTATTGCAAAACTGATTATAACATTTTTTGTGAGTAATTTCATTTCCCACATTTTTCGTTTCGGGAGGCCTATGGAAAAGAGTTTATGCACCAAAGAAATTTCGCAATTATTTGTATGAACATTTATGTGCATTGATATATGAAACGTTTGGCGCTGAATAGCGGCTAAAGTATAAATGCTACAAAAAAATGTTTACAGCAAAATTTTCACAGAATTTTATAAGAAGCATATTTGTTGGTATAAATTTTCGTCGTAAATGAATAGTTGACGAGATATTTGCAAATAACCATTCCTTATTAACGTTTAAGGTGTAATAACCCCATAAATATCAACTTTACAGAAAAGCGTCCTAACAAAAAATGGCGGAAATGAAAATGCGTACAAAAAACGTTATAATCAGTTTTGCAATAAAACGTGCAATTAGAAAGATATTGGCAAAAAACTACTTTTGAATTCACATTTTTCGACACTTAAAGCACTATAGTATAGGTGCTATCCAAGGCTTTACGGTGCAAATCACATTTAAGAAGTGGCAAAGAAGATTCGTTGATTTTAACAGAAAGGTTATCAGATATAAATACTAGATCCAGAAATTTTCCAAAAAGGTTTCCTATCGTACTTATCTGAGCTAAATCTAGACCTAAAATACCGTCAATAAAAGCAATCTCGATTTCTGAAGACACATTCGATGGAAGCAAAGAATCATCCTCATCCATACAACTCCATGTCACGCCACTCAGGTTGAAATCTCCAACCACACAAATTCCTTCTGTCGGAGAGAGCATTGATGAAATATGTAGATTCTATGTTTAATAAATGACTCATGTAAATATCCAAATTAGATGATGACGGAATATAGCTAACACAAAAGACAATTGAGAAGCTGGAACAAGCTGCAGTAACTCGAACGAAAAGTTGTTCAATATTCACTTCCACACACGGTAAAGAAAGTTCTATGCTGGCCACATCAACACGGACAGCAATCAAGACACCGCCACCCCTACTGCATCCAGAAGAAAGCCGACATCGATCCTTTCTATAGACAACGTAGTGATTGCTTATAAATTCCGAAGATGATATATTCTCCGTCAACCAGGTTTCGTTAGAATTATGTCATATTCATTTTCCAAAACTGCAAGTTTGAAATCACTTAATTTAGTACGCATACCTCTTATATTTTGGTAATAAATTGAAAAATTTCTAGGTGCATAAGTATATCGCTTTGACCTAGGTATTCAAGATGGGTGGCTGAATACTGGCGTCTTTTGAAGGTGGATGATTATCGAAAGAACTTAATTCAAGACCCAATGGCCAGGCGGATGCATCCATGAATTTAGCATAAAGGTCTGATGGAACTCCTAATTTAAAATTAATAAATTTCAAACTGGAAAGGTTTACTTCTTTCTTTATAAGAGGAAAACATTTAAGCAGATCTTCCTCAACATTAAATCTTTCAGCGGCAAATTTCGTTATAGAAGCCGGTGTAGTAGAGGGTAAAAGCTTACCAAGGCGAATCCACTTCATACGCCTAAGTACAGAAAGCTCACCGGATGAAATACTCGAACCGATCAGCTTCTTCACTCTTCGTTTTCTATTCACAACATTCCAGGCAGCGCCATCTGATTCGGTCGTAGCAGCAGCAGCGTGGGATGCCGTTGATTGCAAGGCAGCCGCTGGCGTGAGCTGTAAATCTGAAACTGTGATCGATGCTGCATTTGAAGCTTCAGCCGCAGGTGATTTAGCAATGGAAGCATCATCCACTGGCACAATCGAATCTAAAACCGTTGCTTCTGTGACCATCACGTCTGGGACCTCCGTTCTAGGCCGAAGCGAAATTTTCGTTTTAGCAGCGTTCTCTGGTCGAAGGCTATTTTTTCGGAGGATGTTTTTAAACTTAGAACATCCTGCTGCAACTTCCTAATTTCCTGAGTAAGCATACCCAGTCTAGAAGACAAGACACCATCAAACAAATCTTTGCAGGAATTGCACCGCCACACAAGATTTACGCGTGATTTTAAAGCTGCCGCAGTATTATCATTGATACCTGCGCAGCGTTTATGATATTTCCGCTCGCAAACAAAGCACGAATGTACACCGTCTGCGAATAATTGCTTAGCGCACTTAAAACACTTTTCAACACAGTTCATGTTCGAAAGAAAAATAGTGATATTATATATCCATATATCGTATTAAAGTCATTGTAAAGTAGTTGTATATCCATCGTATCAAATTCATTGTACAGTAATTAAGTTTAAATAGTTAAATTAAAGTGTAATAGACAATTCAGTGTTTTCGATATCTGCCGTGCAAAGGCGAAATGACCGATATGCAAAAACCTCGATTCGAGAAAAACGAGATCAAAGTTTTCAAAATACATGAAACCGAAGCAAATAAAGTAAGCATTTACTTTGATAACTTTTAATTAAAAAGGACAATAAGTCTGAAATTTTTTTTAAGGATAAATATGAATATTTCATATCAAAAAAAGCATACAAAGCCATTTTGACCTAAAATGCATATACGTCATTTGTCCTTTGCACGGCAGATATCTTGAATGTAAATATTTTATTTTGTGGTTCCTTCACGAGAGTGAGTGCACCACCCCAAAGCAAGGCCAAACGGGAAGAAAAAATTGGCAGCAAAACATTAGTCCTTCGAGCCGGATACTATTGGAATCAGCAGTCATCAAAATATTATCATAAAAAAATTGTATCACGTAAGTCCCATTTCCTTTCCTAAGTGCAATGCATGTTTGTTTACGGATTTAAATATCCAATAAAGAAATTAAATGTTATAATAATTAATTTTTTTTGAAAGGGAGGTCTTAAAAACCAAGCTTGTCGCAGCGCATCAACATCCCACAGAATTTACTTTCATGAGCATGAAAGAGCCAGGATACACCGCCATATCAAGAGGAGAAGTCCTCCACCTGATCAAATGTCAAGCAGTCGAAGTAATAATCAGAAAATCCGAACGGTGTTTTAGCGAGCTCCCCGTCACATATCAAAATCGAAGCTTCTTCATCATACCGATAACAAATCTGCTACAAGAATTTGGTACGGAGATACCTTGCTCGTCAACCCTTACCTCAACGTATTTTCTACACGGAACCTAGTATGGAATTTCGCCACAAATCCATCGATTAGAGTCACTCGAATCACTAAGACCATCAGAAGATATACCGTAGAAATATAATGATCCTCATGAATTGATTAAATCTGGTATACATACGTTCTTATGAAAGTGTCAATGACCTACGAAAGCAAATAATGTACCCTTCAGAACGTCAAGCAATTGAGAACATCGTTACTAAGGCCTTAGTCGGACACGACATAGATCAACAGGGTATCAACATTCTACACCTCTTCTCCAATCGCCATTTTACTCAAATATCGGAATATCTATTTCAAACCTGGTCGGTATTCTCAACTTTAGGTCAAGTATCTGATGGATTCATTGGACTATGGCTCATAATACGCCTAGTTAACTATGTCGTAGGGGTAGTTATCAACGCCAAACTCATCTCTACACTCCGAGGAAAAAGCTGATGGCTACTTGCAGCAACGTGTAACACACTTACCACATATCTGGTGCATAAAGACTTGCGACAATCTCATCAAGAACCAAACATACAATTGACGTCGGTATGCACTGAGTCACCTCAACAAGCAGCAGAGGAGCCCATCGAACGAGTTCCTACAAATGGAGTTCGAGAGTTAAGTAGCAGCACCATATCATTAGACTCACTTCAACGAAAAACAAAAATATATCCATCACTAACTAGTAAAGCATAAACCAACTTGCATTGCATTTTTCTTCCTCTTATCCAGAAACAAATTCATCTCCTTTCCATATCCTTTATCTATATTCCTAATCTAGGGCGAGTCGGAGCGCCCAAATAACTCCTTGCACGAGAAGCTATTGTGGTTCGGAGGAAATGCCAGCCACATAACCTCATATAATTAGTATCTTTTTTTTTCTCTTTGAAATACAACTGACTTATGGCCTAGTTAATGTTGGTGAGTTCTGCAATTTCCCAATGATTACGGGTTGATTGCAAGACATTTTTCCGATATGTTGTGTCAGTTCTTTTATATTTCTATGCGTCAGAATTGGATCAATGATTGATTGTATGTATATATTGTTTCCTAAACACCCGCTTTAGAAAAGAGGCGTTCAGAAGGCACAGAAGTTGCAACGCTGCACAGTCTTAGTTTAAAAAGTTGATAGTGTCTAGGATATTGACCTTTTCTCGAATACCACCACTTTGCTGGGTCTTTATATCTTAGCAACAGTGGATTTATCTATGGCTTCAGTTGTTTGATTTGTGGTTTTTATTAAGTCATACACCTGCTAATCAAAGTCATCCCAAATACTAGACTCCAGTTCCGAAAGTGGAGACAATGTTGTAATTGTAGATACTGGCATGGCTTCACAAGCACGGTTTTGAATCTCTTATGCATTAAACTGACCCAGAGTAGATATGAAAGCTATGCCTCCAGAAAGTATATTTGTATTTTACAATAGCACCTCGCCTAAAAAGAAGTAAGAAATGTCTCTCGAATATAAAACTTAACTCCCTCGACAAATGTAAGATAATTGCTAACTGACCACGTTTCTCATGGGTACATTTTGCTACCCCTTTCTGGTTCTGTTTCGTAGCTGGTTGTCTGCAGTATGAACAAGATCAGAGCTCTGCTCAATATCTTCCATGGTAGAGCTCAGGGCTTGAACTTCTGTCACATTAATGCACGGAGTCTATGTAACAAAATAGACGAACTACAAGAAATTTTTCGGGGCTCTAATGTTCACGTCATTTTAGTATCTGAGGCCTCTTTGCGCGAACATGTTCCCTCTAAATTTGTATCACTAGAAGGCTACTATCTGTATCGTAATGACAGGAAAAACCGTGCTGGTGGTGGAGTAGCCATCTATGTAAAGAATACTCTTCGTTCTTTCAAAGTCAGAGAATCTATCACCAATGCCTTGGAGTATCTTAGCATTGAAATAAGTTGTGGGAACAGCAAGTGTCTGGCGACTGTGGTTTATTGTCCCCCAAGAATTTTCTCGATCAGTGAAGCGTGCGAGTTGGAAGTGTTCCTCTCAGAAATGACTCACAAGTATGAGAACATTGTAATCGGGGGAGATTTTAATGTAAATATTTTATTAAATAATTCCTTTTCCAAAAGCTTCCTAGATTTCTTTCATACATTTGACTTGAAGCCCGTAAATCACCTTCCGACATACTTCAACACTAACAATCCGTCTTTACTTGATCTCTTTTTTGTGTCGAATGTAGATAAAGTTTTATTTCACAATCAGATCAGCCCGCCTAGTTATCTTGATCACGACATTCTTTACCTCTCCCTGAATTTCGCAGTGAGGAATAATATACCAAAAATATTCTCCTACCGCGACTACAAGTCCATTAACATTCCATCGCTACTGCACGAATGTCCCTCACTGCCATGGGATCAACTATATGGGCTCTTCGATATTGACGATCAAGTAGAACTTTTCAACTCACTATGTCACCACCTGCACGAGTCTTTTGCTCCAGTCAAGACAAAGTGCATTCCGTCTTCCTCTACATCACCTTGGTTTTCCGCTAAAATATTCCGACTTATATCCGAAAGAGATTTCTTGTTTAAAAAATACAAAATGAATAAAACTGAAGTGAATTTAAAATCTTACAGAAAAATTAGAAATTTAGTTACTTCCTCCATTCGCAAAGCACACGGTGTTGTGATAATAAAAATAAGTTGGTCTAAAATGACGCTAAGATCTGAGAACGGGAGCTTTCTTGTAACATAAAAACATGCCAAAATATGTCCAAACCGAAATCGGATCTGCTCCTTTTTTCAAAATATACTCAAAAAACGATTTTTCGCAAAAATTCACTAAATTTCCAATATGCGAAATGTTAAACGTCTCTAAAATTGCATGCAACGGGAAATACACACATATACATATGTATTTACACATATGTATGTGTAAATACATATGTACATATATATTTGAAATGTTTATATACAAGAATATATATACATTATATAATACCTCACCTGGGGGCCTGATTGCATCATTTTGTAGGTGCATCATAAAATGCACTAAAAAAACACTAAAGAACGATCCCACGGCTCAAAAAAATCGTAGAGGGCTCCACGACCCCTTAAAATCTTCGTAACGGTCCCTACTATAATTAAAAAATAACAGAAAAATCCCCCCTTGCCTCTAAGGGGGCCTGGGGGCTGCCCGAGGGGCTGCAACAGGTAAAATGCACTTATTCACTTTACACTTTTACCTCCCACGGCCCCCAAAAAAATCGTAGTAGGCTCGGAGACCCCTTAAAATCTCCGTAATTTACCGTACAACAATTAAAAAATAATATAAAAATCAGTAGTCTATTAGGCTTTGAAAACAAAGGGTCTAATGCATTGCGAAGCTTTATTGTGAATTTATTGTAGTAGTTGTAAGATAAAAAGCTCATCATGTCTCTCCATCATGGATTTTTATATTATTTTCTAATTTTTGTACGGTAAATTACGAAGATTTTAAGGGGTCTCCGAGCCTACTACGATTTTTTTTGGGGGCCGTGGGAGGTAAAAGTGTAAAGTGAATAAGTGCATTTTACCTGTTGCAGCCCCTCGGGCAGCCCCCAGGCCCCCTTAGAGGCAAGGGGGGATTTTTCTGTTATTTTTTAATTATAGTAGGGACCGTTACGAAGATTTTAAGGGGTCGTGGAGCCCTCTACGATTTTTTTTGGGCCGTGGGATCGTTCTTTAGTGGTTTTTTTAGTGCATTTTATGATGCACCTACAAAATGATGCAATCAGGCCCCCAGGTGAGGTATTATATAATGTATATATATTCTTGTATATAAACATTTCAAATATATACATATATGTGTGTATTTCCCGTTGCATGCAATTTTAGAGACGTTTAACATTTCGCATATTGGAAATTTAGTGAATTTTTGCGAAAAATCGTTTTTTGAGTATATTTTGAAAAAAGGAGCAGATCCGATTTCGGTTTGGACATATTTTGGCATGTTTTTATGTTACAAGAAAGCTCCCGTTCTCAGATCTTAGCGTCATTTTAGACCAACTTATTTTTATTATCACAACACCGTGAGCAAAACAGCAGTATCTGTCATCTAAACTTAGTCCCAATATTCCTGCCAGGAAATTTTGGGCTAATATCAAGCGACTTGGCATTTACGGAGATGACTATGAAGCCCAGCCATCGCTTAATGCTAATGAGTTGAATAAATATTTCACCTCCGGATCCAACTTACATGAAGACCCTCATTGCCCAAGCCCAATTTTCTCGAATTCCGAAAGTTTTAGTTTTCGTAATGTGGATCAAGTGGAAGTCAAGAAAGCTTTTTACTCCATTAAATCCGAAGCAGTTGGTCCCGACAATATTCCACCCGTTTTCCTTAAGCTTATTTTTCCGTTCATTCTCCCCTATATCACGTACATTTTCAACACCTGTCTTACGAAATCACGTTTCCCGCTTCAGTGGAAAAAAGCGAAAGTTATCGCACTTCCGAAATGCAAATCCCCAAATATTCTCGCGGACTATCGTCCTATTAGCATCTTATGCTTCTTAGGCAAGGTGCTCGAAAAACTAATGACTTGGCAAATTGAGGGGCACTGTGAAATGCTGTCTTTATTGTCATGTACGCAGTCAGGCTTCCGCAAAAATTGCAGCTGCGAAACTGCATTACTGAAAGTGACCACTGATCTTCGAGCGGCTCTTGATTCGGGCGATATCGCCTTTCTAGTACTTCTTGACTTTAGTAAGGCTTTTGACAGTGTTTGTCATAAGCTTCTAGAAACAAAATTAATAACTCATATGCATTTTTCCTCCTCAGCTGCTTCCTTAATTCGAGACTACCTACACAATCGATCCCAAAAAGTTTGGTTACAAAACTCAATTTCCGATCCCTTGCCAACTACGTGTGGTGTTCCCCAAGGCTCTATACTAGGGCCATTGCTTTTTAGCATTTATATAAATGATCTCACCAGTGTCGTAACCAATTGCAAACTCCACATGTACGCAGACGATGTGCAAATTTATTTAAACAGTCCTCTTGGGCTTGTAGAGAATTGTGTGTATAACATTAACGCAGATCTAGAGCGTATTTATAAATGGTCTCTTTCAAACCACCTTCTCCTAAATGCCTCTAAATCCTGCTGTATCTCAATGTACAGGACGGATTTGGATACCTCATTTCTTCCAACAATCTCTCTCATGAACACTTGCTTACCCTACCAATCACGAGTTAAAAACCTCGGTGTCTATCTAAATTCTCAATTAACCTGCTGTGATCATACGGCTACTACGCTATCTAAAATCTATGGTAACTTGCGCCGCCTCTGGCTATATGCCTCTATTTTGCCTCTAGACACTCGTTCAAAGTTAATTAAAACGCTAATTTTACCACATTTCACTTATGCCAGCTTGGTTTTTCCGTCCCTTGATGCCTCTTGTCGCGATAAATTTCGTGTAGCTTTCAATGACTGCACTAGGTTTGTCTATAATCTTCGTCGGTTTGATCATATCAGCCCATATCGCTCTGCTGTTTTGGGATGCTCGCTGGATATATACCTATCCCTCAAAGCCATGATATTTATCTATAAACTACTTCAATCTAAGCGTCCATCATATCTTTACGAGTATCTTCAATTTGGGCGTACGCCTAGAAGAACACTGCTTATACTCCCTAGATTCTACCACTTGGTTGGGCAAAGATCTTTTTTTGTTCACTCGCTGCAATTGTGGAACAGCTTACCCTCAGACACACAGAGGTCGGGGTCATTGAATGTATTCAGGAAACGTGCTCTCAACTATCTCACCAATAATATTCCTTTAACTTAGCTTTCTCTACTCTCCCTTTTTTTCTCTTCTCTTACATCCACATTATTTTATTTTCTTCTTTTGTTTTAATTAATATATCAGTTAACTCTTAGTAATATGCTTTACATTTTTTTTTTTTTTTTCCATTGTAACTTGTAAGTGCATGCGTTTTAACGTTATAAGATCTTTATTATCTTGATGTACTTCACTAATAAATAAATAAATAAAATCTCTTCAATACAAAATTTACGTCCCACAAAATATGTATGAATTGTCTCTTCAGTACAAAATTTACCTCCCTCGAAAAATATAAGAAGTATCTCTCGAGTACAAAACTTCACTTCCTCAAAAAATGTAAGAGATTTCTCTTCAGTTCGTATTTACAATCTCACCACGTTTCGGTTTAAATTGGATATTTTACTGTGGCAAGCAGTAAGAAAATATCTCTGCAGTTCGTGTTTACAATCTAACCTCGGCGCAATTTAAATTGGATATTTTACTGCCGCAAAAGAAGTAAGAAATGTCTCTCCACTTCGTATTTTACAATCGCAGGATACATGCTCATATCCCAGTAGTACATTATTTTTGAACCGGGACATTTAAAATAGTTGAGGCCTCAGTACAATTTATTATCGTGTACGGGACAAATGAACTGCCTCTTGTAAGTCCGGCTCAACTCTAGTCCAGACTCACCAAAAGCGATAGCTGCTTTGATTGAGACGCTCGATTAAATATATGTATAAAAAGGTCGACAGTAGACCTTTTTGATCTAAAGCCGTACCACCTGTTGTCGTGTAATATTTGGTTGGATTGTAGATACTTCATCAGCTTTTTCTAGCATTACGACTTATGCTGGTCTGGATTCAAATATCATGGAAAAGGGTTGCAGAGTTTAGTCAGGGGAAATCTGACACTATCGTCTGGATGCAAAAACCCGGCGGTGTCTCCTGTAGCTTTATAAACGTGCGAGAACACATCTATTGCTGTTTGACTGAACGATTCTCACCCTTCCCTCGTACAAAAAAGGTGGCCTTATTTCTATCATAGGATATTTGAAGGTGGACTTTAAGCATCGTTAGGTATTCGTAGAAAGTTCATTATGATTTTGTTGTGATAACGACAATCAATCAGTGTTAAATCCTTCAATTTTCATGATTTAATTTTCCAATGATTTAAAGATAGTTAGAGGCTAGAGTCCTACAAGGAGCGTATCGCCTTTTATGGACAATAAGCTGCAACAATTCGTTTTTAACAAGGTTTAGAATATGTAAAATTCATTTTTTATAGTTTCAGCAACCATAATGGATTTATGGCATACAAAAGTTTCATTTCATCTCTGAATTCGTTCCAATCATATAAAACACAAAGCATTATGCAAAACTAAAAACTATGATTATAACGAAAACTAAATAAAACCCAGAGGACAATATAAATCCGTAGCAGCAATTGTAAAGCTCGTCGACACTTTTATGACACATTTCATTGTAAAACTTCAGTTGCCACATTTTAACAAATATTTGCCAAAGTTACTCGACTCCCTCAATTTTTATATAATTGGAGTTGGTCCACAATGCATATCCTAACATGAACTAAAAAGCATTTGTATGAAACTTTCGCATAGACTCGCATGTATGTGTAAACTATGTACAATAGAACTAAAATTGCTTGCAAAATTGACGTCAACATTTTTTAACTAAAAAACAACATACAAAAATATTCATGACACAAAAATAGTTGTGGTAGGTATAGCAGGGTGGATGTGGTGTTTTTATATTGTTATGGGGGTAGAAAAGTTGAATAAAATTAAATTACACACAAAAAAAAAATCGATCGATAAAAACACTTACAGCTGATGTTAACTTTTCTCGATGCCTGCATCGGGATGCCATAACCATTATCAGCATAGCAGGAAACATGCTCCATATCTGTAGTAACATTGTGAATGACTGTAACCATATGCCGTGATGTATCCTGACGAACTAAATGCCCCCCAACATAAAGGGAGATGGTAGGTGCCGGATTTCCAAGCGCCAGACAAAGTATTGTCATGGATCCACCTTCTGCAACGATATCGGCTGGATGTATAGTTGGGGGCTGTTTTTGGGGGTATACAATAGAGAGTGTGTGAGTTTTTGGGGTAGAATGAGAGTGAAAATCCGATATCCATAAAATAACACTAAGAATGGCAGTCATAAAATCCTTATCTATACTTACATCAACAAATGCCGGCAATGCAGGATCTGTCCAGGCAACAAGTGTCTCCGATGATAGGCTGGTACCTTTCGCTCCTATAGCCTCAACATAAATAACGTGCTGAGAATTTGGCTTTAAATTATTCAAACGCGTCCAAAGTAGACGGGTTTCAATTGATGTGAACTTATCCGCCGATGTTGGCTTGTGGTACACCCTGTAAATGGAGAACAGCAAATGATTAAATTAGGGTAAATCGGCAACCGTTATCACGATATGGAAGGATATATTAAATCAGAGGGTATACATGTGACTGCTCCACAGCACACACAACTAGATTAATGCCGTCGTTAATTTTGGATGAGGTACGACTTCGCTGCTGCTCCCTTTTTTGGTGGTACAGCAGCACCAGCAATATCCTTGTTGTACATATACATATCCTTTCTAATGAGGACCACGGAGATGTTTTGCGAAAACTCAAACTGATATGGGTAGTATTCAAAAAGTGTGCTGAGGAAAAAATATATATAAATATATATGTATAATACCCAACATCAGCTAACAGGGCACTCCCATGTCATTTTTCTTTCGATATCCCCAGCGAAGCACTCTGGGTCGTAATTTGAAGATAAGTGAAGCTCGTGATATATGAGCATTTTGGGTATTTAGTGATATAGTTATGATATGAGATAAAATAAGAGTAAAAACTTCCGATAATAAAATATTTACACGTTTTTAATGCTTGGTGGGGATTTCGGTATTTATGAGACTGTGGTGGATTTTTATGTAAAATAAGACAAGCATATGCTGATTTTTAATTTATAATCTTGTTCCTCAGTTACTCTGTCTCTGGTATTTATCATGCACGCCCTTTAAATTTATTTAACTCTTTATTCTGGTAAGTTAAGCGTACAATCAAATTAGAATAAGTTAGCTGCATCGAGGAACTTGGATAAAAGAGTTTAGCATTTAATTTTCTACGGTAGTCTATGTTTCAAAATTTGTTTGCTAATCAGTCAAACTAACCCTTTGCTCCTGCAATCGAAGAAATTCAATTGAGACCGCTCTTTACAGTCTGATCCCCAAACAGGTAAATGCAGTATTATACACAAGATTTGCATTCTTCACTATCGAGAATCGTCTAAAATACATGCTTTGATATTATAGAGATATGATTCTAAGATGACGAGGCTTAGGTAACAACTAGATCGGATCTTGCGGTCCCTCCTCCGCAACCTTTTAAGAAGGAGCGCAAAAGTGGAATTGGCCCAGAGCGCTCATTTTCTAATTTTGGCTGATTTTCCGAAAGTACTCCGATTTGAATGAAAGGGGCATCGTTGGAAAGGGCGCGCTCCCAGAGTTCAGACCAGTTGAGTTTGCCAAAAAATACCAAGGGAGATATGCCCTCTCAAGGAATACTGGTCAGCTCGGAGAGGGATTGAATTTGACAGACTCCCTGGGAGATCCCTAACAATTTCCCATTCAAAAAAGGGCCGCTCCAGAAATTCGGGACGAGCTTAAAAAGGTAAGTGGGGTAAGTACTACGCCCACTACACATATAGAAAAAGAGATAAGACCGAGTGCGTTTATCTTAATTGCGGCATATCCTGATGAAGATCAGATCTGACACTTCCTTAACGGATCTTGGAGACGAGACCAAGTGGAACTGAAAGCGGTCAAAAGCAGAACCTTGGACCTCTAGCAAAAGTTTAAATTCTCGATAGGAGAAGCAGTATATATCAGGGCAAGCATCAGCCAGGTAGCGCTCGAGAACATACACCTCGGCGAGCTCACCCCCAAAGAAAAAGTGTGCTAGACTCTGGCCTGAAGTCTGCTGCTTCTACGCGTCACGAAGTCTAACGATGGAGAGGTATGTAGCATTGGTGAAAAGGCTGACAGAAACTGCATCGTCACAACCCAAATCGTTCATCTCAGAGATGTCGACTGAGTAGAGGTGCTTTCGTACAGCTCCCGGTTATTTTAACTTTCGAGACAGTATTTTTGGTCGCCAAGTATCTTTGTTAAATTCGGAGTGCCCTTGCTCTTCTCTTCTTTCCTTTTTTCGTTTTTTTTTTCTTGTTTCAAAATGTCTAAATCGAACCAAACAAGGCCAAAACCCAGAAAATGTGCTGAAAGTGTAAACGTCCAGATCGACTTCAGCTGCAGGCTGTGAAGACAGGTTTGACCTTCTGAAAAAAAAAGCTTTTACTGAGCTTCAGTCGTATGCTAAATGATTAATTTGCCACCTTCGAGGACCGTTTGAACTCGCTCGAGACTCGCCTAATAGCACATATTGATGAGGTAATACTTTCAGTAGTCAAACCGCAAGGTTTTAGTTAACAATGAATTAAGGCTGAAACAGATAGCTCCGTTCCTTTTTGTTCTTTTGTTCCTTCCGTTCTTTTGTTAGGGGTTGAATCACATAGCTTTGTTCTCTTTCGTTCATTCTTTTCGTTCCTTCATTCTGCGAGTTCAATACTGTGTATGGAATTGTCCACATCAGGAAGAACGAAGAGGAATGAAAACGAACGAAAGGTATGGAAGGAAGGAACGAACTAACCAGAACTAAGCTATCTGTTTAACCCTTTAAAGGATCTGCGCCGTCATTTACGACTCCAGGACCTGGTCATTCCCGGCGTTTCGATGTGTGAAAACGAGAACCCGAGGCATATCTTAACCGGGCCCTATTCGGTTCTATTGGACGCTTGATGGTAAGTCGCATCGTGTGCCCGTTGCTTGAACAACGTGTGTCCAATATCAAGCTTCCAACGTTAGTGCTACGACATGTTCGCATTATGTTCGTTACTGACTCAATTTTTGGAATCCAACATTAGAATGAAACGTTAACCGCATCGAGTAGAGCCGACGTAAGAATCACTTGCCTCCACCATCGGGCATGCAGTGGCTGGTTTCGTGAACGTGTTACGGCCGCATCTACGAAAACGCCGTAACTCCAAGATTGGCATTGCTGCTGGGAGTGTGACTATCCGAAGCGACCCACAATCGACCCCTACAGCTTACTGTGCAATAATTTCCTTAAACCTTTTTCAAACTTTTGACCAAAACAAATTTTCCAAAGCTCCTGCTCAAAAGAGGATTCTCCAAATCTGGACAAACTGGGTTTGAGTTTGGAGGAGGGTGCCCATGGAGCACCTGCAGATGCTTGAGATCAACCTTCAACAATCCAAGACAGCCACAGGCAACCTCCAGACTTTCGTAAAGGAAGAAAACCTGAATGTCGCTCTGAGTCTCTGTCGAGTGTCGGTCGCATGCTGTTTGTTTCTCCGCGGTCTTGCATGCTGTTTTGATTGTTATTAATCAATTAAAACCGTTATTTAAAGTGCGTTTTGATTCTAGTGAGTGTTTTGTGTAATTAATAAAAGTTTTATTATCATAACGCATTAATTTAATTAAAAGGGATTTGATAATAATCCTTAAATCAAATCGAAAACGATTTGGGTGAATTTGTGCTCGAGTGACTAATCATTTATAGAAGCCGCTGCCGATCCCGGGCCTGTGGAAAATCCCGTTTTTATTTCTCTTGTCCATTGTTTTTAATGTTTTTGTGTTCAGTTTCTGCCTAGTGTAATAATAATTTGTTTAAAAGAACGCCACGGATGAGAGTGTTTTGTGCTTCGTGCCAGTGTTTAATGATTCACACTTGATTTTTTATTACTAGTGGCATTTCTGCATTAACAGCGAAAAGATTTATTATCGAAGGATTAATTAAGTGGAAAAGTCCTTTTAGGAAAGAGTTTTTTTTGTTACGGGGAAATCCACGGCACGCTAATGGTGTACTTGTAAATTCCTTTATTTTGTGCTTCTCTTGTGTTAGTTTCAATACAGATGTTCAGTGTTTCCAATTAAGCGTAGTGAACTAGAAAATTGTGTGATATTTTATATAGAATTTTTTTTTCTCTAATACTTCTAATTAAAGGCTACGAGATTCTATTGTAGCTTTGCTGTTGAAAAAAGAATTTGGCTAAATCTTTCTCATTTTTATAATATATTGGATAAATCCGTGTATTCATGGCGGATCTTTGCAAAAGGTGTTCTTCGGAAATCTCCCGTGACGGGATTTCCTGTGATGGGGTTTGTGGAGGCGTTTTCCATCCTTCTTGCCTCACTTCGAAGGTCAGCAGCAAATCTTCGGCTCCTAGAGGGCCTACGTGTAGTGAATGCTCTGACATCAAACCCTGTCATGTGCTGAGATTGATGAAAGACATCTCTGACGCTTTTCTCGCTGATCGTGAAAAAGTCATGGATCGTCTTAACTCTTTCTCAAGTAACATCTGCCATTTTCAAATTTTATCTGACGATGTCCAGTCTATTAACGTCCGGCTTGACACGTTGTCTGACACCCTGAACTCTGCTGTGGCCAATACGGGTTCCTTGATTGAGAAATTTGAAAAAATTTCTTCCCGAATTGCAACAGCATTAGAGTCGTTAGACGACATACATTCGGCGATACTTAACCCGGTCACCACTTCTCCCTCCTGCACTTATAGCTCCTTGGCTTCTGTCCATCCTATATTGGACGATATAAAAAGGAATACCAAGCGTGTTAGGGCTGATATTGAATCGCTATCATCAGCAGTGATTCAAAATCACAACGCCCTGAGCTCCCTGTCCTTAAGTTTGGAGAGCGTCGCTGTTACAAATAAGACCTCCTCAGCGACGGCAGCATCTGATGACGCTCTGCAGGTTGAGGTGCAGCCTCTGCCTTCACCCTGCCCCGCGGCTACTTCCCGTTCGGAGAACGTCCTTTTGCCACAGGAGGCCGTCAACTCGATTGCACCTGTTACTAAGGTGCGTCGCAAAAGTCGCAGGAAAAATCGAAATCGCCAAGCCGTCATTGAGGACGGTGTCACTTTGAGTTCCTTGCCCCGTGTTCCGGAGATGGAGTCGACTTCTAGGCCGGTCTCAGTATCAACCTCTTCGCCCTTAATAGTGGCCAACCCCCCGGTCACGGCAGCTACAGTTCCCCTACAACCGTGCACCCCTCTGGTTACGATACCGAGACCTTTAGATATCTTTATATCACGATTCTCTCCTGAAACTATGACGGAGTCTGTCTGTGAATATTTAAGGAAGAAATCTATAGACCCTGGAACTGTCTCCTGCAGAAAAGTCAGCAAGGCTTCCAAGCCTGTTGCTTCTTTTGTTTTGTCTGCACCGCCCGTTATTGCCGAGACTCTTTTAGATCCCGGTTTCTGGCCTGCTGGTGCCCTTACCAAGCTTTTTGTTCCGCGTACCCGTACTCAAGCGCATCGTGCAAACGCTTCTACTCCGAGCACTATACAGATGCCAAAAAACTCGAGACGCTTTCCCTCTACTACCAGAATGTAAGAGGGACTAGATCAAAAACTAACGACATCCTTCAGGCATCGATGGCTAGCGGGTTCGATGTCATAGCATTTACTGAAACCTGGCTTCATGAAGGTATTCTTAATGCGGAACTCTTTGTTTCCTCTTACCAAGTGTTTCGGAGGGATCGTTACACTGACTCGGATGCTCGTGGAGGTGGCGTACTTCTTGCTTGTAGTAGCCATCTGTCTTGTAATCCAATTTCTCTTCCTAGTTTTTCTATCCACCTTGACATTGAGCTTGTCGCTCTTAAAATTACCTTTTCAAAAATTAATCTCTTTCTGCTGTGCTGCTATATCCCACCAGATATGTTAAGCACTCTTGACGATAGAGGTAAAAATCTCTATGATATTCTCATCTCTGGTGTTGATTATATCTCGAGTATGATGGACACTGGCGATGAATTACTTCTCCTTGGAGACTTTAATTTACCCAATATTCAGTGGGTAACGGATGTAGATGACGATAACTACCTTCCTGAAGGCAACCTGAATTCTAAGGAATCCTGTTTTCTTAATTCCTTATTCTCACTTGGCTTGAATCAAATGAGCGGTGTATCTAACGTTTTGGGGAGGCAGTTAGATCTTGTATTCGTTACTGACGCAGTCAATATGACTGTCGAACTCAGTCCAACAGTCATGACGTCTGTTGACAGTTACCATCCTCCGCTTCTGCTTAATTATTGCTTCAATTCAGAGAATAAGCCTTGCCCGGACGAGGTAACCCATTCCTTTAACTTTAGAAAGGCTAACTTTGGGGAGCTGTCATCTAAGCTTGCCTCGATCGATTTTAACAGTTTGCTTACCGCAAATGAGCTGGATGACGACGTGGCACTGTTTTATAACGTACTATACGAGGCCCTCGTTTCTTGCGTACCTTATGAGCCCCAAAAACTGCCCAGTTCTTCTCCCCCTTGGTTTAATAATGAACTCAGGCATTTAAAAAATCAGAAGAATAGACTTTGGAAAACCTATTTAAAGAGAAAGGACTCTCCTAGTCGCAATTCATTTATCAATTGCTATAACAGATTTCGTTCACTCTCTTTTACTCTGTATCGTGAACACCTTAGCAGCATGAGTGATAAAGTGTTTACTGATCCTAGGAACTTCTTTAAATTTGTCAACTCTAAGAAAAAAGTTGATAACTACCCTAATACTATGCAACACACGAACTGGTCTAGCTCTGAGTCACTTGCGATTTGCAACATGTTTGCATCATTCTTTCATCAATCTTTTTTACCTTCTGACTTTCAGCCTAATGACAATAATTTTCGTCACATTACCCCTAACCGAGAGCCTCATTTTTTACCTCTCTCAATTACCCTTGCTGATATCGTGAAACATATTGATGAACTCCCTTTCGACTTCACTTCGGGCCCTGACGGTATTCCACCTGCTGTCCTGAAGTCCTGTGCGGAGGTTCTCCAGTCTCCACTGAAAACCCTGTTTCAGAAATCCCTGGATAAAGGGTGCTTCCCTACGCTTTGGAAGAATTCGTTTATAATTCCTATTCACAAAAGTGGTAGCAAAAACGAAATATCGAATTATAGACCAATTGCGAAGTTGTCTGTTATACCGAAGCTTTTCGAATCAATTATCTATTCTGCGATCGCTCCGATCTGCAAGAGGCTTGTCTCAACGAATCAACATGGTTTTCTTGCAGGTCGTTCCACTACCACCAATCTTCTTGAGTTCACTTCTCATGCTGTCGAGGGCTTCGTTTCTGGTTGTCAAACTGATTGCGTTTACACTGATTTTAGCAAGGCATTTGACAAGCTCTCCCATTCTATTATAATTCTCAAATTAAGAAGGCTTGGCTTTCCGCAAGCACTTCTGGTGTGGTTCCAGTCTTACTTAGCTGACCGGACCTACCAAGTTCTTTTTCGAGGATCCAAATCAGTACCCATTGAAGCATCATCCGGTGTCCCTCAAGGAAGTCATCTGGGCCCTCTTCTCTTCATTTTATCAATTGATGACATTGTTTCCTTGTTAAGACACTGTAGAATATTGATTTACGCTGATGACATCAAGTTATACCGTCACATTATGAGTATTGAGGATTGCAAACTTTTGCAAGCTGATCTTGACACCTTTTACTCTTGGTGTACTTATAACAACCTGGTTCTTAATATTAGTAAATGTGAAGTCATGACTTTTAGTAGGAAACGTGATCCTATAATTTTTAACTACACCTTTCTTAATGAAGGTGTCCCTCGTGTAAACTTTGTTAAAGATCTCGGGATTAGATTTGATAGTAAGCTGGATTTTTCCACTCACATCAACTATATCTCTTCTAGAGGTAGTTTAGTCCTGGGTTTTATAAAAAGGTGGTCCAAAGAATTTAACAACCCCTTGATTACTAAACACCTTTATATTTCTCTGGTCAGACCATTACTCGAATATGCGTCCCAGGTTTGGTCTCCTCACTACTCTGTGCATGTTAGAACTATTGAATCGGTCCAACGAAGGTTCGTTCGATTCGCACTGAATCATCTTCCTTGGGAAAACCCATTAGTTCTTCCATCTTATGAATCTCGGCTTAAGTTACTTAACTTAAGCTCTCTACACAAGCGCCGTGAGGTGGCCGATGTTGTTTTTGTTCATCAGCTCCTTAATGGAAAGGTTGACTCAGGTTTACTAGATCACCGTGCATCGTTTAGAGTGAGTCGTTACAATCTAAGAGGACCACCTCTCTTACAAACCAACTCTTCTAATACGAATTACGGCAGATTCGAACCTGTCAATCGCATGTTCATTAACGTGAACAACAATATTCATGTGTTTGACGTGAGTATTGGTAAAGATGCCCTTAAAAGGAGTCTTTTCAATCTGACGTGATTGCGTACATTTTATGTTGTCTGGTGGGTTACATGTTGGATGTCCTTACTTTTTATTTTAATCTATGTATGTTCAATCTCTACTAATATTTACTAATATTTTATGTTTGCATGTCTCAGCTGAGCCACGGCGTGGTAAATATTTCTCAGCCCTGCTGGGAAGTGCGCCTTCTGTGTTAGAAGGGAAACTCTATATATCTATATATATACATATATATTTATATATATGTATGTGTATGTATATATAGATTTTCATGCTTAGCTGAAAAGTGCGCCTTCTGTGCTAGAAGGGTTAACTCTTGCTTTAAAAAAAAAAAAAAAGTACTAGGACGAAACGTACATAAAAGGGCTCTTGGGCAGGTAGTACAAGACCTTTTACCACCGCTCGGATCAAAGATAAAAGCAAAGATCTTGGTGATGGTTACGTAAAACCCTACTTCAGCCCTAACTTTATTTCCACGGACTTAGATTGAAGTTCGAAAGGAAAAGGGTCTATGAAATATGCAAGACGAGAACTCAAGGCAATGCGACGGGCTCTGGTGCGTGGCGCACGTGTTGTTTAAATGTGCGAAGTTTCGGAACATTAACTGTGCTGGAAACAGCCGACGAGGTGCAGCTAACACGAGAACATCCTTCTTCAGATGATATGGTCGGAGAATATGAGGAGAATGGTGGAAGTGGCGCTGAAGGCTATCTGGTAGAAGTTCAAGCAATACGAAGTTAAAACAAACTGTGAGAGACAGCAGCTAAATAGCAGTTTAGTCCCCTGACGCAATGAGGTAAGCTGGGGAAAATGAGAGTTTAAAAGGATGAGATGGTTTGTTTCTTAGAGTGGGTAGAGTCCCATAGCACCGAGAGGGAGGAAGATGGCCACTTTCTTTCCCGACGCGCCTATAGCAACGACCAGTAAGTTGGGTTGCGAGGTTCGTCCAAGTCACCTTTACCGCCAAATCAAATAAGACGTGCAGTATCGTAACGGTATGTACCCTGACATGCAAACATGAGTGTTCATGTGGCACCGACCTAAATTGACTTAATGATCTTGAATATGTTGGTTCCTTAGAGTACGTACGGTTATGGTTCGGCACGTTATATGGTTCAGACTTATGGTGAGCACTTTCGAAGCCCTTTTAAGAGCCTTTTTGATGGGGTCAGACCGAAAAAATGCCTTTATGAGTCCTACCGGTCTAGACTCAAAGGTCATTCAAAAGGGTTGGTGAGTTTAGTCAGTAGGGATTTGACACTATTGACTGGGTGCGGACCCCCGAGAAATGCCCTGTCTTAGGCAAGCGCCTTAGACAGGCAGTCCCACACAGTACTTGCTGCTAGACTGATGTAAGATTTTAACCACTCCTTCGAGCGGAGCGAGTTGCTTTTCGATTTTATCAGTTCAAACCAGTCTACATATATGTAATCAGGGCAACTTAAAGTTTCAAGTTTCTTCCAAAGATAGTTGCAGTAGGGCTCTTCTTAATATACCTCGGAAGCAGGATAAAGAAAGATGTGGCGGACGGAGTTTGATGAGAAAGGTTAAGAATAACGAGCAGCTTGGGTATCTTAGTAACTGTCTTCTAAGCAGAAATGTATACTAGCATAAAGGCCTGCGCTAACAAACGGATTTTTATTCTTTCTGACAGCTAAATGATTATTAGAGCCATAAAGACCGTAGAACCAAATCCAAACTAGTTTGGAACAGCCAACGCTGAAAAGTCATCATTATTTGGATATCAAATCGATGGGACTTTGAAAGCGATCAACTGGTAGATACCATGGTTGGACAAGGCTTCGGCATTGCTAGTGTGCCTATTTCTCGCCCACTAGTATGGTGAAAATCAATTGGACTTTTAAGTTCCAAGAAGGTTCTTTCTGTGCAGCAGTAGGGAGGATTTTAGGGCACCAATTGGCTTGATTACCGGACACTCTACCCTAAACGCCAGTTAGAGACCATCGGACGTACTATATAGCCCCTGCTTCCAGAAGGATTAGTGCACTTTTCATGTTCTTTGTTAGTCTCGCCCCGTTTGTTACGATTAGTTTTGCTTTGTTTGCTGATTCAACGATGCTTTAAGAAGGAATTTCGTAAGATGTGGAGGTTGCGTACGAATTGTGTACGTTGAAATGCGTTGAATACGTTGCTTCAATCGCATTGCCTACTTGTTTCATAAAATACCACTCCATTTGAATTATTTATTCTTATTATCTTGCTTTAAACCTCTTGGGAGCATATGGCTTCCACGAGCCTTCTCCATCGGAATCGGACTGTGTTTTGAGCTATCCTCTTGGTTTCAATGCAGGCTTTGTAAAAATTTACGACTTCTTTCAATACTGTCCTTCTGCATGTATTTTTCTGTCTACGACAACTCTACTTTTCCACACTTTCCATAATCTGATTGACCAAAACTATTCTAAAAAAATAATCAAAAATCTCTTCTCAAGTAAAACTCTATCTAATCAACCCTTGCATAAAAATCACCCTCGTAAACATCTCCCCGACATAAAAACCTTCAAAAATTCGATAACAAAAAAAAATTGTTTTTTACTATACTTACTTATAGGCAATAGATTCGTGTGGATGAGAAAATTCTGGTGGTTGCCAGGATATTGTAACCCAAGTTGCACTATGGGCAGTGATTGCCAATGAATGTGGTGGGGATGGTGCTCCATAGATGGCAGTTGTAGTATCTATGTAAGTATATATTGTTTTTTGTTTTTTAAATTGCAAAAATAAATCGAAGGGATGCCTAATGTAGCATAAAAGTTATGTCTTACCCAGATTTGTTGTATTGATGATGAGCATTGATGACGGCAGCGATGAGCCGTGCTTACCTCGAGCAACTACAAGGATACGATATAATGAGAGCGGTTCTAAATTATTTAACTCTATTTCAGTCTCTGTTGTATTCAGTTCCTGGAATTTTTTTGATAGTGTTAGTTAGATATATTTTATATGGTTAAATATTTAGGTTAATTTTGGGACAATTCTTTATTCAAGTTTTTGCTTTATAACGTCTTACGTACTTCGAATTATATTAACTAATTTTGAAAATTGTTATCTTTATGAATATCGAAAAATATCTAAAGTCCCGAATAATTACTTAAATCTTTGATAACAAAATTGGATAGTACTTTTGACCAAACATTGCATAGAAAAGGGCTAAACCTTTTAATAGAGTACCCTTCATTTTATATGAATGAATTAAAATAAGAAGACTATATTTCTTAAAAAGGAAGGAAATTAGTACAATCTTTTAAGCAGAACTTCACATTCTACTCTACTACACCTATACTTAATTAAATATAAGTATTGTCTTTATCAAAGTGCCACAAAGTACAAGTGCTATAAGTCGTTATTCTTTCCCTAATATCTTTCCTTTTATTGTTGTTTATTTAAGTTGTTATATTAAAACAATTTTGCGCCAAATCTTAGTTTATTTTTCTTTGGATTGGAAAAGGATTTTATTTGACATTCAGCGCTCATAATATACATAAATTAGCTAAATTATTCAAATGGCAATAGTGCTCCTCAGAAAGATTTTTGTGAACCCTACATTATTTACTTAACCTCCTTGATCTGTTTCTTACTTTCCAGCCAACATGGTACTCTGCCGAGGAAGATTCCTTTTTGGGAAACACAAGCCACTGCCTTTTACATTATATCCATCTTCTGGTTCAACCAACACCATAAAAGATCTGTCTGACAAGATCGAAAAGCTAACTGGATCGAGGTCAACATTACTACAAAAAATTCATAGATGTTATGTTCATAAATTCATGAAGTATTATATGAAATAAGAGCGTAACAAGCTACAGTCAAACAAGGTATTCAGGCTGATTCTGAACTACTAGCAAAAAGTTTTAATTTCAAAATAATTCTCCGTTAAAGCCGAGTTTATGCCACCACCGATGTTAGAAAATTCCAGCGGAATCAATTCCGGCGTAGTTTAGAAATGGCCTGAACTGACTCAATTCGTTTCAAATACAACACAATTAGCCGCAGGAATAGTCCTCTTAGGCTTAGGGTACAGTTTTGTTAACCAGTCTGGTTCAGCCGAGTTTTGCATATGTGTGTGATTGAATATTCTGTACTGCACATATACACATGTTATTTATCTGTCACTTTCGCCCAGAGCTGGAAACAGCATCGAGTTAACTTGAGGGAAAAAGGTTTACTCAACGAAAACTCTACCTCGGTTCATGAAAACACAGTAATCCACGTAGGGAATCTCCTGTTGTAGGCGTAGGGTAACTTTACATTTACACTTGCACACATATGCGAAACCCAGCTTAATCCGACGTGTTTCGTGGAGTAAACTAACCCAGGGTAAACTTCGCATGGAAACTCAGTAATTGTTCACCTTCGGACACACGCACTCACATAAATATACTTAGACGATTTTGTGTTGTTGCTGAATTTCTTAGCAGGCAGATATCTTCAACTAATGAATTTAAATTTTGTGGAGTGTAAGGCCACTGATTTTGGTTCAATAGGTGTTAGTTTTTAGTCTCGAGGTTTTGGCAAAATGTCAAGTAGTTCAGATGAAGTGCAGCCACGTAACTAAAATCGCACCCTATCGGGAAGAACAGCAGCACGCGAACAGTATGGGTTTCGTTTGCGTCAACCCATGGATGGATTCCCACCTTCGTACATTGGCAAGATCCCTAAACAGTTGCAAAATTAGTCAACTCGGAGGGCCTAACTCTATTTTTATTAATACTTGGAAATATTCTTAGTATTTCTCTATTAAGTCCCAGTTCTTGTACCAGGTAATTCTACTGCCCAAATCCCGCGAGTCCCGCGAATCCCGCATGTCTAGTACCGCATTACTGATGCCGCAAAAATGATGCGGGATCCGCGTTTGCGGGATTGGATTCCCTACTTACGATTATTCACCGCTTGCTATCACTGACTGGGATTTGTGTTTCCGTAATAAGAACTCTTACTCTGTAGCTCTCTGTGCGACCATAGTTATGCTACCAGACCTTCTACAGATATTGTTAAAATTTCAAATGAGCCATATGGGTTTGGTTGCCCATGTGAGGAAAGCATTCTTCTAGCCGAAAGGGACCGAGACAGCCGCCGATGAAATCGATCTACAAATTTATAATATCTACGGTATTATCAGGGTAACTTTTGCAGTTATTAAGGTGCACGAGTATCTAACTATCCCTAAATGGTTAAGATTTTAAAAAATTGTTTCTCTATGGACGACTTGATTTTAAGTGTAGATAGCTCTTTTACCAGCGCGAAAGCTTTCGGCGCCGTTGGTTATATAAGGAGTCAAACGGATCGAGGAATTTACGTCGAATTTTTGTATGTCAAATGCCGAGCTGCCCCCTTGAAGAAAACCAAAAAGCGTGCTTCGGATGATAATAATAACCCCACGTCTACACGAGCGTTTTTTAATCGCATAAGATATTTCATATGCATGCGTTTTTTTCTGGTTGCTGGGAAAAATAAACGCATAAGTTTTCATTTGTAAAATGGCTTTGAGCAGAAAACAATGTGTGGCGATTCTGGCTATCAATGCCATACATACGTGAAATCGAAAAAAAGGAAATGCTTTACTCGTACTTCTTCGAGAGACTATAGTGCAATCTAAAAACTTCAATTCATCAAAATAAAACAAGTTGGAATGATAAGTTTCATCACTCCCAGCTCCAGATTTCTTGCTTCCATGAATTTTTCTTTTTTCCGCCACATACGAATTCCGTAAATTTCAAATTTTTTTTTAATGACATCTATGTTTGCATTAAATTCTTTAGAAATATTTATCCACGCATTATTTTTTATATACGTGTGTTTAAATATTTTATTTCCAGCATTCCAGAGGCATTCGTTTTGCCTATGTAAATTAATTAGTTTTATTACACTTTTTTGGTTCTTAAATCAGCCATTTCTAAGAGCAAATGTCAAAATTATCGCATACGTTTTATCTTATAAGTTCTCGTATGAGTTTGCTCTCATGCGTTTTTTAATCGCAGCAATCGGATGTTTTGATTGGCTACATTCAAAACTTATGCAATAAAAAACGCACGTGTAGACCCCGGGTTAGCCTGAGTCTACCGAATTGACCTCAGTACGACTGGAGTTTAGAGCTGCAAAGGCTGCTTCACGATTGTGTTCTTACATCAAAAAGTCGATAGACATAGAATTTGATACGTATTATGGTCTGATCAAATCCAATCTTATAGCGAAGAAAAGAAATGGCAGCCCTTCGTATCAAATCGTTTCAAAGAGATGCGCCTTCTAACGAATAAAACTGATTGGAGGCATTGTGCAGAAAGAGATAATCCAGCCAACTTACTTGCTCGAGGAATTTCTGCAGAACAATTTCTGAAGAACGACCTTTGGTTCCATGGCCCTGCTTGGTTTCGGGAAGAAACTAGTGAGTGACCTCTGACTATGGAGAATACATATTTCACCCTGAATAAGTCGATGACGTTATTTAGAGCTCCAGTTGAACCTATTTCTGAATTGAAGAAACCCATATTAAACTATGATGAATTTAGTTACTGGAATCGACTTTACCAAGCGACCTGCTGTATTATGAGATTTATTAAAATTATAATGTAGAGAGCCTCATAGCCAGTGTGTCAATACCCAGATTATCGGAATTAACAGACGCAGAAAGATATTGGTTAAGTTTCGTACAATTAATGAGTTTTTTTCTAAAGGCTAATTCGAGTAGTTAAAAACATGTTGAAGATTACAATCGGCAAAATTGAATTACGAACAGCTTCAATGCTAATGCTTATTGAAACAAAAGACGTGGTCAACTTAAGGCTTCCATCATCATTGTAAACAAACCTCACCTTGATTTGTTAAAGTAGGAGATGTTGTTATGGTTCAGGATACTCCTGTACTTCGTATTCATTGGAGACTAGCTAGAATTGAATGTCTTTATCCTGGCCGAGACAATCGAATTCGTGCTTGCTTGATACTTTTACCTGATGGTTCAACTATGCGCCGCTCAATTCAGATGCATTACCCGTTAGAAGTGCAAAGCAGGTCGGTTTACACGATAGTCTAGAATTTTTGTTTATAATAAACCAGACGTTGAATTGTATCGGCCGGTTTTATTTTTGAGTTCTTGGCGGGTCCTTCAACCGGATATATATTTATCAGTAATGGTGCCCATCATCTTACAGGGCCTATGATTGGGGCCCCTTTTATTATTATTCTATTATTATATGAGTCTGGGGCATACCCATACCCATACGGTAAACATCGCCGCGAACAAGCTAGGCACATTGTTCGCTCACTTCAGAGAAAGATCGGCTGCCCTATGATAAACGTTCTTCGTCTAAGCCAGATCAGAGCAGGACATTCACAAAACCATGTGCCGAAGTCTTTTCGTCTTCCATGCAGAGGCACTCGGTTTCTTCTGCTTGAAGAAAATAACAAAATCCAAAAAAAGAAAAAAAAAAATATTGCAGTGCGTCGATATAAATTTTTAAATGTTCGAATTCGAATATATCGTCCCCTTCAAGTCATAAAGAGGTATCTCAAAAAAATTGGTTTATGAGATACGTCAGCGATGAACTCGTCTTACCTCCCTCTACGTCTCTACGTGGAGAGCTTAGTCCTTAAAGCATAACTACACCAAATATTAAGGCTCTATCTGTAACGGTTTCGTCATAACAAAAGGAAACATGAAGGCACTTTACGTTATTTGGCTCTCCTGAAAAGTTGCCAAAACTGAGATACGTCTATATGACTTGAAGGGGACGATATGAACCCGATTTCATGATCTTTTTCACAATAAATCGGAGTGAGTTTTGTTGCCGAGCATAAGTCAAATGTACTTATGTACACGTATAGGTTTGCCGAGTATTTAGGGAATGAAGAGAACTCAATTGCGAAATAACCCGTCGGTGGTGTGGTGTGTACGGCCCAACAGCCCTGCAAACAACCTTCTGATGCCCAGCGCATGGCCGAGGACTAGGTTTCAATAACGGCTGGTGTTCGCCCGTTTTAAAGCCATCTTTTATTTTTACTCGGGCACACGCTAAGCTGATAGAGGCGGCGAGTAGGTCTGATTTCGAGGCCACAAGACTCTGAAAGTTAGAAAGTTGGTTTTTTAGGAACCAGGAAGAGGCGCGTAAATGTTGAACCTAATGTGCAAATGGTCCGATAGTGAGCCCTCTCCATAACACACTAGTCTTTGGATGCTGTCAGAGAGAAGCCTGCTAGTGACAAAAGTGGGTGTTTGTATCCCTTATTTTCAAAATATATGTTATTCATAACAAGTAATTCTAGGAGATGCTCACCTTTCTCGTTTACATCGGTATTCCCGAAAATAGAGTGGTGGCAATTGGGATAACAACCGATGACGAATTGTCAATACTCGTACCTTTTAAACTCTGTGCTAATAATAAGTCCATACATTTTATTTTAGAGCGCTACTTGACCTTGCCTGCTTGACGTTCAGAAAGCAACGATGTGGTGGTTTTAATTTTTTGGGTTGCAACCTTTTTTGGGGTCCCCTCTGCTTTGGGGCCCGGGGTATTTCGATCCAGTTGGTCAGTAATCATCATCATTTGTTTGCTCTAGAAATGCCGATCCAAGGTTACCTCAAAAAGCTAATTAAGGCCAAGAACGAAATAAAGAAGAATGATCAACCGCGATGCTCAGTTTTGGCCTTTTCCAAAAAAAGGCTTATGCAGAGGCTCTGTCAGCCATATTTCAAATTGTAGCTCTTGATCAAGAGACCTAAAACTGAGAAAATGGTCTGGAAATTCCAACCTGAAGTATATTTAACGACAAAAAAGAAAGATTTCTAATAAAGTACATATAACGATAGCCTAAAGCTAAGGCGCTGGAATCCTATCCCGGGGAACCAAGTTCAATCCTCGACCGCGCAATGGTGAAATATAATTTTTTTTTACTTCAGTGGAACATGTTTTGAATCTATCACTAAATTATATTATTTAATAATGATACTCAGGAGGAGAACATAAACATTTACTTAATTAAAAGTGAACAAAAAATATCATTTTCTTGATTTTTTATGTTCATCAAGTCTAAAGGGTTATTCAACAGAAAGAATACCACGAAAAAGCGTAATTAGTGGCTAGTCTCTAGGCACAACATCCCACTAGTTTCTATTCATAAGTTTAGTTCCGAGTCTTTTTAGTAAATCAAAAGTGCTATAACAAGAACAGTTCGGTCTTCATTCAGTTAACTGCACAAGAGCAGATATACTCAGTTTTCCTGCAAATCAGGTAAAGTTAGCAAGCCTAAAAAACATTGCAAAGTACAAGCCTTCAGGTAATAATAATTAGTGAAATGTTTGATCGAAATAAGAAGTAGTTAGTGTGTGAGTTCCAACGTATTGAATTCCAGTTCGTGCACTGAACTACTTTCAAAAAAACAATCAACAACAAAAAAAAAAATAATTTTGTTTCAACACAGAATAGGAGCAGCTCCCCAAACAGCGGATAATATGCTGTGCGATTGTCAGACTACAGCAAATAGAAAATTAATAATCCCTCATCGCGACATCCCTGTTTTTAGGAAGATTTGTGATATGAATCCTAAATCAATTTTACGGTATATCAAAAGCGTTGACCTCGACGGTTTTCAATATCGGGACTGGCTCAACAGACTAAACAGTTCGCCCCTCAAAGAATGTACGTAATATACTATAGCTCTCACAACCATACTCTTGTATTTCGTGCACACAAACGTTTGTTTATGAATAGAACCTATCTTTGGCAATTAGTGTTTTCGAACTAGTACAACATCTTAGATTTCAAACGTATGGTCCGTCACCATCTGGTTTAGCATATCCAGACTTACGACATCACGAACTAATAGTGCATAGTGTGATTTATAAGCTCAGAGAAAATTATATCGACTGATGATGGCTAATAGAATCTCATATATCGGAATTATTAATCTTGATAATGCTTAACCTAGTCACGTTATATGAACTCAGCCGTATCGAAGTACTTATGAAATCAAATCATATAACAAATTCTCAATGAAATCGAAACAAATTTTCATTTTTTTAAAGCTAAACTTGACATTGATATTATATCCAAAGCGAAATCAATTAATCATCATGCACATGAAATGTTATGTTTTTATCAAAATAGTCGACCAATCACCCAACAACATATGCTCAAAAACCATCGAAAATCATATAAACATAAAACTAAGAGAGAGAAAATTTCATACAACTCCAGCCAAATAGTCCTTATTTCCGCATCAATCAATCCAACATCTTGAGCAGATTGAATAAAGAATTGAGTTAAGGCTAGAGGGGATGTGTGGTGTGGTGTGTGATGGTGTATACTAACATTTTCAAGTTTGACCACCGTCTCGTACATGGTCATGTTATTGACTTTGCCATATTGCACTAGAAAGTCAATATATTTGGCTTCCGTGTTATTGACATCCTCTTCAGATGGTATCCAAGTTAAGGAGATGCTGTTATTTGTCACTGACGTCACATGCACATCCTCTACCGGTCCAGGAATATTGCCAGTACCTGAAAATATAGCAAACATAACCGTAGGATATGAAATCACTTGTCTTACATATAGAGGGGATAGCAGCGTTTTGGGATTAAGATGAAATGAAAGATGGCTGGATGAGAAGGATGTCGTGGGGGGGGGGTATGTGGGTGTATGGAATGGTGAATATATAGCGTCAAGTGAATGAGTTAAATGATGTGAAGGAGTTAGCAATCTTGAGAAAAACAAGATTCGGGTGGGTTGATACCCAGAACGAGGTGGAAGAAGAAAGTATTTGATATATGATGTATCAAGTCTTAACTCAATTCAAGAGGGCTTACATCAGCACCCCCTCACACAGAACATGACTGTGAACATTTCTTATACACTATATATATGATCATGTGTATGACTTTTCCCTCAAGTATAAATGGGGCGAACTTATAGCCTAGCACATGCCCCAGTGGGGATGTTGAACATATTCCTAAGTTTGTACCACCATCAACTTGAACGTACCTTCTTCAAAGCATTGCAATATGTTGCCAGCATAGGATAAGCAATCAGATGAGGCCATTGTTGGTGGTAGGACTCCACGGCATAATGAAATACATGCTGGAATTACACCTCTGCGATTACAGCACGGTGTATGGTCACGACCACCTGAGGCACATCTCGCAATTGTACCTACAACGACACAAAATTTTGGAGAAAATGGATATAATGAGATAATTTCAATAAAGTTAAAGGCAGTTTTGCATCTTTTGTTAATTTATTTGTATGCGCTTCGGTGTGTTATGTATATGTATATGTAATGTCTTTCAGTGTGATTAATTACCCATTTGTGCCTGGCATGTAGCGCCAAGTGCCTGCACGTCAGACATCCTTATGTCATATGAGCATAACGGCATGCATTGGGGTAGAAGTCCTGATGCCTGGCAGCATTTGCTCATGTTATATGTTGGGGTTGGTGTTTCAACATTCTCCTGTGAAGTTTGTGATATTTGTTTAAACTTTTAATGAATTACAGGTAAAATTGAGATTGTTACCTGGAATTTTGTGCTAAACACAATTCTCGGTGATGGGCCACCTTTACCATGTGCGTTAATTGCTACTACGAAAATTTCATAATAAACACCAGCATCTAGCCCCTCGAGTATTAGCGGTGGATGTTCCTGGAAAATTTATATTTTAATTAAAATTCCATAAAAAATAGTATATATGAGAATTTAATATCTGCAGTTAATGGGAAAATAAATTTTTCGATGTAAAAGCGGAATTTCAGTTTTGATTTGGAAAAATATAATAGTCGATCTCGTGCATATTAATTAAACACACAGTAAATTAATTTTGTGAAATAAAAAAAAAAGTTAGAGAATATTTTTAAATAAAAAGAGAAATTTCTAACAAAAAATTGTATATTCCCTTTGCGCGAAACTCTTTGCTAACGTCTACTAAAAAGAATGGTCCATTGGGCATTTCAATAGCTCCTACAATACCTTATCTCCCCATTTACCTCAAGTCGCAGAAGGACTAAACTTGGACGTGAATTTTTTCTCTCTCTCTCTTGCTAATTTTTAAATAAAAGTTCTACGAATGAAGTTCGTTCAGTAAAAGTTTGTGATTCCACATTGGGAATAGTTTTGCGAGTACATTTAGTTTGAATCAATATTTGTGAATAGGAAGTTCGTTGTTTAAATGCAATCTGTCTTGTTTAAGAGCGAGACAATGTGCATCTAATAGCTTTTAAAAGTTATTCAATTTTTTCATCTTGAAATTTGTATATTATGAACATTGGTGTGAAAATAGTAAACAAAACTGGTGCTTTTTAAAGGTAGGGGTTTAATCTTTTTTTTTTAAGTTTTACGAAGCACTTTCGTAAGGTATATGTTTGTACTTCAGTGATACATACGTAAACAGGTAGCTACATACAGAAATTCTTATTGGACTTAGTTCTAACAGTTTTCTATTTTGCCCTTTAATTAAGGTAGTATTGAAAGGTAATAATTCTAAATCTCACTCCATATCTGTCAGTGTTCTCCAAGAGTCAATTCTATCAACCGCTCTTTCCCAATCTTTAAAAATAATCTGCTTTCAACCCCACTCCAACAAATTTAAGCTGATGACACTATGAGGATTATGTCGACAGCAGGAGTAAAGTAGCGAAAGTGATAAAGGACTACATAAAGGACCTCAAAGCCTACAATTTTTAGCCAAAAGAGGAGGCTGTGAAGATGGCGAAGGAGCGTACGAAAATTGTCACAAAAACAACTCCAAAAGCTTCTGCAGTAAGAAAAGTAATAGGAGAGAAGATTGGGGAAGCAAAAAACAATACCGCTAAAACTGTGGAATCCCGTAAACGCCAATGCGTAATAATGAAGCTCAACCCGCAGATAGTGCTCCAAAGAGGAGTAAAGGTAAAAGAAGAAAGAAAACCAAAAGAAATAAGAAAATCATCTAACATAGCGATGGAGGACCCATGGAAAAAGGCCCCCCCCATAAAAAGAGGTTCTAGAGTAAAGTGGAAAATAAGAAGGCGAAGAAAAGAAAGAAGAAGAAAAGAAAGGAGGATTATAACAGCGACAAGCGGGACGTCGCATGCGGACATTTTGCGAAAAATCAGGACGGGTGCCTCCTTTGCGGAGTTGGGAAATAGGATTACTCGCATTAGAAGAACCCACAGGCGAGACGGATGATCTGAAGCAAAAGATCAAGAAGTCAATCGGTGAGGCTAATAATTCTTAATCGAGGGCAGGGATCTGGATGAGATTATCACTAAGCTGGATTGACGGGCAGCTGCAATTGACGAAGGTGCAGGAAGAGGACGTTAGAGTCAGGATGGCATATGGTGGTACGCAGACGGCTGCAATAAGCCTTCCAGGCACTTGCGCAAAAGGCACTCGAGTTGGGCAAGGTCCGCATCGGATGGGTTGTTTGCCGGATACGGGAGACAACAACACAAAGTGTAGGGCATATCGCTAAAAAATGTACCAGTACTCAGGACATGAAGATGCAGGAGTTGCGGGGAGGGGGGACATATTGCAAAGGACTGTAATACGAGTTCTGAATGCCCCCTTTGTAAAGAAGAAAAGTCAAGGGCGAACATGACACTCACTAATATGACGCTCACTATCTCACAAAAAATAAGGTTCTTACATGTGAACCTAAATCACTGTCAAGATCTGCTTGCACAGAAATTATTTGAGAAGAAAAACGACGTCGCAATCGTCTGCAAGCGGTATAGAGATCTTCACAGAGGCGGCTGGATATCGGACAGTAGCGGCACGTCAGCGATATGAACGTGATGGAGCCGAGCCATGGAAGATACCATGAGAAGCCACCGGAATGGCTTGACGCGGGCAAAAGGAGCCACCGACGCGAGTCGCCATTACCTGACAATATTAGCGAACAATTTCAATGCTTGGGATGTTGAATGGGGCAGTCGACAAATGAACGCAAGATGGCGCATGCTCTTAGAAGTATTCTCGCGATGGAATGTGGTGTCAGTCAACACCGGAGGTGTAAATTCCTTTCAAAGGGGTAGAAGAGCTTCTATGATCGACATCACTTACGTGAGCAATTCAGTGGCGAAAGACCTACAGGGTGGCGCGCAGCCCTCGACATTCACCGCACTTCTGGAAGAACGCCGAGAAATCGGAACCGACCAGCTCGAGCTCCTTAAAAGATATAAGGAAGCGGGGAAAAGTCTGAACAAGGAAATCGCTAGTAGTAAATCCGAGCACTTCAAAAGGCTGTGCAGAGAAGCAGACTTTGACCCTTAGGGCGGAGCCTATAAAATGGTTATGTCAGCGATCAAGGGCAAGCGCTCTCCGCCGATCGCCTGCGCAAGCGCCGCTCCAGAGTATGGTGCACCTTCTGTTTCCACAGAATTTACGCACGGTCGATCTCGCCACCCTTCAGGTGGACCCAGAAAAGGTACCTGCGGTAATCGCAGAGGAGATTCCGGAGGCTGCAAAAAAGGTAGCCATCAATAAGGCCCTGGCATGGATGGTATACGAAATAAAGCGGTGAAATTGAATGGGCATAATAAAGTACCAAGATTGATCGACATACTTTATTTAGGCAAGCATTGCACATTTTCGCTGGAATCATCTTTGAACCGGATTTTTGTATGTTATAGAACTGATGATGATACCCGAGAAAAAATAAAACGGGCGAACACCGACCGTGATTGAAACATAGTCCTCGGCCCTCAGAAAGTCGTTTGCAGGATTGTACGGACGTAAACCACACAAATCGACGGGTATAACAAACCGAAAACTGACTGTCTCTTCTTTCACATAGCGCCGAAAAAAGGGAGTGCATTTGTTTATTGTATGAGGAACTTGTGCTTCGGCATTTCAATATATGGGCAAAAACGCGAAAAAAGGCATATTTTCACATTCAAAACCCAGCAAAAAAAAAGTTTAGCGACCGAGTTTCTTGTGGGTTCTCCCCCCATATGGCCCCAAAACAAGCCCGTTTCTGCTACAGGGGTTACAAGGCTGTACGACCCATTTTGGAACTTTCATGGGGAAATTTTCTCAGAATTTCGATCTTTATTGAAGATTTCAAGAAAAAGCTGCCACGGAGGGGACCGCCACGGAGGAGACTATTTGACTTAAAATCGCTTTTCTGAGTTCAGGAAGAATCCTGAGTGCATTTCCGCTTACCACAGCTGACCACAGCTTCTTAGAACAACTTGAACTTTCCACTTCTGACGCGTTTTTTTTTCGGTTTGAAGTTGAAACCGCGACTGCCACGGTGGGGACTTGTTTGAATATGCGTTTGCACTTTGAATTTTAGAGCAAGCGAATTTTACAGTTAGGGATTCAAATCGAACGCGCCGAATGGGTTTTCGAATTGTTGCAGGTTCATGAAACATCCCCCGAGCAGAGGGAGCCACAACAGAACATTCGAACGCATGCAGGCTCTAGCGGCACTGCGGCTCGCAATTTTAACGGAAAATTTCGGACAAAATTCGAAAACGTGTAAGTTCTGTATTCTGGCGTTCCGGTTTGCGATAAAAGAGAAAAAATCAAAGTTTTAGGCCCCAAAAACCATTCGTGAACGTCCTATCCCGAGTCGCACAAGTTGGTCCATTTAATATGCGCAATTAATCTGGATTTTTGTAGTTGGGACATGCCACGGAGGGGACATTTTGCACAGTTTCTGGGGCCTGCCGGGCTTTATGGCTGACTGGATGGCCGTTTTTTTTTGTGGAAAAATGTTGTCTAGGTCGGTATCCACCGAAAGCATTTTTTTTGGGTACTCATTTCCGACTCTAAAACGGTCATCGGCTCCGGACACGCATATGCCTTTTTCCGCGTTTTTGCCCATATATAACATATGTCCATGCAGAAAAGGTTTAAAGTAGACCAACTTTTGCGTTGAATGCGTTCCGTTCACGCACCTGTATGTCAGATCTTATTTGAATGCAGGCATTTCTATAATATCTATAGTTGCACGCACGGCACTCACGCATGTAACTGTCTCTAGCTTTTGGATTGCGAACAACAATTAAGCCAGAGATTCGAGCACGCCGGAAAATGTCAACGAATGTGAGTTTAAAGGAATTCAAAAATATAATTAACGAGATCAAGCCTACAGCAGTTTTATCGCATGCAAAACAAAGCGTTTTCTCTCATAAAAGAAACCATGAAATGAGAATAACTTTGAGCCCACCATACGCTTATACGTTCGAGGTGTTGGAGATAATTAGCAAGTATTTCGTATTACGGATAAAAAGAAAGAGTAACAGCAATTCAGTCGATCGGATAAAAGCAACATTCTCTGAAGAAAATAATACTTCAAAAATCGAAAAGGAGTTCAAATCAAATAAGTAAAACAACAAGAAAGGCTAGTTACTAGACGATAAACCACACCAACTTTTGCAATAAATAAACCAGTGCCAGCAAGGAACGTCAGAGAGCGTGCCGCATCAAAGTAGACGAAGAGCTGAAGAGAAATCAAAATTCACCATGCGTTATCGCTGTCGCTAGAGGGGGAATATGTAAATGGAGCTTAAAAGGCTAAGTAACTCGATGTCACGACCTTTAGGTTTCTCGATATCATGACCGTAAGTTGTTTATGCACTGTGTTTCGATATGAGTTGCTAAGGATAGATAAGCAATATATTCAAAATTCAAAACTGTTTTTGTAATTTGTTAAATCACTGGCCTTGTTTTTGTATGATTCGATTCATAACTGCACGCATGCTGTTGCATTTGCGCGTTATGTTCACGTATTTCGAGCAGGTACAATTGTAACAAAGACATCGCTAACGATAGACCAAAATTGGTTTTGCGATTCACCGGTCGATAGCGATCGACTTGTTGGCCAGCCCTGCTTTATAGCATATTTTTTCTTACGTTAGTTCGTAAAATATAATCATTGATCATAGCTGTGTATTATGTTCGGAACAGAAACAGTAGGTACTGAGGCAGTTCGGCCTGGGAACCTTTGAGCGGTGTAATAGGTGATAATTACATGTCATTATCACCTATTAATTAATCAGAAAAGAATATATGTTATGAATGTAATACTGCTTTTAGAAAAGAATGCTTTATGACTTGTCTCTAACTCACATATATGTATGACATAACAACTCTGTTGGAAAAAATTTGTATTAAGTTCCTCAATTCTCTCCAATTACAAGAAAACGGGACAGATAACGAAAAAAAAAAACAGTAGTAGCAAAAATGCATGCATTTAACTTAGGTACTATCCAACTAAAGTCTACTAAAAATCTCAAATTTCCCTTACTTTTTCCGTAATTGTGTATTCATCTCCGCTTCCTAATTTTCTGTAAAATATATGATATCCAGTTACAGTATCAGGCAATATCTTTGGTGGATTCCAATCTAAAATAGCAAAATGCGATGATATAACTTGCGGCCTCAATCTAGATGGTGGTCCAGCCAAAACACCATATCCTTGCATTAAACAGCTACTGTAATCGGACATATAACGAAGGCACCTAAAATGAACCCTTTTTTAAGAAAAAAAAACAACAAAAACAAGATTAAAATTTGCTATAAAATACAAAACTTACTTGAATAAACTAAAGTCAATAGCAGTAACATTTCCTGAACAAAGTGGCAAACAAATTGCAGGGATACCTCTCGATTTACAGCACGGTGTATGATCAATATTATTGGTAAGGCAGGAAAATGTGATATTGGCCCATGGTGCACACACCATAAAGTCTGGTATTTCAGCAAAATCTGTCTTTTTCGGATCGCACATTTTATCCAAACACATTCTATGTGACATGCCATGCCTTTCACAGCAGCCACGAACGTCTGAGGGAAGATTGCGTAAAATCAATTCAATTAATTAAATTGTGTTTATTTAGACCTGGTAATACTGGGACAACGGCAACGCTAGTCTGTCGGCCAATTCCACTATCTAAGGTAAGAGCTCTTATCCTAAAGCTAGGTATACTAGATCCATGTTCGTTGTATGCGGTGACTGTTATTGAGTACATTGTATACGGCTTTAGGTCGTTGATGACCGTTGATCTCTTATCACCTGGTACTGTTACACTAACAGCTATAGGCATAGAACGGTTTGCTAAAGAGTCCTGATCAAAAGTATGCAATGCTGTTACATTAATATTATAATGGGTAACGGTTTTCCCTAATTTAGCCGGTGGTGACCACCCGATTTCAAGAGATTTCTCCGTTAACGGCTCAGCATAGACATCTTCTGGCATACTAGGTAACTTTTGAACGCCTTCTAGAATACACTGAAGTCCAGGAAGAGTATGTCGCACACATGAAACACGCGATTTAAGAAAATCAGTGAAAGGTGTATATTCACCTCTGCACATGTCCTGGCATATATCTGGGACACCTCTGTCCTCGCAGCACGGAACATGGTTCCTGCCGTCAGCCATGCATCTTACAATGCTTGGGAAATCCTTCTCACAGGCTTCTGGCTCAATGCCTGTTGTTCCATCCAAGATATTGTGCACATTACAAAAACCCATACATTGAGTCGAGACATTGGCATGTTCGCAACATTCAGTGAAATCGTGCGACAGAGTTGGTATTGATGTTGATGTTGGTCCTAGTGGTGGTGGAACATCTGGTGATGTTGATGGGGTATAATCATCCGATCCATCATCTAGTGTTGCATTCTTACTTTTTACTAAGAGAAGGGGGTGAGAAATAATTTTGTTAATGATTTAAGGGTGAAAAAGGGGGGAGAATTTACCTGTTAAAGGATGAAAACTTTTTATTACCGGATCGCTATTTACTTCACAAACGTAGACGTCAGTGTCAGATCGTTTGGTGTCCTTAATCAACAGGACCCACACATCACCACCTGTTACAGTTCGTCCCTTGGGACCTAGAACAAAATGTAGAAACTTTTAGTTAGTCCAATCTAAGTAGTAATAGTAGTTACTTCAGTTACGATATTGGGAAAAACTTGTGTTATAAAAGCTTTGGTTGAATGATTATATGAATCTCTACTCTCTTTGAATAGCTTATTGCGGCGAACGGAAAGTCATTGTATCATAGAGAACGGCCAAAGGAAGCAGCCCTCAAAATACCAGATATGTTGACACATTAATATTGACACTTGACAGCCCAAATCCACCATTAAATCGAAAAACATCATTTTTGATGATAAAAAATATGCTAACAAAGGTAACGGTGATGGGTTGCTTAGCGAAATACAGTCAAGGCTGGATTTAATAGACGTTTTTTCGCCGTTTTCTCTATTTCCAGGAGAAACTGTGCATTTTGGTGAAAATATCAAAGAATCAAAGTTGTAGACCATAATAATTTCTACAAATTTTGTTTTGAATGTTTCTTTCGAATTTCGTATGGTTTCGCCGCTAGCAGCCGTTTTGCGCCTTTATTTAAAAAAAAATACGAAATATCTTCTCTAATCTGGAGCTCAGTGGCTCTCAAAAGTGGTATTATCTAAAAACTTATCTTCATGGCACTGAAGAGCAACTTGTGTGCAACATTGCAATTCAGTTGCCAAATATGAAGCAACATGGGAACTTTTACATATGCACTAGGTTCAAAAATGTGGCATTGCTAGTGATGTCTTAGCTCCAGAACAATACATCGATATCTCTTATGGGAAGTAATATGACAATAGATTTGACGACACTCTATGATGGAGCCTCGGTAGTCTAGTGAGCAAGGCACCTGGCTACCATCACAGAGATCCCGGATTCGAATCACGGCAGCACCACGGTTGTTCGCCTTTCCCACTTTCCTCAACAATAGTATAACTTTCCTTATTTCTTCTTCCCTCTTTACATTCCTTATTCCTCCTGTCATAGCCTTCGCTAGCCCTTCCCGCTCCTTCAAACGCATGGCATCGGTTGGTTGATGAGATTCAACTCCTTTCCGGACACCTACCACTCCAGCGAGTTGTTTCTCGATGCCCCGATGTCATCGACGCGATAGTGATGGTTTTTGGGAGTAGGTGGAATAAAATATTGCGGCTTGGTTGTAACAGATCCTTCCTTCACTTCTCTCTCTTCACTGTCTGCCGACGGCGGAAGTAGTGATGAGCAATCGCAAGAACAAGACATGACTAATCAAGTCTTGTTCTTGTCTTGTTCTTGTTCAGTCTGTCTTGTTCTTGTTCTTGCAAGCATAACTAAGTCTTGTTCTTGGTCTTGAAAAATGTGCAAGAACAAGACAAGGCTGCAAAAACAAGACCATTTTTGTTCATCACTAGTTGGCGCACAATGCATGCAAAGTCATTATGTACTTATGTACAATATACACACATGAATTTATATCATCATTACTTGAACATCATAATCAATTTTATATTTTTTGTTGAATGAATTTAGGTGAAAATTTTGCAAGAATCTTGCTTAAGTCTTGCTCTGGGTCTGATCACAGTTATTCTTGTTCTTGTTCTTGCGAGCACACTAAGTAAACTAAGCCTTGTTCTTGGTCTTACTAAATGTGCAAGAACAAGACAAGAATGCAAGAACAAGGCCATTTTTGCTCATCACTAAAGTACAGGGCTATGAAATTCATGGATTCTCCGAAGTTTCTGAAACCGTTTATGCTGCTGTCATTTACATGCGAACAGGTATGCCACAAAGGGGGGTGGGGCAATTGTGACGAATCGCCCCGGGCCCCAGACAAGAGGCGGCCCGGGAATAGATTGAAACCCAAAAATACCCCATGTATGACTAGGTTGAAAAGTTCAGTCGATGTTGAGTTGAAATTTAGACCACCGTATGTGATATCGGGTTGAGTTCACTTTGGGTTGAAATATAGTTAAACTTACATACATCAAAACAAGCTCAAATTTTTGTGTGAAATTCTCATTTATAGAGAGGGCATTTTTTTTTAAAAACATGGAAGGTAATCAGAACGAAATAATTTTAAATTCGTGTGCAGACTAAGCCGAAAGCAAACTTCACGGATGGTAAACAAACAAAACAAATGCCCCTTCAACCTAATTACAACACAACCGAGTATTTGAGACAAAATATCAACTCGACCCAAATTGGAGATCTAAGTTGAGTTGATTGGACCCAGTTTCAGGTCGACCCCCATTTATAACTGGGTTGAACCAGTCAATCCCTGAGTACTAATCGCCTAGGAGCGCCAATTTAGCATAAAACCCAAAAAGTCAAAACCGTCATATCTCTACGTTTTGATTGTTAAGCAAAAACTAACCTAGTGCCTGAAAGCCAAGCCTGCAGAACTCTAAAATATATGTTATGTTTGTATGGATATTGATTTTTCTTGTTTAAGCTGTAAACACTATTTTTCTTGCTTTCATTTCCGCAAAGTCGTCGATGCCATCGGCATAGCCCATATTTTTTGCCTACTCTCGTTCTTTTGACAATATCATGCAATAATTTCAACGTTAGTGTATATGATTTTAGATAATTTTTTATCATTTTTATATTTCTGAAACCACGTTCATCGATTGCAACACCAATAGGTATAACAATTAAAAGACATAGGCAAATCCATAATTGAGACAAAACAGATCAAAGACCTACATCATCGATAACATTGGGATATTTGGCTTGACCTTAGGTATTACGAGTTCGGAAATGGAGGACTGCAGTCATTCTGCAGTATTCAGTATTGGAAAGTCTGTAGCTGAATAGCAGAATGGTTGCAGTTCTGCGTTTCAGAACTCCCACGTACTCTCTTTACAACCACATGCTCGAATTGAGTATTAAGGAAAAAGAGAAAACTTAATCAGCGGAAAATGGAGAGCTGCATCATTAATGCAAGAACGGTAATTAAAATAGTTTGGGGCGTTCCCCTTCCGATCGCAGTGCTATATATTTTATAACATTACATGATCGCAGAGGGGACTAAGTCACAAAATAAAAAAAAACTTTCTAGCCGTCCAATTTATTTTATAGCACCTGTGGATATGTGAACCAACTGCAGGTCGAAAAGCTTCATATTTTTGATCACCTTTTGCAATTGCCTTTTTATCTTTCCAAAAGCGTGTGTCGACAGCTGTTTTGCCAAGCGCTCTCCCAACTAAATACCACCTAAGTTCAATATGCTGCTTGACCACCGAATCTAACGAGAACGTTTTCCCGTTTTCTTTGTCCCATACAATTCCTTCAAACTCCCATTAGAGCATATTAATAGCGCTCTAAATTCGCTGCCCTTAGTAGTGGTATTGATTCTTCCAAAAGAAGAATAAGTACTGAGCCCCAGAGCTAAGCACAAGGGCCTGGCTAAATAAGACCTGTTTAGGTTCATCCGCGAATGGAAAACCTACCATTTGATTTCTAATATATAATGTTCTGGATGAACTTATTCTTTTTTTTAGTCAAATTTTTTTTTGAAATTTCAAAATCCTTAAAGGGCCCCCAAAAATATTCTCCTAGGAGAACTGTTTGGCATTATGGAAAAGCCAACTGGTGGGGGCTGATTCCCTTTTTCCGAGCTACTGATTGGGATTTGTGTTTTCAGAACCGCGATGTTAATTTTGCGGCCATCTGTATTACCAAAATTATACTGGCCGGAATGCGTTTATTCATTCCCCATTCTTCCAAATCCATAAAGCCTAGGCAATATGGATGGTTCAATCGAGAGTGTATGAAAGCAAACAAAGCCAAAGAAGCCGCCTACAGACAGTACAAAAATTCTCCGAGCGAAACATCTCGACGTGAGTACATCAGGTTGAGAAACTCTTGTAAATCCACCATCAAGAAAGTCAAAGAATTATTCGATGACAGACTGAGAGGTAAACTCATAAACTCCACTGCTGGCAGTAAAAACTTCTGGTCCTTGGTAACCTCCATCAGGAAGAATTTCACTTCACATACAACGCCTCCATTCATTTATAACAAACAGGTGATAACAGAAAGCAAACCCAAGGCCGATCTACTTGCACTTCTGTTCGCCGAGAATTCTTCCTTACCCGATGCTGACATGCAACCCCCCACCATCGAGTGTTCCGCTCACTCAATGGATAGAGTTTTCTTCAGGACGCGTGAAGTGTATAAGTGTCTCAAAGAGCTGGACTCCAACAAAGCCACTGGCCCCGATAAAATTCCCCCTATAGTTCTTAACAAATGTGCCTCACCTTTGGCTAAACCTCTGCGCAAACTTTTTGCACTTTCATACTTCTCCGGAGTTTATCCTGACTCCTGGAAACTGGCTCATGTTCAGCCTATACCGAAAAAAGGTGAACCTAGTGACCCTACTAACTACCGCCCAATAGCAATTACTTCTATTCTCTCTAAAGTTATGGAGACAATAATAAAAAGAAAGCTTATGGAATATCTTGAATACAACCAAATATTAAACGACAAACAATACGGCTTTAGATCGAAAATATCTACTGGCGACCTCCTTGTTTGCTAATGGAGCACCTCAGCCGAAGTATACACCGATTTGGTGAATCTGGTCTGGTTGCTCTAGATATCTCCAAGGCTTTTGACAGAGTATGGCATCCCGCTCTGTTGGCTAAACTCCAAGCTATTGGTATTGACTCTGTTCTGAAGAACTGGATTGAGAGCTTCCTTTCAGGCCGTTCAATCAAGGTAGTATTGGATGGCGTCGAATCCGACCCCCACCACATCTACGCAGGTGTTCCCCAGGGCTCAATTCTATCACCAGCTCTCTTCCTAGTTTTTATAAATGACCTGCTCTCAGTCCCCTCCAACTCACTCCACAGCTTTGCTGACGACGGTACTCTACGTTACTCCTATGGTTTTGATAATGTAACACAAGCGCGAGCCAGACCTGGTCTACATCATCGCCAACTGTTGTCCAATTCAATCAACAGGGACATCGAACGAATTCTTGATTGGGGCCACAAGAACCGTGTCGAATTTAATGCATCAAAAACCAAGTACTGTCTCATCTCCAATAAAACTTGCACCGAACCGCTTTCTATTTTAGTGGACAACAAGACCGTAACGGCAGAACCCTCTCTAAACATCCTAGGTGTAACATTAGCTGAAGATCTGCGCTGGAATAACCATTTATTCCAAAGTGCTAAACAAGCATCCCAGTGTCTAGGATTCCTCAAAAGGTGCAAATTTCTCCTTCAGCCGCCTGCCAGGGCTATAATTTACAAGTCCTACAATCGTCCCCGTCTTGAATACAACTCGTATATCTGGGCCGGGGCCCCAAGAACCATCTTAGCTTGGCTGGACAAGGTGCAAAACCACCGTAGGAATGTAGCAGCTCTGGCAAAATTTTATCGCTTTTTTCATAATGACTGCTCCATTGAAATAAGTAACCTCATGCCTCCACTCCCGCAACACAAGACTTGCCCGCTCGGCTCACCCCCACAGTTTACAGGCCTTATCTTCTCGCACACTCCGATCTAGAAATTCGTTTATAACAAGAACAACTCGTCTGTGGAACAATCTTCCAATGACAGTATTCCCGAACTCATACAACATCCAAGAGTTCAAACGCAAGGTTCCTCGCCACTTTCTGCAACACCCCCTTGACTCCCCCTAACCTATTATGTCCTTCTCTCTATTTTTAGAGCTAAGCTTACTACTGGACATTGCACCATGACTTAAACGACATGACGTACTAGTAGTACAAAGGGTGACACCTGAGCTTAGACTATCACATAAAAAAAAAATCACACCCATCTAAATGGAAAACCTTCTTAGCATGGCATGAAACTTTTGAAGCTACTTTATAGGAAACAGTTTTGACAAATTCAGGTTTGTTGTTGTGGTTTCACTGACTTCTCTGGTTTCTCTGCTTAATGGCTTGTCGCTTACGCTTGACTGTATGAAAGGCAGACTAATAATCCTCCTCAAGGTAAAGCCTACAGATGGGATCCTTCGTTCTTCCTATCCTCCATATGGTTAATCGGGGCAGATTTTCCGGCAATCAAGAGAACAATTTATTGTCCTCCTGAAGTCAAGCTAACAAGTGTCCTGACATCAAGCCAATAAGTCCAGACAACAAGAATGAAGAGACGGCACAGAAAGGAACTGCTTAGAGTTGGCCAATCCTCATGTATGTAGGTCCCATCGCCAAGGATCAAACTTCATCAAACTTGTTGGGTGCCCCGATACTGTTCCGGAGCTATAAATGCAAAATAACTAGTTCATAGCAGACAAATGAATATGAGAGAAAAGGGTAGGTCCATCCCGACAGCAGCATAATCAACCACATGGACCACGTGGCTATCAACTCAAAGCTATCGAAAGGAAAATCCACAGGGTGGACTGGTATGGTCAGGGCTGGCGCTAGGGCTTTTTGCGCCCGGTGCACTATGCCATATTGCGCCCCATAAGCTGTTCATGTTTGAACGCAGTGTAGGGCAATTGAAAAGACACCATCACTCGCTGAATAGGGCTAATCATTTTTATTGTTTGCGCAAAATTTAAGACTGCACCATTTTAATGCGTATAACATAAAAAAATATTACATAGATAGTTTCGCCAACCAACAAAATTCTGCTACGATAGGGCGGATTTTTTGAACCTTTGAATTCTTTCACGGAATTTTCAAATCAACTTAGACAGCTGTGTGATTTTTGTTGTGTTTTGTCTCCCTTTTGCTAGGAAAAGAAAAGAAATGGCAGAAGGGAAAACCAATATTAAAAGCAACAACAACAAGCTAACGCATTCAACGTATAATTTGTTAGAAAAGTTGGCTCTTATGAAAACCCTTTTAACGATCATAGCGATTTTTTGTTGGCTGGCCCGTATGAAACTGGCCATATTAATTTGTTAAACAGTAATACCCCGGCTTCACCGCCCACAATGCGTAAGTTTGAGCAAATTAGTGTACTGAACTTATATTTTCGCTTGAGTTTCCATACATTTTCACATATTGAACTCAGGAAAAATTCACCCATTTCGGAATTCGCCCAAAATGAAATTTAGATTGAACGTAAAAGCTCGCTCAAGAGAGAGTAATCAATTGGAATAATGGAATATCATTTCAGTGAGCTTTTGCATTTCTAACTTCTTACCTAAAAAGCAACAACAATTTCAAGCATGAACTGAACATACCAGAACTTTATTAAACTGAGGCCGGTAAAGCCGGGGTATAAAGAAACAAACAAAAAAGAGCAATTCAAAGAGTTCTCGCCACAATAAGTTTTACTCTCCTCATTTTGTCCATTTACTTCTTTTAAGAATTCTTGAAACGACGCCTTCAAGTTAAACAGGATCACACAATACAGAGCCATCGAAAAGAAATTTCCTTTGTGTGAGTGGAATGGGGGCCTCGGTAGTCTAGGGGTAAGGCGCCTGACTGCTATCCCAGAGGTCCCGGGTTCGAATCCCGGCCAGCCCCACGGTCCTTCGCCTTTTCCACTTTCCCACCCACATAACTTTCCTTCTTTCTTCTTCCCTCTTTACATTCCTGATTCCTTCTGCCATTGCCTTCCTTAGCCGTTCCCCGCTCCACCAAAGCGCATGTCATCGGTTGGTTGATGAGACTCAACTCGTCTCTGGAGGCATAACACTCCAGCGAGTTGCTTCTCGATGCCCCGATGTCAGAGTCGCAATAGTAATGGTTAAGAGTAGATGGACTGAAAAATATCGCGGGAAGGTTGTGGCGGTTCCTTCCTCCCCGACTAGAGCTGCTGTTCGACATTGCACTCTATATGAAGAAAATAGATTGTCAGTGACAGTATAAAGGGCCTTTCCTGAGACTAGTCTTTCACATAAAAAAAAATGCTTTTTACAGAATTTTCAAAAAGTGCTCCAAATAATTGAGAGATTTTTCTTTCACTTGGGAAATTTTTTCACGAATTTCTCGAATCTCGAAGCTAAAATCTCTGGAAACTTCCTGCACGAGGAGAAATGAAATTTCCCCGTTTTTTCTTGCATGAGAAAGTACAGGGTCAAAAATTGGGTAAATTTGTGTAATTTCTTGCACCCATGAGAATACTTATAATTTTTTTTTTAAGTTTTAAATTTTTTTAAATCTTAATTTCTAAAATTGCGCCCACGACAAATCGCGCCCGGTGCAAGTGCACCATTTGCACCTATGAAATCGCCGCCGCTGGGTATGGTACAAGGATGCATCTCTAAACCCGAGAAATATGTGGGCGCACGAACATTCAACCCTTGCTGATTGAACTTTGATAAAATATACCGAAAGCGTGTAAACTGGGCAATTCTAAAGGGGGTTCTTCCTGTGCCGAATATTTATGTGGCCAAGGAATTGTTTGAGCCCAGTAGAAATTATGTCTTTTGTTAGAGAGAAATTGAAAGAAAAGGATCATGGAGGTTCAAGGAGTGAATGCAAACCAAGGAGCTTTCGGACTGAGGCAGTAATCGGGCGCGATATAATTTTTCAAGATAAAATTACATCTAAACGTAAAAACATTTTTTCTTATGTTAGGATAAACATTTTCGTGAATACCCGTCGTAGATACCCGATTTTTGGTCCATTTGGTAAGTCCAACTCTAAAAAGTACAAATCAAGCTCGACTTTGGTTATCACATTTAATCCACGTCATCACCTTTTACGAAACTTTCCTAAGGTAAAAAAACAAGACGCAAGAGAACCGGTTTTTGCTAATCATCATGACTACAAAACCATGACCGTGAAAACCTCTGGCGGCGAATTAAAGACAATTTAAAGTAATCAGAATCATCAAGATAAAATCAAAGTCGTCATTGAGCAGCTCTTCTCTTTCCTAATTTCAGCAAATCACCCACTGATGTACAATAATTTTATTAAAATATTTCTTAGAAGGTGAATTCTGTGCGGATTGGCCCGGAGCCATTCATCAATCAAAGGGAACCAGTTAAGCTTGCTGATAGCCATCCAGAAAGATAAAGTTTTCCATTAGCTCTCTGCAAACAGCCATCAGGGCAATCAATCTGGCCGTTTTAGGTACCCAGCCCTTTGGTTCGCAACAAGTAGGTGTAGTAGTATCCGCCTCGTCCTGACTCTCTCTTTCTCTCTGTTTCTCGTTCTCTAAGGGAAAGTGAAAATCTTTGAAGCATGATGGGGTAAGATGGTGCCCAATTTCACCTGAGTTCGCCGGAGGCCCTTTAAAATTTGAATAATTTCAGCTGGGGGAGACTTCCTGTTGAAGGGACTGGTGGGACCCTTTTTCTTTGCCCATTAGAAAAGCTGGTGGCAATTAAAACGTTTGAGAGGCAATTAAATTCTCAGCGCCCATCGTACACCTAGGGACAGAATAATTATTAATCCCGCGCGACTCCCTTAAAAAGGACGATGCCGATGCGATGCCGTGAATTATTTTCCCCCTCGGGTTAGAAAACCATTGTTGTTGAGAAATGACTTTCTCCCTCCCCAGCTTCATCCTCTCTCATCTAAAGGGATGGATTGCGGGCATCAACGGGAGCGCGAAGGAAATGTGGGCAAATGAGGGAAGCGCAACTGATTTATGATTAGTCATTTAAAATTCGTTAATGCGCCAAATTTTTGTCACAATACCTTAGCCCGTGGCACGTGAAATTTCTTCTAGTCTAGAGAGATGTGATGGCAGAAAGTGTACCGGGGGTATAAAGGTAGGTAGTAGTTGTAGTAGTCAGCCGTCCTTAAGGTCCTCAAGGCAAAAGGATGAGGATTCACGTTGGAATTTTCAACAGAATAAATTTTCACAAATTACAACGAGGAAAAGGGTTGAAAGGATGAAAATTTACTGGAAATTCCCCAAAAAAAAAAAAAAATAAAGAAGGAGAATGAAACTATGGGGTGACTTTTTTTTTCGTTGTAGTGTAATTTATAGAATTAATTTTTGGGTCTTAAAGTTAATTGTGAAGTGAAAATGAAATTAAGCTTTAATTGTTTCCTTCGAGGAATTAAGGTGACTTTTAGATTACTTCATAAAAAAGACGGCGATTAAGATAATATCTATATACGTACATATACTATAGAAAAAATAAAAAATAAATCCCTTAGCTATACTTAATCGCCATTATTTCAATCTTTATTAACTTAATTGATCATTTTTTAGGCATTTTTTTTTGTTAAACCTGAGCAAGTAATATCCCCCTTGGGAATGGTAACGCAAATAGGGGAACGAAGAATGCTCCTAATGTAATTATCTACAGCAAATATAATCATAATTTTATTTATTACTACGGATATAACATTAATTATTTTGTTAAAATTACGCATACATTTTTCGTGAATAACATTAATTAAGGAACAATTTTGAGAGCTTTGTGATCAGTCTGTGCAAATTTGGAATTTCTTACTTAATATAAATTTTTAAATGGATGGATTGAAGCAAATGTTTTTCAGTGGACGATGCATCTCTAATAAGGTAAGCAGACGTCGAGTAAAACATACATCTTAAAGGCTCCAAACGGTGTACTTGAATTAATATATTCATATAAAGATGCAAAACATTCGTGACCACCAATAAAAAAAGATTTCTTAGATCCTGAGTAAAAATAAAACTCGCCCGCACCTAGCATGCGGCAGGCACGCACGAAAAGTGTAAATTGACACTTCTTTTTTCTTCTTTACGCTCCTTTAATCTCTCATGGGACATAGGGCGGAAACAGTTGCCTTCCATGTAAATTGACACGGGCGAGTCTTATTTTTATTCAAGTGTGCATTCAAGCAGTGCACGCCGTGCAGGTTAGTGTGTACCATCTGCTTGCTAGCTCCGGGTATGTTTTGTTTTACTCGGGAATAAAACTCGCCCGCTCCTATCACTCCCGCCTCAGGCATGTATTTTTTAGACTAAAAGTAGCAAAATTAGGGCTTTGAAAATGGTTTAGGACGAAAAAACGGGCAGTTATCTTGGTGACGATAAAGCGTACCAATAGCATACTCAATAGAACGGTTCTCATTTCGATTGCTCAAGCAGGTCAAGCAGCATTGGACGTGGTTAGTAGTTAGTTGGGGGACTGCTGGAAAACCACATTCGCGTTTGGAATGGTCTATACCGATGCGTAAGCATTTATAAATGATGATGCTTGTAGCGGCAATTTTTAGATTTTCGTGCCTGTGGCGGGAGCGTGCATACTTTTGTGACAAGCCTATTTGTGCTAGCTACGGGCGATGCGTGCAATACAATTCCTGTTGGACACGCACTTTCCAAGTTGTGCGGTGCTAATTGGTGAGGTTAATCTGCCAGAACCGAGGCAGTGGAAACCGTCCCACTCTTTTAGCGGAATAAAGAACGCCTTCGAAGCAGGCTATCAACACCTCCGAGTTAAAATAAAACTCGCCCGCACCTGCGCCTTTTTATATTAGAGCATGCATATCCGTGTGGCAAGCACAATTGTTCACTATTACTGAGTTTCCATGAGAGTTCAACCAGAGCTGAACCCGAGTTATACGTCATGGAAACAGACAGAGTTAAGAGTTTTCGTTAAGAATTTTCAACTCTGCTCAACTGAACGAAAATTGGTAGGTCGAACTGACTTCACGCACACAACCAAAAACGGCACACTGGCAAATTTACGAAAAGTGAAAATGACGCGCCTTGCTAGGACGTCAGAAGAGACTTTATGTGTATTAATAAAAGAAAGTTTCTGTATGCGTGGATGTGTGCGCTATAGCGGGTGCACTAGCTTTGAAGTTGTGCATAAAGGTTGGTCAGGGTCTCCCATGATGCACCTTGAAGTCCGATCTTCAAAATTCAAAATGGCCGCTGAACTATGGCTGAAATTCAAAATAGTCACCCAAATATGAATTTGGCAATTGTGTTCCGATTTCCATGAAAATCGATATCTGGGGTTTTTTAAGGTAACAAATAAAGAATTTATGATCAGAACTACAAATTTAAAATGGCCACGCAATATGGCCAATGAGTTTGCCAATTGTTTTTCGATTTCAATGAAAAAATGTATCCGGGGCTTTTAAGATAGCAAATAATGAATTAATGATCAAAATTTATAAATTTAAAATTTCGGGACCAATGCAGTCGGTCAGCATGAAGTTTGTTCAAGAGTGAATTTGATAAACTTCACATTCCAGCTCCAAATGGAAGAACATTACCATATGGTCATGTCCCCTATTGTCATGAAGTTTGCCACATTGTGAAATGTAGAAAATTTCTTAAATCTACTCTAACCAGTATAGAAACAGTAAAAACGATAGAAATAATAATAACATTTTCAAATTTATAAGAAGAACATCTCTAAATAGTTGGATAAAAAACGCTGTACAGGACAGTTATCCACAGTTATACCCGTCAGACGTATACCCGTTACACCTGATGAAGCCGCGCTACAGCAAAGTAATGTCTCTAGACCCTTCGAAGACTTCTCCATCGTTTCAAACAGTTTTTAATATGAGTTTGATAAGACGCATTGGACTCACTTTTCTCCATAGTGTAACGATTGTAATGCCTATGTATTAGTGCTGGAAAATTGCTTGTGTTAGTCTAATGGACGTGGCACATGGAGAATGTACAGAAGCCGCTGCTTAAAAGAAAATTAGCTATGTAATTTCTCTCAGTAGCTGGCAATAGATGGTGGGGCTTATCATTATGCATCAAGGCTAGGAAGACTTGGCCTTGTTATAGCAAACTGTTTCCGTTTCCTTGGAAATCTGTTCTTATGCCCCGGCTTCATCGACCACAATTCAATAATGTTCAGTTCAATCCAACTAAGTGCCTTCCCCAGTTTCTTTTTTCAGTTCGTGCTTGAAATTGTTGTTACTTTTTCGCCAGATGTCAGAAAAGCAAAAGCTCACTGGAATGGCATTCAAGTATTCCAATCGATTACTCTCTTTCGAGCGAGCTTTTATGATTAACTTCAGTACAAGCTCAGTTAGGCGAACTGAGGTCTGTTTTATCCTCAGTTGAATATGTCAAAATACTATGCGAACTGATGTTATTTTAAGGTTTAGTTAGTTCACCAATCGCTCAAACAAGAAGAATTTCGGGAAGGTTTCAAAGCTAAAATTTGGACCTGATCATTGGATCTGGCAAAGAAATGTAACTGGCTTCTTCTCTAGCTCATTGCCTTTCTCACACAAAAGTTTTCTCGTTTACACTTCGGTTTGGATGGGATTGTCACTCCTACCTACCTACAAAAATTCAGATTGAATCACATATCTAACAAAGATAAATTTCCTACTCTTACCATATTTCGTTAAGGTTTGAAATATGCATATAACATTTAATTATTTGCCATACATAGTTTGAGACAACTACGGAACAAAGTACCATCTATTTGATTATACCATAATTACTTTTGGCCATTAGTATTGAAAGAAAAATACACTGCATAGATAAATTCTGTCGTCAATTAAAAGTGTGCCTTCAGCATTAATATAATTCGACAATCAGTACCGTAAGTAATTATATTTATTCACAAAAATCATCTTTATTTACCTTCAATAACATTTAATTAACCGATTTTTTTTATATATTAATAAAAATGACAAAAATCAACCAGAAAGGTAGAAAATATTCAATTACTTACTTTCATCATGTAGAATACTGATCCTTTTGTCATTGGTCACTCGGTTCATACCCGCTGACAGTATTTCATTTGGTCCCTTCCGCCACAATACAGTGTCATTCCGATAAGGGCCTGTGACTACACACGTCAAGAGAGCATCTTTACCCTCCATTACAACAGCTGGACCACCGGTACCTAGAATAATTATATTTTCTATTAATAAATTATTTCCTTTTCGCTGGCATCCATTAAGCAAATTACTTTCAGGAGTTATTCACAAAAATTGTGTTGGAGGTAGTGGGATTTTCATTTGTCTCAAGATTTCCAAGGGGCATAGAAGTTATAAATATTTAATTAAGTTGATAATGTTATTCAACAAAAGAAGAAGATCACTATATCATAATCTACCTTTAGTTAAAGTGAGTCTATTATACAAAAACCTTTGTCAATTTATTAAAAAACTTCGCCAATTTTTCAAAAGTGGATAAGCTCCCCCCTCTTACGTTCACGGATACAGGATTACTCCATGACGATAACAACAACTAGGCAACTCTGAAAATCCATGAAATTTGATAGAAGAATAATCAAAAAAAGAGGCAAGAATCACACTAAATCACTCATCCGTCAGTGCGTTGGGGGTTAATTTTACGCACCACATCGAACAGGCCCCAGTCACCCGGAAATGATTAATCGTATAGTGGTTCATTTGCACATTTTTATTGTTCCCACGAGAGACACGAGGCAGCAGCGGGGGAGGACAGAAGTCAATCTAGCGTTAAAACTGACATATAAAGAGCCGATAAATTTGTGCACATAATTGCTGTCCAATTGCTTGACATATAGGCATAAATTTTGCCTCATCACTGCTACCTACTATATTTAGCTTGGGGATGACTTCATACGTACGTACATACTTATATAGTGACAGTATACTCTATATGTTATATAATGGTGCATCTGTGCGGTTGGATAATATCCAACGATGCCATCACACACCAGCACCAGCAGCAACTTGACACAGATGTTCCACAAGAATGAATCAATAAAACTTCTTATGAAAGGCTGCAGGATTCTTGAGAATGTAAGAAACTTGTGTAAGGATATAGTTAAGTGGCATTGAAAAAGGCTTAGTGAATTAACTTGTAGATAAAATGAGGATGTGGGATATGCGGGGTGGTAGTGTTAAGTTTTCAAGTCGAGAAAAGTTTCTTTTCTTATCCTTTTTTTTTTGATTATTTATTGGAGAAATTGAATAAAGAGTCATTAGGCACGTTTTCCTGCAGCTAAGTAGATGAAAGACCTTGAAAAATGTGCAATGTCGTAGTTTATAACTTGTTTAAATATAGTTTTAGCAAGTGGATTATGAGAACAATTGAAACAATCTAGATAATATCTTTTCTGCAATATGACGTTTGTTCCTTTTTTTTCTTTTCTTCAATTCCAAGGAGAATCGTGCCAACGACTTGAACCTAGCAGCTCCACTACTTCAGATTTTAAAAACCGCAGTCTGCAGCAGCGGCAAGGAGTCTGCCTAAAAATGTCTCACCTTCACTTATTTTGTAGATAACGAACAACCAGACCTTACTCCGCGTAAATGCGCCACAGCGACAGAGAACATGAGGCTCAGACTTGCCCTCTTCTAGGCATAGGCTGCAGTTGGCGTCCTTCGCTATTCCGATCCTTCGTAGGCTGTTGGGGGCCTAAGTAGTCTAGGGGTAAGGCGCCTGACGACTATCCCAGAGGTCCCGGGTTCGAATCCCTGCCAGCCTCACGGTCCTTCGCCTTTTCCACCCACACAACTTTCCTTCTTTCTTCTCCCCTCTTTACATTCCGGATTCCTCCTATCATAGCCTTCGCTAGTCCTTCCCTGCTCGGTTGGTTAATGAGATTCAACTCGTTTCACTCCAGCGAGTTGTTTCTCGATGCTCCGATGCCTTAGTCGTGAAATGGTTGGGAGTAGGTGGAATAAAATATCGCGGCTAGGTTGTGACAGCTCCTTCCTACTTCTCTCTCTTTCTTCTCTCTATCTTCCGACTAGAGCTGCTGTTCGACATTGCACTCTATACGAAAAAAAATAGATTGTCGAACAGTAAAAAGGGGCTTTCCCTAAGCATCTGGTCTATCATATAAAAAAAGGTGATAGGTTAAGGTGCAGTGTTCGATGACCAAGACAACTTATGTCCTGACATCCTTTTTCCTGTGGCCTAGTAATTCTCTGGCAGTGCTTTGAGCTATTCTAAAAAGAAAACCTTTAGAGTTCACCAGACCAAATATGAACCTTCCCGTGTTGTGTATGATCCAGTCTGATGGTCTAGAAAAAAACTGTTGGGTTTGTCGGGCCAATGAAAACGGTGCCAGTGCCCAATCTGCCCAAGGCGTCCACTTTTCCTTTTCCAACCGAGGGAGAAAGCCGCGAAAAGGGTTACCATTGGAAAATCTCCTGGCCTGGAGGGTATACCAAACCAAGTGGTGAAGCTGTGGTTTGTACTTATCCTGAAGACGAGTTCTGGCTACGGCCGATTTCTCTTCCTGTCTTTAAGACATCCGTGTACCATATTAGTAGTTTGAAGATCAGGATAGACTCTCTTGTATGCACACCGAAGGAGGTTTAAACGTTGAGATTTTCGCGGGCATCTCCTTCTTCTTTGATTCGTTAACTGGTCCGAACGGGACGTCCGTTACCATGCTTGACGATTTTTGGCAACGTCACGAGCCTTAATAACTGATAATGTGTCGGCGAAGACGCGAAGGCGCTATCGTCGGAGAACATCAAGTCGATGACGAGGTTTTTGTCGTCTTATCGAACTCCGCGTCGTCTATCGAATGCTTCACGTATAATCGCGTCGATCACAACGTTAAAGAGACGTGGCGAAGCGACGCCTTCCTGTCGGACACACGTTTGAATCCGGAACTTTTAGGATAAGCGCCTTCGAATATGAACACTTCTGGTTGAGCCATCGTACGACGCCGTGTTCGGTTTCCAAGGCTTTCCACAAGCTATTCCAATCAATGCAACCGAAAACGGATTTGAAGTTGATGAAAACGACGACAGTTTGTTGTCCGAAATCCATGGTTTACGGATAGGTGGACACAAATGCACACCCCACAATATACTCTGATAACTGCCTTTCTTCTACATCGATATCGTCCGGTATTGCGAGCGCCGCGAATTTGTTGGATAAAGCCCAATCCTTCTTGGCTCTGTCGGTCGAGCTTATAACTTCACGGCTAATGCGATCCCTTCGTCACCGCTAATAATTTTAGGACGTCCTGGCTTAAGACAATTTCTCAAGTGGATTCCAGCCTAATTGTAGAGTTTTTAGGGGATTTGTCTGCCTGATTCTTGCTTAATGTTGTAGCGAAGCTATTTAGCTTGGTTCTGTAACACCAAACTTATGCTCGCTATGCTATCACGGGGCCTTTGATTATTGTAGACCCTATTTGGATCCACTAGCTCTGTGGCAGGCCCTTGGAGAGATCTGCGAGACTTGCTAATCAGATTGTTCATTTGAATCAAATATCACCCGTAAGTATATGGTGTTATTGAGCAGCCTAAAGTTTGCCCCACAAAAACCACTTTTGACAATCTCGGCAGTGATCATGTCCTGGTGAATGGTGCCAGATGCCTTTTATTGAGATTTACACTGAGTCCCAAACTAGCTCACAAGCCAGAGAGCAAGGCAAGTGCGTGCTGCATTCGTCTTGATCTAGTGTTACTTATTAAACTGGCAACCACAATAGTAACATCATCTGCGTAAGGTTGGGTGAAGAAGTTTTGTGCACCAAGGAGCTCTAGGATTTTATCTCACGCCAAGGCACCATAGGGGACCTACATATATTATATATATTCTTGTATGTGTCCTCCAACGGCTTCTCAAAGTGGTTGACGATTAATCTACGATTAATTTTCTCCATTGCTTTCAGGGCGAGCTCTGACTTGCGTATAAGTGCAATATTGGCATTCCTCAACACAGATGGAATATAGTTCAGTGTAAATGAAGCCCTATATAGGAGGGTGGTCTGAAAAGTTTCCGATCTCAACCTGAAGATGGCAGCACTCTTCAATAAAAGCTAGTGAATGTAGTTGTGCATCTTTTGACAGTTACTCACCAAAGTTTTTGGCGCGCAGTTGTTATTTGACAGTCGTTTAAGTGAGTTGATGTGAGTGTTTTGTGAAAATCAGTAGTTGGAGTTTTTGGACATCGACTTACTTATATTTTCACTTTTGTTGAACATTACAGTCTGGTGGTACAATTTTCTTTTTCAAAAAATCATTAACAGTTTCCTGACTAGACCAAAATTTACTTTGATATATTTCAGTCAATTCAATAGTAAAATACAAAAGTAGATTAGTTATATATCGTCGTTGCGACCTTAAGATCTCCTATGTGCAAAATATCAAACTTTAGGAAAACTGAGCTTTCAAATTGCCAGCTTTTTAGCGCCACCACATAGGAGTATTTTTTAAAACTGCAAAATGACTTAAAGTTATTGTTATATCAACATGGGAGTTTTTGCATTCGATGGAGGACATCATGAAGTTCACATTAAATTGAAAAAGTGGATTTCGATAAAATTGTCACATAGGAGATCTTAAGGTCGCAACGACGATATAAATACTAGTTGGGACCCGGAACGCCTCGCTGCACCCATAAGCCAATAGTAGCCAAAAAAAACAATTGATTTGGTATTTTTCGAGATATGAATTTTACACAAACGAAGTGCCTCAAAGAACGGGTACATGTAAAATTAATGCAAATCTACAAAATGCAACTATTCATGATCTCTAACCAAAGAATCAATTATTATTTCTGTAAAATTTCGAGGCATTAGATTCAATATGCTTTTATTTAAAGTTTGAACAGTAGAATACAATAAGCAATGTAGTATACTCAATATATGGCGCTCGTCTCAAGACCCGGTACGCCTCGCTGCACCCAACAGTCAATAGTAGCCAGCAAAATCCATCCATTGACTTGGTATTCTTCGAGATATGAATTTTACACAGATTAAGTGCTTCAAAGAACGGGTACATGTGTCTGGAGAAGGCCGCCATGGATCTAAGGGTATATTGAGTATACTACATTGCTTATTGTTTTCTATTTATCATAACCTTTCATTTGATACCCTTGCCGAGGGGGTTTGGAAGAAAGTGGTAGTCCACCCTCTTGAGACGGTCGCTATGGATCTAATGGTAGATTGAATATACTACAATTCTAATTGCATTCTACTTACCATACCCTTTCATTTGATACCCATATCGAGGGTGTTCTGAAGAAATTGGTAAGCCACCCTCTTGAGACGGCCGCCATGGATCTAACGGTATATTGAGTATACTGTATTACTTATTGTATTCTAATTTTCATGCCCTTTCATAAGATACCCATGTCGAGGGGGTTGTGAAGAAAGTGGTAATCTGCCCTCGACGGCTACCATGGATCATGCTTATTGTATTTCAGTTTAGTTTCAATAGCGTCATGGCCTACCTATTGTTTGACAACTGCGTAAATTTGAAATTTTCATTAAATGGAATGATTCAATTTAATGACAATTTTATATTTACGAAGCTGTCAAACAATAAGTAGGCCATAAAGCTATACAAACTTAAATGAAGTGAAAAATCATTACCATTTTTTTTTTTTAGATTTTTAGCTATTTCTTTTGGTTAAAGGTATAAAAAATAGCCTTCGACCTATTCTCAGTCCTACCAAATATACACAAAAAATTTCATAAAAATCGATCAACCCGTTTCGGAGGAGTTCGGTAACAAACACTGTGACACGAGATTTTTATAGATATACATAGTAGTAGATAGTTAAGTTTAACTAAACAATTTCGTAAAGAACCCTAAAATCATTCGTTAAAAGCAAATGCACACAGTGCCGGATTTACCAACAAGCAAAACAAGCAATTGCTTGAGGCCCCTACCCTCAGGGGGCCCCGCGCCTCTTATATTTTGTTTGGTTCGTCTTTAGATAAAAGGGAAGTAAAAAAATTGTTTGGCCATCGTGTTTTCATAATATTCTTTTGCGAATCAAATATACAACCGTCATAGTTTTGCGACTAAAATAAAAATTTAAAACTAAACGTAACTATGGTAGTCATTGTTGGGGGGCCCCATCACGAGGTTGTGCTTGGGGCCCCGCAATTTATAAATCCGGCCCTGAATGCACATGCTTATTTTTTATTGCCGTTTGAATTTCGAGTTTCACCAGTCAATGACGATTACATTTATCAAAACATTGTGTTATTATAATTATAATAATAATAACTTTATATTATTCACAAAGGCCAAACAATCTCATAGATACCATTTGCTTATCTCCACTTTACCTGCTCCTTCAGTTGGAATATGATTAAATTTGTTATGCAACTCTGTTTTTGTTGTATAAAATTTTCATTTGGTTATGAACTCAATATCCACCTGTCAATTACAGATACCTATGGAATATATTTGGAATATATTGATTAAAATCCAATTAAAATATCTCCTTTAATCTCAAAAGCCAGAATGTGTATATGAAGTTAATGCTGATGCAATAGTTTTATCTTGCAGGTTTAGAATATTATAAAAGTGTACTAGGAAAAAACTATAGACAATTCTGTAATTCTGTACTTGGTTTAACATTTATACTATGTGCGTGGAATATAGGTATGTCGAATGATTTTCTGTAATCGATTCATCCAGTAAAATTAAGCCTTTTTGATTCGCTACCCAAATTGAAAAAAATATGGTGCAATAGAAACTGAGTCCTTTTTCGAGCGAATTTGAAACGCGCCTAGCATTCCTGGCGTCGCCGAGTTAGCAATTTTTGTGGAAAAAACGCCTTAGTTGCAGTTTTTTGCCAAAAATCTTAAAAAAATTAAAAACCATAAAAAAAAATTTCAAAACCAGAATTTTAATGATTGGATATTGTAAAGAGAGTCTTAGAGCATACGTAAAAAAATCAGGACCAACATGGGAGTTTTTCTTTTGGCGCAGTAACAAATTTAACTTTTTAAATTCACTTAATTGCAAAATTCATTATGCAAAAACTATTTGACCGACCGTGATCGGGTTTTGGATATAAGTTAATCATGCCAAAATTAAATTGGAAGATAATGGTCTCTCCTTTCCTTGTGCTAACTTTAAAGTGAGGTACTTTTTTCGCGGTTTTCGGCTATTTTGCAATGCAAAAATTCAAATTTCAAAAATCCACCTTACGGTAAGTTTTAGCAAATCTAATAACGAACAAAACTTGCTCAACAAATTTTTCGCCTAGAAGCCTTCGTTAAGAGATATTTAACAAGAAAGGCCAAAAAACAGGGAATTTTTAGTGAATTTTTCAGTTTTTGGGCTGCCAAAAGTTTTCCAGGGAGTTTCATGCTTGCGCACCCCCTAAATATTGTTGAGGATATCATTTCTGACCGATTCCACCAAAAAAGTCCGTTACATCACGCCAAAACCAAAAGTTATAGGTTTCACTGCTCTAGCGCCTGGACTAATTTATAAGTAAAAATAAGGGGGCGAAGTATTACTTCATGGGTTAGTGCTTGAATACGGCACATAGGCAGCCCTCGCTATCAAGTCGCATCCTGCTCGAGGTCGTCCTGCACTGCCGCTTGGATATGTAAGGGTTACCTAGGAACAGACTGAATTCGGTGGATCTAGAGGGGACATAATGTATGTCCTCAAGAAAACCTGCGATCCCAAGGTCTAAACAATCGTGCTGTAGGGATGAATGGTACTGCGTTATCGACTCCGGATAACAGATTTTTATCTTGGCTTTTTCATGGTAATACGGAGTTCTGTCATAGATGACCATCCTTTCTCGAGCAACTCGTGGGTACAATATTGATCCATATTCCGAGTTGATGGAAGGAAGCTAAGATGGTCCTTATACCCAAACCGGGTAGATTATACGAGGAAGAAAAATCCTATTCACCCAGCACCCCAATTCCTTTTTCCTGAAATCGCCAAGACAATCAAAATTTGGCCTAACGGCGACAAACAGGGATCACGCGACCTCTCGATGATAATGCGGTAAGAGATCGGCAGAGCATAAAAGGGCACTGTCCAAAGTCTGTGAAATTTTTTTTTCATTCGTTTGTCCATCGTTTGTCCAAGATTGCCCAAGCAAAAGTTTTTTTCCAGGCACCGTTAACAAGTTATAAGCAAAAAAAAGGTTTGCAAATTTTTTCAACCAACACCCCAACTTTGCAAAAAAAATTGTTTAACCACATATATCGTTTGTCCATCGTTTGTCCAAGTTTGTCCAGCAATTATTTTTATTTGTCCACACCCCAATTAATTATAATAAATAATTGAAATTTTTCAGGTTTGTGAAGTTGGCAGCACGAAATGCGAATTTTGGAAATTTTTTTTTTCATACGTTTGTCCATCGTTTGTCCAAGTTTGTCGAAGCCCAATATTTTTTATCCAGGCACCACTAACAAGTTATAAGCAAAAAAAATTATTTGCCAGGCCTAGATTCGTTTGTCGATGCCTGAATTCGTTTGTCCAAAACAATTCGTTTGGACAAAAAAAAAACTTTTGCTTGGACAAACTTGGACAAACGATGGACAAACGAATGAAAAAAAAATTCCAAAATTCACATTTCGTGTTGCCAACTTCATAGACCTCACTGTCCAGTGTCAAATTTCGGGAATATGTGGCTAAATTAAGAAGTCCCGGAAACACCCACTGCCGTACTTATGGGAAGGAAAAAGCCAGAGAGATAACCGAAAGTTTTAATTTCAGTTGTCTGGATCAAACCCCGTGCATCAGAACATCTTTTCTTTCTTATAGGATTTGGTAGAGTCTCACTCATGAACGTATTCTTGATATGGTTATGTTTTGATAGGGCCTGTTTAGATGCTTCGCTCCCAGAAGTGTTCCTCACGAACGAGATGTGGATGAGAGAGAAGTGAGCAGGTACCCCTCATCATCCCCATTCCCCCTTCATCACCAAAGTTCGTGAGGAATGTTCCTTGACAGAACCGTGTATACTTACATGCTTCTTACTATCGCATATCGAAAGTAATGGGAGTTTAGTTGGTGGTCTACGTATTTTGCTGATTTAAGGCCTTACACTGCAAACCCAAGGGTCGGATTTCAAAATGCATTACACTTGTAAAATCATGTAGTCTGTTCTCTTAAGATGTGTTAATATTTAACACGCGAAAAGTGTGTAAATTTAAAACACTTAATGTGTTTATTTTAAACACACCAAATATGTATTACTATAAAGCGTTTAAGTGCGGCTTTTCCAGCGTCATTCAACTTAGAAAAATCGTCACCCTTACCTTGTAATTTTTGATATGTAACGACCTGTATCGCCGCCTTTCTGTTACAGACTGACCGTAAAGAGAGGCCGTGAAGCTATTTGGTGGGAGAGCGTAGTTCGTGGTATAATGGTGGATGTTTGAAGCAAACGAAGCGTGTGAAATAACACATAACCCAGCGGGAAATATGGTAACGTATTCCTTAAAGAAGGTATATGGTAAGCCTTCTGTTTAGAACGGGAATCTTCTGGTGAGATGTCGTGATATTTGGCTCGACCTCCCCCTTTTCACGTGAGATTTTTATAATTTTTAAGAAATCTCTAATATTTACACTAAAAATACGTATTTACGGGCGTAACCACAAGATGTAATTACAGATAAAGATAATTGGAGCCCCTACTTACCCTTCCTCTATTCCATTCGCTTTTCGGTTTGTAGTGGACACTACCAAAACGTGAACACTCATACTCAACAAGAATTTCATTACGCTTAAATTCAGCGAGGGCCCTTCCTGTAGTTCTATATTCTAGGGGAATTTACGCGGGTCTGTGTTACTTCACTCGTACGCCGCAGCATTCGTCGAGTCGCGCGTTTGGTTTGCCGGTGGCGGATAAACAATCGAGGAGCTACTATGCAACTTTCTGACGTTCACATAAAAAAATTGATGTAGGATTTAGCCATATCTGGCCCTCTTTAACACACGGGTCGCTGGCAAGATCTGGCCAGAAAGTTTTCGCCTTGAAGCTAAGTATTACCCCACACATTCACCGGCCGTCAACTGGATGGGGCCTGCAGTCCAAGAAAACTGACAGAAATCCCATTTATCGTTAGTTTTGAATAAATATTTGAACTTCTATTCAGTCTCAAGCCGTGAATTTACGGCACGAATTCACGCCGTATCCACTCGGAACTGAAAGTAAGACGCGTTTAGGCGCGAGAATCATCCACACTCACGTTCGCGAGTGTTCCGGTGGTGATCCGTGTACTTTAAACGTTTCTCCAGTCACCATCGCCGCCTCCGCAGCCGCGGCGCCAATCTGTTTGTGCCTTTAAAGTTTTACGCTGGGGCCATGAACATTTTTGCACTTGCATTAACAACCATCTACGCTAAACTGTCGACTTCGCCTGTGTCTATAAGGAATCATGACGTCACCTGCATGGCACGGCCTGTCAGGCGGATACCTCACTCACTATCTACAGCCCTTATTTTCGCGCACACATCAGTTTAGAAATTTGTTCTTTTCGAGAACAACTCGACTGTGGAACAACCTCCCTTAGTCAGTTTTCCCGAACTCATACAAAATCCAAGAGCTCAAACGCAAGGTTCATCTCCATCTCCTCATGCACCCTCCAGACTCCCTTTAATGTATTTTATCCTTTCTCTATCCTTCGAGCTTAGCTTACTACCAGGCACCTGACCTTGATGTGTAAGACATGTCGGACTGGTAGTACAAAGGGTGACACCTGAGCTTAGACTTACACATAAAAAAAATACCTGAAGTCCTAATCCCTCAGTCAGAGATGAATAATGTGTCGCCTTTATCGGGCCGCGCCTGAGGACCTGAAGTGAAAGGCCACGGCCTGCCGGTGGCCTGTAAGTGAATGGGGGTTTTTAGTGGAGAAATATGTTTTATTTAATTTAACCCAGTTTTATAGCAATTTTACATGATATGTATGTGCTGAATACTTCCTCTCCCTCAAGTGAGATTGGGTGAGATTCGGCTCCACTCCCTTCCCCCTAAACGCCTCACGTAATTAATGGACGAGCCCTTACTAGTAATGCAGAGGTAAGGTAAATAGCTGGCTTATATATCTGCCCTCCCTATAACATAAACATAAAAAAAGAAATGAAGTGGGTATCGTAAAGTAATGCTTCCACGCCTTCGTACAAATGCCTAAACTATGCATGCTGAATGCTTACATTCCCGCTGGGAATATTTGATTTTCACACGTTTAAGACGTAAAACGATCCCAGTAGGAAATGGAAACTTTCCAGAACCGATTTCGTGCATTATCGTTCGAATGAGTAATGTCTACTTTCTTGATCGATCGATTAACGTTCCGAGGAGGTCCTATGGTCGAAGTCATAATGGCTACCTTTTTTATTACAATGCATTCCAATATGAAGGCTACCTTTTGCATTACCAGTTCTTCCTATTGCAATACTGCAATACTCGTCAATTTCCTACTGGGATAAAACGTTGCAATTTCTTTATCGTATAAAAAATATTATATGCTTGATGTGTGTGATTTTTACAAATGTCTATTTTAACACAAACGAATTTACACGTTTATGTAGCATGTAATGTGTTAAATTCACATGGAAAAAATTACAGTGTAATGCCGCTCTATCATAAATTGTTCATGTGATATTTTCAGCATTCTTTTCAGTATTTTTTCAGGACATCAATAAAGGTCTCCACAAAAATTCGGAATTTACAAAATTATTTTATTGTTTGAATACTGAGGATGGCCGAAATGTCCAAGGGGAGGAATCAATGTATCAGATTGGGTCGGATTAATGCGAAAAAAAATGGTTTGAGTGTTAAAATAGGCTGGTCGTCCACTGGAAGCGTATTCGAGCGGCTTCGCGCTTCGGCCATACAAATGAGCCGCTTGTAGCCGCTCATATGTATGGCCGTAGCGCGAAGCCGCTCGAATACGCTTCCAGTGGACGACCAGCCTAATTCTGCGAAAAAATTTGCACGCAAAATATTAAAATTATTTTGAAAATGTATATTTTAATATTGACAAAAATGGAAGACCATCAAAGAGAATTATTTTGTCAACCATACAGTCCTCTGTTTTCACATAAATTTATCTGGAAATTTTTCATAATCATGCGTGGCGTGCATTCAAAGACAAATTAGCATAGATTTTAGCTTCAATGACAAATTCTGGTTAAATGCTATGAAAAAAGTTCAATATGAGTCGAAAATGCGTTCTGTTTTAAAATTTCAATAAATGGTAGGTATTATACAATTATTATTTGATGCATTCATTTTCCATTCAACATCGACTTTATATTAAATGTATTTATTTTTTTGCATAATATTAAACTAAAACTCAATTAACAATTTTTATCCTTTCAGCAGTTGCTAAATTGAACTTGTTTGAAGCAATATTTTTAATGTGAAAATTATTTAAATACTAGCAAAAACCCGCGTGCGTTGCAAAAGCCTTTTAATAAAAAAAGATTATGCGTGCACAGTCCGCGGTAGGAAAAATATATCTTCTTCTTCTTTAAACTCCTTTAATCCCTCATGGGACATAGGGCGGAAACAGTTGCCCTCCAGCGGACTCTGTTTTGCGCGACAGCTCTTAGCTCCGACCAGGATCTCCCAGTTGTTGCGGCTTCTTCTAGTAGGGTTCTCCTCCACGTTGTTCTAGGTCTTCCTACTCGACGGGAACCTTGCGGATTCCAGTCAAGGGCCTGTTTGGCTAGATTTTCGTTTTCGCGTCGCAAGGTGTGGCCAACCCAATTCCATTTCCTTCGCCTGATTTGGTCGTCTATCCTTTCTTGGCCGGCGCGGCGCCATAGTTCTTCGTTTGAAGTTCTATCTTGCCAGCGGATTTTTAGGATACGACGAAGGCATCTGTTGATGAAGACTTGTAGGCGCCCTGTTATGAATTGGGTGACTTTCCATGTTTCGCAACCATACAAAAGAACTGCCTTAACGTTGGAGTTGAACAGCCGCAGGAAAAATATATAATGAAAAAATATCAAATCTGCAAAAATTGATTTTGGATATTGAAAAAATTGTAGAGTATGTTACAACTTTTTTAATATTCAATGATGAAAAAGTGTGTACTACGGGAACAACAGACACATAGCCTAACATATTCAAAATCGTTCGCACAGGTTTTGCTATGCAGAAATTCGCCCTTGTCGCCCTCCGCTCCATATTGTTTTTCCCAAAGAAGGGCCAAAAAAAGTAATCAATTTTGCAAATTTGGCACCCACCATGCAGCCTAAAAATGCTCCTAAAACAAACTTTTTTTCTTTTTTTTATTTCGCTTTGAGACGACCAGAAGCGGTAAAAAATGTTCAGGACTCTTTATCTATCGTACTTTTCGTTAGCGCCCCACGCTTTTTACATTTCGTAAGGTTGTTCCCATATACTGGCTGTAGCAAAAAATCTTTACATTTAAAATTATTTTTTACATTTTAGTTCACTTTGAAATAAAAACCGTATTTTTTAGGTTTGCTAAACTAAGTAATCCCTCCAACTGCCCGGTAGACACGTTCTACAAAAACAGCGCGCAATCCGAAACAGCGCACTCTGAATCCTGCTTTATATGAATTATGGGGTTATGTTCCTGATGTTAGAAAAAGGCGAAAAAGCAAAAAAGTACTCTTAAATTTTCGTTGTAACTTATCTACCAACGAATAAAGCTCAAACCATATATGCGCTCGACTTTCTAATGAGCGCTTTTTCTTCTTCTTCTTAAATCGCGGTACGGTCCTTGCATTTGATCGAATCGCTAGCCAAAAACTCGGCTCTCGACTCATTAAAATTCACTCGCCAAAACCTTGGAATTAATAATAAGGCCTTCTACTATTTACTTGTTATATGTACATTCACGTTTAATCATGGGGTCATAAAATCGACGCATTATTTAAGTCATTTCGACGCTGCGGAATCGACTATACAATTCATTTATGGAAATATAACGACAAATGGTAAATCCCCGGTTATTTCATTCTAATTTTACAGGATTCACAAAAAATCATGTCAAAAAATATTTTTAAAAACAAAAATTACAAAAATACAGTGCAGCTACGAATTTTTTTCCGCGCAGCCCGAAAATTTGGTATTAAAAACTTTGACGCGCAATTGCGAAATCGCGCAATCGAAAACCGCGCAGATGGAAGGATTACGGTATACAGTTTGCATTCTACTTTCTAGTTTATTATATGTCTTCCGTTATTTTGTGGTGACCGCTATATAAGATTTAAAATGACATCACATAGCTTACTGTACCTACTACACTCGTCATACACTTTCACTTGATACACATACCGAGGGCGGCGTCATGAAGAAAAAGTTAATCCCCGTTTTGTGTTGGCAGCCAAGCTGTGTTTGCTGCCATTTTGAATGACGCCACACAACTAATAGTATTCAGCTTGTCATACCCATTTATTTAATACGCATACCGAGTGGCTTGTAAGGAAAAATGTAACCCCCATTTTGTGTTGGCCGCCAAATTGAATTTGGAATAATGCCACACAGCTTCTAGGTACAATTCTAACCGTCGCATCCTTTCATTTGATATCCATACCGAGCGCGTTGTAAAGAAAAACGTAATCCCTCATTTTATGTTGGCCACCATTTTGTGTTGGAGCCATTTTGAATTTGGAATGACGCCACACAGCTAATAGTATTTTACTTCTCATACCATTTTATTTGATACCCATTCTAAGTAGCCAGTAAAGAAAAAGAGAATCCGCCATTGTTTGTTGGCCGCCAATTTAATTTTGGTATGACGCCTCACAGCTTGAATTCTATTTGTCTCACCCTTTCAATTGATACCAATGCCGGGGTGTCGGGAACACAATTGCGAAATTCGGCCGCCATATTGGAACCGCCATGTTATCTTTTTTTACAAAATGGTCCAATTGTATTGTCACGCGAACTATGCATATGTGCAAAAATTTCAAGTTGATAGGTTCTTTTTTCTACTTTTTATTCAATCTTGCGCCATCTTGTGTTGGCCAGCATATTGAATTTATAATAACGCCACTTAGGTAATAGTGCTTTACTCGTAATACCCTTTTATTTGATACCCATGTCGGGGATTGGGAAACACAATTGCACAAATCGGCCGCCATCTTGGAATCGCTGAAAGTGGGTCAAAATCAAGTTGCAAGAGATGTAGAACGTAAAAGATTATGAAACATTGTAGGTACTAATTAATTAATTAAAAAAAAAAAACTAGATAAAATTTCGAAAAACCGCTTGGAGTTTTTGCGCCCGGTGCACTATTCCATATTGCACCCCATAAGCTGTTAATTTTTGAGCGCAGTGCAGGACAATAGAAAAGACACAAACACTCGCTGAATGAGAGAAACAGCAGAGAAAATGTAAGATCGCACAATAATAGTGCGTAAAATATAATGAAAGATTACATAGATAGGAAGGAAGTTTCACAAGGGTCAACATCTAACTAATAAAAATATGCTAATAACGTCGTATGCGGAGAAGAGAGTAACCCAGAACGATGGAGCGGCAGATTTTTTGAATCTCTGAATTTTTTCACGGAGTTTGTGAATCAACTTTTTGACAGCTGTGCAGTTATTGTTGTTTTTTGTTTCCTTTTTGCTATGAAAAAAAGGAAAAGGGGTGGGGGAAGAGAGAAATAATATTTAAAAGCAACAACAATAAACTAAAGCATTCGAACGTATAGATACAAAAAATTGGCTCTTGTGAAAACCCATAGGTTTCTTCATAGAATTTCAGAAGGGCATGAACGATTACAGCCAATTTTCGTTGGTTGGCTTGTATGAAACTTGCCATATTAATTTGCCAGACAGTAACACCCAGGTTTCACCGGCCGAACTACACAAGTTCGAGCAAATTGGTGTATTAAACTTCAATTTTTGCCTGAGTTTCCATACATTTTCACATATTGAACTCAGGAAAAATAAAGCCTGAGTTCGCCCAACAGAACATGAAATTGGGATTGAACGTAAAAGTTCGCTCAAAAGAGAGTAATCAACTGGAATAATCGAATATCATTCCCGTGAGCTTTTCCATTTCTAACTTCTGGCGGAGAAGAAACAAAAGTTTCAAGCGTGAATTGAACATGCCATCAGGTCAAGCCACTTAGAATTAAACTTCATTGAACTGAGGCCGGTGAAACCGGAGTAAAAAAGAACAAATATAAAAGCAATTAAAGAGGGTCTCTCATTCAAGGAGTTTTGTGCAGCAACAGTGCCCTCAAAATGTTAATCATGGTCACAACGGCAATACACAATACAGAGCCACAGAATAATTTTTCTTAGTATTAGTGAATATGGTGCTTTTTACAGAATTTTCAAAAAGTGCTCCAAATAAATGAGACTTTTCTCTCACTCACACAGATTTTTATCACAAATTTATCGAATCTCGAAACTAAAATCTCTGGTAACTTCCTGAAGAATTGAAATTTCCCCGTTTTACCTTGCATGAGAAAATACAGGGACAGAAAGTGGGTTAATTTGTGTAATTTCATACACCTGTGAGGATTCTTTTCATTTTTTTCCCAAGTTTTAATTTTTGTTTAAATCTTAATTTTTGAAATTGCGCCCGGTGCAAGTGCACCATTCGCACCTGCGAAAGCGCTGCCCCTGCAGACACACACCTTCCTTTATTAATATAGACTGAGGATTCCCACATTTACTGGGTATTGTCGCCATTTCTTGAAGAGATGAAAAAAACAAAATTTTTTCCCTAATCACCCTGTATCTTAGTGGAAAGTGGAGATAGCCGCCCTCTGTAGAACAATTTTTTTCTCCAAATATATCCAGGAATCACCCCAGAAAATATTAGCCGCGTACTCCAACAAAGGATTTATTAAACTTCTGATGACCTTTACAAGTCGGGAATGATAGAATATGAGTATTTTAACTTATTAAAACGACAATATCTCAGAAATGGCAATTCCTACGAGAAAATGTATAATATATTTTTTTGTAGATAATCGCCTAATCTACAAACTTTGTAAACACAATTTTCTGATAAGACGTACGGTTTATCATATATTTGCAAAAAACTGATATTTTGACCCTTTGACCTTGAATAAAAAAGTTTGCAGTCGCCCAATCGCGTGGCAGTCTCTACAGCTTACGTATAATAATGTTTTTAACGGCTGTTCCAATTTTCAGCAACTTCGGAATTATCTTCCAATTATGGCGTTTTTTCGTCTATTTTGACTGGACTATCATATAACACACCCAGTAGTGCAAACGCGAGGCTCACTACCTTCTCCTTATGTATCCTCTCCAATTATTTTTCTATTTTCAGGTCAAGCTTACTACTAGGCATTGCACCATGAACGATATGACGGTATCACAAAGGGTGATTCCTAAGCTTGACCATACCACATAAAAAAAAAATCGGTGTCTTAGCTAAGTATACAACAAATTGATGCCATCCTGCATATTGTCATTTCCAAAAAAAAACACAAAGTCCTCTTTAAAAATAAATCATGGCTGAATTGTTAAAGGGGAGAAATCAATGTATCAGATTGGGTGGGATTAATACGAAAAAAAAACTGTTTTAGTGTCAAAATTAATTCTCCGAAAAAATTCCCAAATTTGCACGGAAAATATTAAAATTATATTTAAAACTTATGTATATTTTAATATGGACAAAAATGGAAGGCCATCAAAGAGAATTATTTTGTCATCCATCTAGTCCTCTGTTTTCACATAAATGTATCTGAAATTTTTTCGTAATTATGCATAGCGTGCATTGAAAGCGAATTAGCATAGATTTTAGCTTCTGTGACGACTTCTGGTTAAATGCTATAAAATAAGCTCAATATGAGTCGAAAATGCGTTCTGTTTTACAATTTCAATAAAATGAAACTGATGGTAGGTATTACACAATTATTATTTGATGCATTCATTTTCCATTCGAATTCGACTTTATACTAAATGTATTCATTTTTTTGCATAATATTAAACTAATTTAATAACAATTTTTATCCTTTCAGTAGCTGCTGCTAAATTGAACTTTTTTAAAGCAATATTTTTTATGTGACAATTATTAAATATATGTATTAAGGGCCTCTTTTCATTTTGAAGTAAATTGTAAATTATATAATTAAATTTCCAAAGATTTTGTAAAACGATAAATTTGTTGATTAAATAAGATGATAATAAAATTATTTTTATAGTGGCTTAGGTCCCATTTTAAGCTTTTCAGAAGGTTGTAAGGATATGATTAGGTTAAATTACACAGTAAAATTTTATAAGATAAAAGCTTTCTGTTTTTTTTTTTTATAAATGTACCTAATTTAATTAATTGTAAAGCAAATAATACCAACGCTGCTAATAAGTGAACTTATAGAAAAATCTCTAAAGAAGACTTTAATTTTCATCAGTCCCGTAAAGATGAAATGTGATCTTTAAAACAAAATAGCTGAGCTGATACCAGGAAGAAAGCAAGGTGTATCGCAACGCTAAAATACAAAGATTTATTTCACTATATATGTATACCACCTGCATAGCATAACAATGACCAATTAGTTACACAGCTTATAAATGAGACCTCTTTAAAACAAGTCATACGCCAATAATAAAAAGTCATTGAAGCACATCTCTTTTTAAACATTTGTCAATAGAGTTTTTGAATTTATTCTTAGCGAAGCGAGTTCGTCGATAGTATTGTGGTTCAAACAATAAGCAATTGTGATAAAATTAATTAAAAATGTGCAGTTCCTAATTAAAGAAAGGCTGGACTTTGCAGGAAATAACTAAAGGTAAGCACAAAAGATTGACGAGTTACGACAGCGAGCGAGAGCCAACCTCCATTTGAAAGATGGCGAAGGCTAGAACCGGATTCCATTTGTAGAGCGGTCAAAGAAAAACAAGGAGTATATTTTCTGGTACATAACAATAATGTTTCTAACTTCGAGAGAATTTTACCAACCAAAGCTGAAAGAGAAAGTATAAAGCTGTACCTACAGGTAATTGAGTTGTATTTAAGCGAATAGAAAAATAGGAAGCCTGGATAAATGGAAAATGTATCGCCTAGATCACATATTACACGAACAACGAATCTTCCCTTCTACCAGTATAAGCTTGGTGGTCTTAGGTAGTCTTAGGTAGTTGGTCTTTCAATAAGATATCAATAGAAAAGCGTAAACTATTTTTTCCTTGGTCGGTAATAGAATACAAATAGTTAATTTTTTGATTACATTTTTCATTACTGTTTCGCAAAATAGTAACTGTCGCTAATACCAACTCTAATACTGCTTTTTAGTGCTTGAATCATTACTGGAGCATTGGCATAGACTTGATATTTAACATTTATTTAATGGCTGCACTGTACCCGGTAGTGCCTCAATTACAATGAGGCGCAATGTTAGTGGTAAGCTTGTTCTGAAAATGGAAAAAGAACATGAAAGGCTAAGGGTAGTCTGGTCGATGCATGGGCAGCTGTGCAGTGAGCCTCACGGTTGCACTCTTAGATACTATATGAGTTCATTTTTATAGCAGGCGGATGAGTCACAACCGTCAGGGCTGGCGCGAGACAGTCTTCGAGTGTAATGCCTCCTGAAACAAGTGAATCCCGCTAACCAGACAACAATGGCTGTGATGACAACGGTACCAGACTACCAGGTGAACTAGGAGGTGAACCGACCGCTAGGTGAAGACCCGACCTAAACGGAAATTTGGTACCCTAATATTAACCAGTTAAGCCGGCGGAATGCTTTATTAGGGTTACCGAGAAGGAGTAGTTCGCAAAGCAAACATTGACACGAACGCAGGCCTGCTTAACAAATCAAACAATTGGTCGATCCTCTCCGGTGCTCTCTTTCTTATATTCATTAATGCTCTCAATCACCACCAACCGACTTCATAGTTTCGTTAATGACGGTACTCTGCGTTACTCCTATATACCAAGTCACCAAAGTCACCAAACAAGCGTATCAATGCCTCGGACTCCTTAAAAGATTCTCCTCCAAACAGCTGCACTGGCTGCAATCTACAAATACTACATTCGGCCCCACCTTGACTACATCTCGTATATCTGGGCTGGCGCCCCAAAACCCACGTAGTCTTGGCTAGGCAAGGTGCAAAACCACGCCATCAAGCTCATGGGCGATAGCACCCTTTGTTCCACGATCGACCTTTTAAGCCACCATAGGAGCGTAGCAGCCCTCAGCAAGTTTTGTCGCTATTACCATAGCAACTGTTCCGTCTATACTTTCTGAACGGACTAGTGGTACATAGGGTGATTTCTCAGCTTGACCATGTCACATAAAACCGATCTTAACCGATCTTAATGAAATTTTATTCATGTGCTATTAACACTAAAAGAAAGAACATAGGCTATTCTTTTACTCTCTCAAGCCACTCCTTGATGGCGCTGTCATGGAGAACTTCGTTGAAAATTTGTTGCAAAGCGTAGTAATATGCATTCTATTATGGTGAAACTTTGAACGTAAATCGGCTGAGATAAATAAACAGCGCGACTCACGCCTACAAGAAAAACAAGCCAGAGCTTCTACTTGGAGAATGAGAAGATTACGATCACAGCATGCTCATGCACCATACTGTTAGGTAAATTGTGGCAATAATGTCATGATTCAAAATATCAAAAAACACCTGGGATGTGCTGTTCCAAAGCTGATTTGTCACAACGAAATATTCCATCTGCGTCACTTGGGGACTACGTGGATAGAACCTCTTCGTAGTCCGAACATTTTTTACTATTTTCTTTATTTCGTTCCGATGGGTGCAGCTAATTATGCAAGTTTCTTTTGCTTTAATTGCCTTCATAAGACCTTTCAACACTAGTATTCTTTCTGCAGTATGCAAACAGGATTGACAACAAATGCAGCGGCGTCTGATTTAGAGCTTGAATGTGTGCGTGTGATTTTCTGATCATTGAGTGCTTACGTTTCTGACCACCCAAACTGTTTCTGTATTTGTGTTAGTGAGTTGAAGCCCGAGAAATAGGTTTAAAATGTGCTGCACATTCCTCTCCAATTCCATTCACTTTTTGTAGAGAATTCTCGTTGAAAGAAAGAGAAACCGAAAAACACGGTTTGAATACTGCTGTAAGAATACAAGTGTGGAAAGGTTGATACACTGGCACTACGGAAGCACAATTTCCAGTCAGTGGCTTGGAAAAAGCGAATGAGTCCCAGACGGTCGGCTTTCCCACACTTTTCGGAGCAGACGATGGATATAGAAAACTAAGCATTTACTAGGCAGTGGTCCAAGGTAACAGTGATACGAGTTAGACAGTGATCCGAGGTGAGTCAACATCGATGGACTACCGTGTTGGATGAAATGTTGGAAATAGGTCAAGGTGCTCTCGCCTCAGACTCAAAGAGACTTCATTTATGAGTTGATTGGTGTTAATTGACCTGCTTTTAGTTTAGTAAACTGATCTTTTTTTTTTCATGTAATATACTAGAGCTCGGAGGTACATAAGTCTCTTCATACTGAAGTGCCATATCGAACGTCGGCACTATCTAAAATAATAAAAAAACTGAATGAACTGCGAAACGTCGACACGCAGCCTTTCAACAATGTTAATTTACAGCAGGATGGACCGATCTTGACATACAATTTCCTCACAAATAGCTCACTTATAAAGGTTAAAAATCCCATAAAAAAGAGTTAAGGAAGGTTTAATTCAATCTAATTAAACTAATCTCTAAAAATCTGTGATTACTTACCAACAGGATCTGCTTGTATGAAAACATGACAATGGTACACAAACACACCGACTAGGTATAAAAAATTCATTCTGAGATCTGTAAAGAAATACAAGAAAAAAACATATAAAAAATAATTGAACAACATTGAAAGAGATATTAAATTTAATTGTTTTTTTTTTTTCTGATATAATTTTGCTTAAGGTTAAGCTAAAATGTTCAAATTTAAACACCATTAAAAGCATTTTGTATAATAAATTTCTTTTCTATCCCATCTGTCTGCAATTCATTTTAATTGAAGATAAAACTCTGAAACTACCTACGAATAAAAACAAACCTACAAAATACAAAAAATCCATCTTAATGAAACATCTCACTATAGGCTAGCTAGCATCTTGTAGTGAATTCATTTCGTTTGTATCATCAGATTTTCGCTTAGACACGATTCGGTCACTCCAATAAAGCATCAACGAAAGAGTGTCAGTGTCGACTGCAAGCCGATAATAGCTTCAAACAGTGAACGTAATTCACGGTAATTACCTAGAAACTTCATTCTTTAATTGCGTTTTTACGTAATCATTATTACTCTGGAGATGTGTGGTGTGTGTGCTGCTTTTCTTCTACTTACTATAATACCCACTCTCGGCTCTTACATTTCTGACAGACGAGATTCTATGAACTTTAATCTAAAGATTCACTTAAGTAGACAGGCACAAATCGCTGGCCACTTTGTTTATAGACTCATTTAGTGTGGGAATAATAAATAATGAAAATTTACATGATTTATTTCCCGTAAATGTGCCATAAATACATAAATAAATATTTTTACGAGTTTAGAAGTTGGCGTTTTTTTGCGTGTGACTTTTAATAACAGGTAATAAATGTGGAAGATTTGTCTTACATGGTTAAAACGTTGGTGTTACTACGCTCGACATATGTGTGGCTTCTGCAGTAACAAAAATATTCCAAAAATAAAGAACAATTAAAAAAAATTTAAAAACAAGCATTTATTAGATGAACTAAAAAATATTAAATTATAAAAAAGTTTTAAAATATGCTAATAAGATGAACTGAAAAGTATAAAATCATTTTTTTAATCCACCTGTATGTTGCTACAAATAAAAGCCATATCGAGGGATTGTTCGTGGTGGCCGCCTAATTGGATTATAACGTCAGATAGCTTACTGTATTCTACTCTCCAAACTGGGGCCTCGGTAGTCTAGGGAGTAAGGCGCCTGGCTGTAGGCACCTGTCCTATTGCGGCTATGGAGGCCCTACTGAACCGCCCTCCGCTACACCTAGTAGTGAAAAAGGAGGCTCTGGCGAGGGCACGAGGAGACCTTCTGAATTATTTATCGATCCTCAAGGAGCCATATCTGGAGCCAATGATATCATTGTCCGATCCGTTTACGACGTTTATTCGAAGTAGGAACGTGGCCTCTTAGAAGAAGCACGGCCTTTTGGTATACGATCGAAGGGTAGGGCTGGGCGAATATGGCCCAAGCAGCAAAATTTTCTTCGCTCTGAGCACTAGCCCCACTGCTTTTCAGGCTGAGGTACACGCCATACAGACTTGTATGGATAGATCTCCAAATAGCTCTAACATTGTTATTTTATCGGACAGATAAGCTTACAGAGTGTCACCACAGACAGTCCTGGATTGTCTCATTCAGTGTCACGCTGATTTCGAATCGGTCCACGAAGATCACATTGGTAATGAAGAGTCTGGCTAGAGTAGGGGCAAACTCATCACCTATCGGTCCGGAACCTTTCTGTAGCTTAGCCAGTTGCCACGTAATAATGGCACCCAAAACCGACCAGCTGTTTCTTCATAGCTGAACAAGGACCCAGGGTGCTCGTCAAGCTAAAACATTCATCCAAATCGATGACAAGCGGGCAGACTTTTAAATCTCAGAAGGTGGGAGCTAAAAATAGTAACAGAGCTCCTGTCGGGCCATTGTTCGCTTAACAATCATCTAAATACAATAGGACTGGTAGCCTATTGTAGCTGTCAGTTCTGCGGGACAGCTCCCGAACCTACAGCGACGAAGAGATTGAGCCTCCTCCATCGCGACTTCCCTACTTCCAAGAAGATTTAGGACAGGAACCCTAAATCAGTTTTAGGATATTTTAGAAGCCTTAACCTCAAATAGACCATATAAAATAGGTCACAGTGCCCGACAAAGCGCCCCTCAACAAGAAATTGAAAAGGCGCCTGGCTACCATCCCAGAGGTCTCGGGTTTGAGTCCCGAAAGCACAGTCCTTCACCTTTCACAGTTTCCCTGTTCTTCTTTCTTCTTCCGATTAACTTCATTTGGAAATTCCAAAGCTTTCCGGAGTTATTAGCAAAACTAATAAATGTAAAGTACTTGTCAAACTTGCCCAAAAAGGACAAAGTTTTCGATAACTACTGCAAATTCCGGAACGAGCCGCAATTTCCTGAAACTGTAGGACGTAGAAAACAATTCCCCGTCAAAAAAGTGCTGATCCAAGGATTGAAAAATTCGTGATGTTTGTAAAGGGTACCGTATCTTGCACAATTGTTAAAGAGTGTCGGATTTTGACAAGTAATGTTTTGTTGGAAATCCATCGCTTTGCAGAATCCAAACAAAATCACTTCGTTTAGAACGGGTCTCATTCCATCGAGTTTATTAGATATTAGCAAAACCGATCAATTTAAGGTTTCTTTTGACAGTTAGACGAAGTTTTTTTAATTTAAACCAATAAAAAGTTCCGATCGAATGTTATGAAAAGGATCCTCATGAAGTGTCTTCTTATAGACCCATATCCTTATTACCAATAATGTCTAAAATATTTGAAAAAATTCTCATCAGCAGGCTGCAACCATTTATTGAAAACGAAAATATGATACCAACTCACCAGTTTGGATTCAGAAAAAAGCATTCTACCATAGAGCAGGTTCATAGAATCGTCTACGTTATTGAAAAAGCTCTGGAAGAAAAAATGGTATGCTCAGCTATATTTTTAGATGTTGCTCAAGCGTTTGACAAGGTATGGCATGAAGGACTACTATATAAGTTGAGATCACTCTTTCCCGAAGAACATGCGACAATTTTGGAATCTTATCTCTCAAAAAGATTCTTTCGCATCAAGCAAGAGGATGCTTACTCCCACTTAAAAGAAATAAGAGCTGGAGTACCTCAAGGAAGTATATTAGGTCCAATGTTATATCTACTTTTCACGAATGACCTTCCAGTCCCCTCAAATAGTATAATAGGCACTTTCGCCGACGATACAGTAATACTTGCAATCGAGGAAAGCGAAATAGAATCAACCCGTATACTCCAAAACGCTGTAGATACTGTAGTCAATTGGACTAAAAAGTGGCGTATACATCTTAATAGCACTAAATCAGTACACGTTAACTTCACAAACAAAAAAACACAACCGCTTCCTATTACCATCTCTGGAATGCAAATCCTATACTCCAATACTGCAAAATATTTGGGGATGAACTTAGATGCAAAACTTAGGTGGAAAGAACATATAAAAAAGAAAAGAGAGGAACTCAACATCAAATTTAGAAAATTATACTGGCTTATTGGTAGAAGATCAGTTCTATCAATACACAATAAACTGCTTATATATAAACAGATATTAAGACCCGTGTGGACATACGGAATCCAACTGTGGGGGTGTGCCACTGAAAATAATATAGAAACTATCCAACGGTTCCAAAATAAAGTAATAAGAGGAATAGTGAATGCGCCATGGTATATAAGAAATACTGATCTCCATCGCGACCTTAAACTGAGCACTGTAGCAGAAACGATTGTGGAATACGCAGGAGCCCATGATCGAAAGCTGAGACAGCACATAAATCACGAGGCAGTGGAACTCACCAATACGAAAGGACTAATTCGAAGATTGAAGCGCACCAAACCACATGATTTAATTGGTGGCACCTAAATGTTTTAAAAATTTAAAATAATTCTGTATAAAACTGTAATATTCTTTTCTTTTTGTCTTTTAATGTATGTTAAACTTAAACTACTCGTTAGTGTGAACTAGTTGTAGTTTTATGAAAATGTAAACATTTTATAACATTTCGATAAATAAAAAAAAAAAAAAGAATGTTATGAAATTTTTTTCAGATCGTTTTTTTCGTTAATATTCTTCTGTCGGTACCTCAAAGAAATTGATATAGTTTTTGGTTCGCGCGGAATCGTGCGAGTACAAAAACACGAACGTCGTTTATACAAAAAAACGGTTCGACCGAATTTTAGGAAAATCTTTACAGATTGTACTTGCAGCAATACTCTTCGAACGGCACCTCAACAAAGTCGATATCTTTTTTGGTTCGCGCGATATCGTGCAGGAAAAACACACATACTTCTTCTCAAACATTCTTTTTTGTCATTGAAAAATTAAAATACGTTGAAACTCCGATTTCGATTTTCGGGAGCGATTGTAATAAATTCCTTATAAACTGGGAAGTTAAAAAAAACAATGAAGAGCTTTTTTGCAAGGTTAATTATAATAAGTATATGTGAGTGTAGGCACTTCGTCCCACTACTCTCATATTACTTGAGTTCAAAAGGCTTTGTACAAAAACACATAGCCGACTGACTTAATTAATCAAGTTTAAACAATATAAGAAATATATGCCTCCACAATGTATATTTTATATATACTTTGCAATCCCACCTCGCCTAATTTCAAGTTGATAGTTTGCCACCGCAAAAGAAGTAAAAAATGTCTCTCCAGTTCAAAATTCACTCCCTCGAAAAATGTTAGAAATGTCTTTCAAGGACAAAATTTTCCTCCTACGAAAAATGTAAGAAACGTCTCTCCAGTTCGTATTTACAATCTCACCTCATCTATTGAATATTTTACTTTTGCAAAAGAAGTCAAAAATGTCTCTCCAGTTCCTGTTTACAATCTCACCTCGCCCTAGTTCAAACTGGATATTTTACTGCCACAAAAAATTAAAAAACGTATCTCCACTACGTAATTTACAATCACGCCTGGGTTTATTTATCTCGATAAACGCTCATATATCAGTAGGACATAAATTTTGACCCGGATCATTTAAAAAATTGAGGCCTCCGTCCATCGTGTAAGGAACAAATGTACTGCCTCGTGTAGTCTGGCTCAACTCTAGTCAGTCAGTCTAGTCAGTCAACTCTAGTCTTCTAGTCATGCTCTTTCATTTGATACCCATGTCGGGGGGGGGGGGGGGGGGTAGTAAAAAAAATGGCGTGGCCGTGGCCGCCCTATTGGATGTACAATAAAATTTAATACACTATATTGTATTGCCTCCAGCACCAGCCAAAGGTGTGTGCTAAATTTGAGCATCACGGAATATCGGGAAGTATTCGAAAAATCAATCGCAAGATGTGTTCCAAACAGAGAACAAAGTTATTATATAAAGGTTTGTAGCACGTTCATTTTGTGCAAACATCTTCTGATCCATGCGAGTGTTCATCAACTAGTTCAGGGGGCATTCAGAGGTTAACCACTTTGACCTAATCTGATTTTACTTAACCAGACCTACGTTTTTTTGCTATTAAGACACTTTGCTGCTGTATAGTAAGTTCTTTACCTGTATGTCTTCTCTAGGACATATTCGCAATATTACGTAATAATACACAATAAAAAATCATGTTACTTTGAAATATAATTTTACGTAACAACCTTGACCAACCTACATTTTTTTTTTGTTATTAGGACACTTTTTCTTACCAGATACTTAGATAACGTTCTTTACATGGATCGAGGACAATATTTCGCAATATTACGTAACATTACACAAACAATCATTTTTGCCATTTTATACTCCTTAAGAAGATACTAATCCATTCAGTTCAGCCTTGTCCAGCTGTTAAACGGAAATCATTTTGGAATTGATCTCAATCGAATAAGTTTACCGGATGCGCAGCAGACTTTTATACTCGTGTCTTTATAACGAATTGCAATTCGGTGTAATTTTGAAGGCTATTTTTTTTCATATCAGCATCCGCTGAAGAAAACTGATTATTTAGGCAATGCCAGTAGCTGTGAATGGCCGGATTTTCATGTTTTTTAAAGAACGACAAATTTAGTATGAGTGCTTAAGATAATTTATTTACCTTTAAAGGCAACTCTTTATGTCATAATGTCATAGATTTTAGACTTCTGACTGAAATTGAAGTAGAAGACATATACAGAATACCTTCATGACGATCATCAACCTTAATTTGCCAATTTTTTGCTTCCATTTCGTAAGTTAAATTTGTGTAGAAGAAACTCGTTACATTTCGACTTCAGAAATAATCGATTACAAAATTCGATCGATCTTATGAGTTCATACTATTGGCAAAGTCTGTTTCTAATTTTATTTAGCTTAAGGGCCTAATACACTCAATCGAGCAATTATAGGGTATCGCGCGCCCGCGAATATTAAGAAAACTATCCAACCAAATGAAATAATTTAAATTAGGTATTTTTAAGAAAACATAAATCTAGCTATTCATGGTGGAAAATTTTAATATTTTTTATTAGTATATTAGTTATAATGGTTCAAAGTTCCGTACCTGCGCCCGGAAAATACTCCTATTTAGGTGGAAAAATTTTAAAATTTTTTTAATGTACGATAAACTTAAATCGATTATCTAGCTATTCATGGTGGAAAATTTTTGAATTTTAGCCTTCTTTCATGAGTAAATTATGTTTTAAAAATTGTCCACAAAATTTAAGAACGAAAATTCCCTAAAATTCTTCAGTTTTAATACATCAAATTTCCGCTCCAAGCAAATCTCTGCGCTAGTTGTATTCTGTATAAAGCATTTGCGTAATCATACACGAGATGCGTTTGTATAAGTGAGAGCTTCTGCTTCGGCTTTTGCAGGGGAAATTTCAAACCTTTTTTGTTGCAGGCATGAATGGTGATCGTATTTTCGGGAAAAAATAAAATCTGAGGAAAAATCGGTTTGTTTGGCAAGAATTTTAATGACTTGCTTGATGGTGATTTCCTTGATTTGAGAATTTAGGGATTCTTGCCCGGTGGTCAGGTAGTGATCAATCGGTGTTTATTATCTTGGCTTTATGAAAAACCCAAGAAAATATTTTAATGGCAAATACTACCTTCATGTAATAATTAAGTTTTATGACATCCTTGTTTTTCGTTATTGTCTTTTTAGCCGTAACAACTTCCCGGAACTAGATTCGCAAAAAAGGTGTATCCCTTGCACAGGTATTTTACAACATGAGTGTAGATAAATTTTGCGTAAATTCATTTTTTATGGTTTTTATTATTTTTGTATGTAAATATGGGCTTTGCTGGACCTCTGGGTTAATTTGGTAGGAGGTCCGGAAATTCGGAAAGTCGGGGGTGTTTTTCAGATTTTTTAGTAAAGGGGGTGGGAGCCAAACAAAAAAAACTAGTATCTAGCACTTGCTAAATTTCAAATCAGCAAAAGCAGCGATATCAAAATTTCACATGAATGAAAAATTTAAATATCAAACAAAAAAGATCTATTCTCATATCCCATGACAGGAACAAGTTCGTAGAGTGCATTACTGCGACATTAATTCAATTTCCATTCATAATTATCTAACACTGGCTTCAATTTCTAGCCGGCGACACCGCAGAAGAGATTTCTTGAAAGTCGCCAGAAAATTTACCTCGGGCACGCACTCATAAAGTAAAGCCCAACAAGACATACGAATGCAGCCGAACCCCTTTATTGTGCAAAGATTTCCCCTCCGGCGGCCGTGTTGTGCACTGCAAGCAGTGCACAACAGGTAATTTTGACTGTGTTAGGATGTTTTTGAGATTGGGTTAGTTTAATTTTGTGACTGTATTTTTTTTTAAGCTTCCCTTAATATTTTGTTGTTGGAACTGAATTTCATGTTGGACTTCGTCGCTGAGTGTATTAGGGCCTTAAGCAATTTCGTTGCTGTGATATACAAGGTAATAAAAGTTCAAGGCGTCTTGTGGGGAGCAATGTGTAACCTGATGGCAGATTCTCGGATATGGATATTACGACCTTCAAGTGGTCATATTGGTTACTCTGAGCGGATGCTGAGCAACGTTCAGCGAAAAGGAAGAGAACCAATGCAGTAGGTGAAAGGAAGCGTATCTTTAAAAGCCAAAATAAACTGTTATCATGTCGAGAGTTGCATGACAGTGGGTAGTTTTCGTACTGCCGTTTAATGATCTGCACTGGGATTATGGACCAGCTTCATGTTCTCTGTGAGTACCCCATGATAATGGGAACAGTCAAGTTCAAGCGGTCTGGCCTGGAAAAGTAAATAGTAATATAGGTAAAATAGGCCAAGTGCAATGACCGTGATATTTTTGAACCCAATACCTCATCAAAGAACAAGAAGAAAAGCTCCATCTCCTTTAAAAGATATTGAAATCTATCCTTGCTTAATCTCTCCTTGCCTCGTACATTTGCAACTAAAATATTTAGGCATGATCAAAATGAGCCTCCACTTGTGTTTGTAACCAGGGCCATATTCCAGAAAGACTTGAGACGTAAGATGTTTAGTAATTTTCAATATTTGTGCAGCCTATAGTATCAATTTGGTTTACGATTAACACAATTTATTATACTTCTGATGAACGATATTATCTATAATCTTTTGCCATTTGCAGATGTAATCATGTTGACATTTTAGTGACTTTAAATTCGTTGAGCAATGATTCTTCCTTTTGGTTTTTAGTTCTTTTAGACAAAGCGTTTTGAACTTATGCTATTATAAAAGAAATAAATATGTAGAAAAAGCTACATTCCGAAAAAGCTACATATCAATTTGTGAAGTTCTTCGGGCACGATCGTTATCATAAGTATTATCATCATATTGTTTATTTTTATATGGTGCAGTTTTAGTGAGTAGAGACTAGTAGAGTAACGTTAAGAAAAAAAAGTATGTTATCTCGAAACCGGTCAAAGCTATTCCGATTTAATTTTTTTTTTTTAAATGTCGGTAATTGTAGGGTGCTACACAGAGACTCAAAAAGTCGATCGAAAGCAGATTGGAGTCTGGTCATTTAATGCTACACGGTTCTCCCTAATTCTTTGTTCTTCGTGAAAGCTTTGATATTGTTTGTATACCGAGGTCATTGTTCGCATCTGAGAAGGGAGAGCAGAAAGATGGTTAAGTTATCACCCAGGGAATTTCTTTCGTTAAACTTTCGCCAGGGGGCCTCAGTAGTCTAGGGTGAAGACGCCTGACTGCTATCCCAGAGGTCCCGGGTTCGAATCCCGGCCAGCCCCACGTTCTTTCGCCTTTTCCACTTTACCACCTCTGCCGTGCAAAGGGCAAAAGACCTATATGCAAAAAGCTCGATTCGAGTAAAACGCGTTCAAAGTTTTTTATGCTTCTTTCCGTAAAATAAGAAAATGTAAATGAATTTTATACAAATTATCTAAACAAATATGACTTAAAAAGTTTTTCTAATGCTATAATATCATATTTTATCCTCCAACACTTTTAAATAAAAAGTTATGAAAGGAGAAATACTTTTGTATTGCAATTCCTGTACCAGAGTCTTGTTGCAACCAAAGGAGAAAACAATTATATTCTCATAAATCGTTTCTCCCATGCTCCCTCGTTCCATTTGTTCCAAACAAAAAACATAAATATGCTCTTGAATCATTTGACCATTACGCAGAGCGTGCATTCTTATCTCAAGAAAAAGCTCTATAGTCTTATAGAGTGTTTGCCACTTGTAAATTGAAAATATATTTGATGGATAGAAAACGACAAGAGATTTCCAGGTTTTTGGCCGCTGTCTTGGGAAGACGAAACAAGAGCGAAAAAAAGCTCTATTCTAAATTCTAATAGCCCATAACAAATTATTTACCGCTATTACTCTTATATATCAATAATTATTTACAAATAAAAGTTCATTTTCTCCTACATTTTTTTTTTCTCTTTTTGAAAATTGTGCACTTTGCAGAGGGAAAACTATACACGGGATCATAAGCTTTTTCCGCTCTTCTTTCAAGACAACGGTCAAAAACCTGGAAATCTCTTGTCGTTTTCTATCCATCAAATATATTTTCAATTTACAAGTGGCAAACACTCTATAAGACTATAGAGCTTTTTCTTTAGATAAGAGTCCACAATTTGTGCAATGGTCAAAAGATTTAAGAGGTCATGGCGTTTTTTTCGGTTTGAAAATAATTCAAACCGACGCATATAAAGTAAATGTCCAAAAAGAAAACTTTTTATTAAAAAGTGCTATCAGTCTGAAATTTTTTTTAGGGATAAATATGAATATTTTAAATCAAAAAATCCATACAAAGCCATTTTGACCTATAATGCATATAGGTCTTTTCCCCTTTGCACGGCAGACCTACATAACTTTCCTTCTCTCTCTTCTTCCCTCTTTACATTTCTGATTCCTCCTGTCATAGTCTTCCCTAGTCCTTCTCCGCTCCACCAAGCGCATGCCATCGGTTGGTTGATGAGATTCAATTCGTTTCAGGAGGCATACACTCCAGCGAGTTGTTCTCGATGCCCCGATGTCAGAGTCGCGAAATGGTTGCGAGTAGGTGGAATAAAAATATCGCGGCTAGGTTGTGACAGTCCCTTCCTTCTCTTCTCTCTGTCTTCCGGCTATAGCTGCTGTTCGACATTGTGTACGAAAAAAATAGATTGTCGACAGTACAAAGGGACTTTCCCTAAACCTCTAGTCTGTCACATAAAAAAAGCAGCATGTAGTGTACTCCAGCACCAGGAGTATTGAGAGTCTTTCTTTTTCGCCTTGAAAGTCTGTACATATAGCTCTTCATAATTTACGTTCTGCCTGAACTCTTCTATGCCGCCATTGTCCCGTTTATCATGGTCAATGCCATAGACGGCCGCCCCATGCCCTAAGTACATTTAATATCAGTTAGCAAAATCCTATCCTATTGGTGTGTTCAAATGAACTGCGTAGTATAATTCCTTTGTGAATAACGGCTTTGCTAAACGTTGCAAGTTAGGTGATTCCTCTCTCCGAATAGACATTTTCGAAATGCAAACATCTTTCCCCAAACTCACATCAAGGTTCATGGATAGTTAAAATCGGTTTGTTCTTTGTTGGCTAAGTTATTGTTCGGTATGGCTTGGTAACGGATGTGTAACTGAATGACTACCAGTGGGAGTGGTGTTGGTAATGAAAGCTTACCAGGGGTGGTAGTACGTAAGTTGTTTCAATTGACCTCTTCATACAAAATTTTTTGTAACTCTTGAAGTGCTGTATGAAAAGACCGATTGAATTAACCTACGTACTAACACACCCCAGATTCAGACCGAGTAATTGGTTGGAAAAAAGATATCCACAAAGCGCCGGACAAGCCTTTTTTGAGTCGACTAGCACTATGAAACCCATTCAAATCAGGCGCAAGGATGGAGAAGAATTTTCCAAAGCCACTGGCTCACAAATTAGTACACGAGGAGTTAAGCTGCTCAAAGAGATGGATCTTAGGTCAACAATGCCGGACAAGAAACTTTTGCTTACGAAAAAAATTAAGTAAAAACGCTTGGAATGAGCGGCAGACCTACGAAATCAGGTAGTTGCCTCGGTTCTGATGACTCCAAATTCAATCAACTTGCACAACTTTGTATGTAATGGTTCGATTATTTCATTGCCATGATGGGGTTATTCGACCATCACCCTAAGTGTTTGTGCTGGTCAGTTGAAGAACTTCTTATCATCAATTTATGGTCTTTTAGTGATATACCCAGCCAGATTTGTTGGTTTTCAGTTGGCTTACAGGTTGGTTTAAATAACACCAGACCGGAGTAAAAATAAAATATTGACCTACCCTTGATAAAAACATAGTCCTTGGCCATGTGACGGGCATGATGCGGTTAAATAATAAGAGACTTCTGCACCACACATTCCATGTAAAACAAACCGACGACTGGCAAGCTTGTTTCTCTTGTCCACCGGTAGTCTTTAGGATGATATACCAAAGGGCGATTGTATATAACGAAAGTGATATGTACTTGGCCTTTATATACCCGTCGTATGCTCGTGTGTACTGTTCAGTATTCGGCCACTTAAATCTTTTGGTTAAGTTTGGCTGTCCCGGGCCCGTATGTGTAAAAACTCTAGGCAAGCGGCCAGTGGTCGCCCGTTGTAAGGCCATTTTTACTCGGGGTGACAATGGCTTCTGCTCAGTATGATTTTGATTATCATTTGTTTGTTCTACTCAGGGTTTAAATTGCTGCAGCAATTTTAATACTGTTGCTGTTGACTTTGCTTTGCTCCCAAGAAGACCACAGAAATTTCCTTTGCTTAGCTTTGCAGCAATCGTATTTTCAATCATTTTGCTGCAGGCTGTGAAAGCTTTTTGTTTCTAATTGCTGCGTATGCTGTTGCTTACAAATGCTGGAGCATACTGTTCCGGCTGCGAATGCTTCACATACACAACCAAAAAAAGTTTCCATCACTCTAAACAAAAGTACCATTTTACTATATAAAGTTTGACCATGGAAAAAAGCTGAAGGAAGCAAAGTATTTCACAGGCTTTGGAGAGGAAAGCTTTGAAAGACTGTAAGCAAACAGAAAGTTTTTCAGAGCAAAGTATTTTAAAGTCGAAGCATTTGTAGCCGGACCAGTATGTTCCTGAAAGCTTTTAAGTAATTTGAAAGAACATCATTCGCAGCAATTTGAAACAAACAGCTTTCACAGTCGTCAGCAAAGTAAGCTTAAAAATATGTGCTTTGCTTTGAGTTTACTTTGCTTTCAAACCCTGGTTCTACCTTCTACTACCTGCGTATCGCATTATCGTTTTGATTCTCAGTATCTTCCCAATTTTGCTCATTAAGAAGTTCGTTAAAATATTCTTTCCATCTGTCGATGATGCTTATTGTTTTGCAATATATTTCCTTTGCTTAAATTTCTTAACTAATCAAGAGTTCTAATTTTCTAGAGAGTTTCATCGTCGTAATGTTAAAAGAAAGGTTTTTTGAACTGAGTCGAATTTTTATAACACGATTTCATATAACACGGTACAAAATTCGCTCTTCAATAATTTTAGCAACGCATAATAAATTCCAAAGCGAAATTGTTGCAGTTTGTAAAACAATTGATACAACAAAAAAAAGATTCGATTTCTATCTTGGGGTAAAACAAACAAGCAGATTGCCCTTGCGCAATTTAAAAAAATGTAGACAGCGAAACCATAATACAATAATCATCCTACATTATGCTGTCGTGTTAAGAATACAATTATTTTACAATTGGCATAGTTTTTTTTGCTCAAACTAAAAATTCAAACACCTTTCTATAAAATTAATATTCATCAAATGTCGTCAAATTACGCACCTGTATTTTCCAAATAGAATACAAATAAACAAAGGCACGAGGAACAATCGCATATCAAACTGCAATAAGGTTTTTTGTTTTTTATAAAAAAAAAAAATATGTTAAATAATTTACGTGCAAAGAAACAAAAATTTCTACTCATCATGTCAAGGTAGACAGCTGCTTCTGTGATACTTATTAGAATTCATCACGTCAAAGTCCGATAGGCGCAAATTACAAACCATCATTGTAATTAATTGCTTATGCTGTTGTCTATTCTCTTAAAGAATCACTTACTTGAGTGGCTTTGAACAAAAATTAATTTTTCTCACCTGTAAATCTCTCTAATTGGATGCCCCCCTTTTAACCTTGAACAATACTGAATATGATTGCACGGGAATTTTCAATTTAGCAAAAAAATTAAATACGAAAAAATATAAGAAAAATACAATAATAACAATAATAATAATAAACAGGTAAAATTTACTCTTCCAAGCTGTGCTTATTGTGTTCACAGCCTTGATTAACAGCAATTCAATAAAGCTCGCGCACAAATAGGAAGACCGCCTCACCTGCTTTATTCAAATTAAGACATCTTCCTAATTTGGGTGCCAAACCGAAATTGAAGAATGCGTAATGACTAGGAAATGAGGGAGAATTGGTGATTTTGTTGTTGTTGTTTTTTTTTTTCACCTGACGGGTTTTGTTTTTCAAGATGGGCATAATAACTGAAAAAATTTCGAATTATTATCTATCAGTGATTTGATGGCTATTATAATTGGCAATTATGCTGGATGGCATTTTAATTATTTCTTCCTTATGTTTTATTTAATATTTTGCGTTATGAAACTAATGTCTTTGAAGTTGTAAATATTCAGGTAGGATTCAGGTAGTTTTATGCTCTATTTAAATTTTTCGATGATATTGATTATTGATAATAATTATTGATAACGAAAGGCCTTGATAAAAATGATACTACATCAGTTTGCACGTGGCAAAATACTCAAATCAAAAAGTGTATTTTGTACGCACTTTCGAATATAATATTCTGATACGATGTAAGTGGCACAAGCTTTTAACTCAATTTCATTAGTTCTCAGTGCGTCTGATAGACCGCCTCAACCAAAGTATGCACGGATTGGGTGAGTCCGGTTTGATTGTTCTGTACCTTTTCAACTTCAAATTGGGACTAAACAATTTCAAATTGGGACTAAACAATTTCAAATTGGGACTAAACAAATTCAAATTGGGATTAAACAATTTCCAAATGGAACTTAAACAATTTCAAACTGGGACTAAACAATTTAAAATAGGGACTAAATAATTTCAAATTGGGACTAAACAATTTCAAATTGGGATTTATGGATTTAGTTCATCATGAAATTAGGAAGATTGCTTTTAAGAAGCCAGAGGCCAAGGACTTTGTTAACCATTGTCTAAGAAATGCTCAAAATATGTATCAGACAAATGTTGTATTAGTTATTGCTAATGCGTGTTGTCATGGCTTTTCATGCCTCAATCGAAGAAGTGTATCAGCAAAATTAATTTGTTGGTCATCGATTACTTAGACTTAGACTCTATAGTCCAATGTTTAATGCTATCGAGCACGCTTGGTCAAACCTTAAAGCTAACGTTAAAAGAGAAGAATAATCAAGCAGAATATCGTTTACAATGGTTACAAACCATCTTAATTAATGATATAAGAAATTAAACAGATGTGAACTGCACAAAATATATCGACCATCGTTCAAAGGTTTATATACGATGCATTAAATATGATGGATGTTCGTTTTCGAATAATGTTTTTATATTGTTATCTGTGCTCACAATTATTCCAAACTTAATAAAAATAATTAATACTTTAATCTTTACTGATAGTTGTTCATTTATTACTTCAAATTGTTTGATCCCAATTTTAAATTGTTTGTTCCCAATCTGAAATTGTTTAGTCATAATTTGAAATTGTTTAGTCCCAATTTGAAATTGTTTAGTCCTAATTTGAAATTTTGTAGTCCCAATTTGAAATTGTTTAGTCCCAATTTGAAAATGTTTAGTCCCAATATGAAAATGTTTAGTTCTAATTTGAAGTTGAAAAGGTATAGATATCTCCTAGACTTTTAATAGAGTTTGCAATATGTTCTGTTACTTAGACTCTAAAGCAGCCTACACACGACAAACTTGGTTGACAACTAAGTTGGCATCATGATATATACAGACACTCCAACTAAATTGCCAACATGGGGGCCTCGGTAGCCTAGGGAGTAAGGCGCCTGGCTACTATCCCAGAGGTCCCGGGTTCGAATCCCGGCAGCGCCACGGTCCTTCGCCTTTTCCACTTTCCCACCTACATAACTTTCCTTCTTTCTTCTTCCCTCTTTACATTCCTGATCCCTCCTGTCATAGCCTTCCTTAGCCCTTCCCCGCTCCACCAAAAAGCGCATGTCATCGGTTGGTTGATGAGATTCAACTCGATTCAGGAGGCATAACACTCCAGCGAGTTGTTTCTCGATGCCCCGATGTCAAAGTCGCGACAGTAATGGTTGGAAGTAGGTGGACTAAAAATATCGCGGGTAGGTTGTGACAGTTCCCTTCTTCCCCGACTAGAGCTGCTGTTCGACATTGCACTCTATATGAAGAAAATAGATTGTCGACACAGTATAAAGGGCGTTTCCTGTGACTCTAGTCTTTCACATAAAAAAAAAAAAAAAAAAAAAAAAACATCCATGCAAACATCCACAGAAGTGCACATTTCAAATGACTATTTCAAAGGATGTTCGCTGGCTAAGTTCTTAACACCACTACAAACATAAAACATGGTTGCCAACTTCTACTAAAAATCAAAAATTTTTGATTTCACTCCAACCGTCGGCAAACTTCAATTTTAAGTTGTTAACCAATCCACACACTTCCAATTCTGACACCAACTCCAAATGTTGCCAACTTAGTTGGCAAACAAGTTTGTCGTGTGTAGGCTGCTTAAGCTATTGGTATTGACTCAGTTCTGAAAAATGGAATCAAGAATTTTATTTCGGTGGATTCAATTAAAGTTTTACTAGATCACATCAAATCTAAATCTTGCAACATTTCTGACAGTGTACCGCAGGACAGAGTAGCCTATTTCTAATATTTCTAAATGACAGACTACCAATCCCATTCAACCCCCTTCACAAATTCTATGATGACAGTCCTTTGGTTTAGACTAACTCTACTACGAACTGTCGTAATTGTCATCGATTTCAAATCCGCTTTCGACTGCATTGATTGGAGCAGGCTCTCACAACTTTGAAACCGAACATGTGCCATTGAAAATCATCCAACTTCTCCAAGCGTCGTACGATGGCTTGTCAACAGCAACAGCGTTCGTATTCGAAGTGCACTATAAAAAGAATTCTCGATTTAAACAGGTGTCCGACAAGGAGACGTCGCTTGGCCATTTCTCTCCAACAACGGTTTGATCAACGCGATCATGCGTGAAGCATGGACGACGCTCAGTTCGATATGACGACAACTACTTCGTAACCGACTTGATGCTCACCGACGATAGCGTCGTTTTCATCTTATACGACATTTCCCGTATCGCCCAGTCATACGAGTTAAGAATCAATGCGGAAAAGACGAAAGGTGCTCACAACGGACCAATGGAAAGCCAGTGTTCACCTCGAAGAAACCCAAATCAAACAGGTTCCGATGTTCAAATATTTGCTATCATTGGTTGAGGAAAAGAAAGTGGCATCGACGGCCGACGTTCACATCTGTATTGCCCAGGCAATAGCAACATTCTCCTCGCTCAAGTGGTGCATATGGAAACGAACAAATATTACAACCATAACCAAAGAACGCCTTTACCAAACGTTGATTCTTCCAATTTGTCTTTAAGGATCGGAAACGTGAACACTGCTCAAGGCGGACGTTAACAAGCTCGACGTCTTCCAAATTCAATTCTCGATATCTAACAACGCGATCGATTTCGAAACGAAACAGTTAGACAAAGACGCAATGAACAGACACTGATTGAAGAAGAGATGCAAAAACGTGGACTACGGTGGTTTGGACATGTTTGCCGAACGGATGATAGTCGCTTGCCACGTAAACTTCTCTGGAGAGACCCTCCGGCAGACTCGAGATGTCGCCAAAAATTGTTCAGAATGGAAACAAATCGTAAATGGAGTTCAAGACCCAGCGGCACCGACAGCAGCGTATTCGTCGTATGCAGAACGTCCCGCTCTGACCACCACTGGATGCCGGATTTTGTCTTTTAGATCTGTATCAATGAATCGATCGCCAGAGATTTCAGTTCAACTTTTCCAAAATGAAGTAGGTACTATCTAATCTCATGATCTTCCTCTCGTATCAACTGTGAGTTCTGTGTTCGATGAAGTGCTCTGATTGATAATTTTGATCGTGCCAGAAATTGTTGTGTGACATTGCGTAAAACTTAGTAAAAAGTTTGTACACGGTCACCACATGTTCAACTCTGTGTCATCTTGTTGAGCCTGCCACAACGTTTTGTTTACCCGGCACATGTCTGTTATTTGTGGTAAACTGAGAGATTAGACTGGCCAGTTAAATACTTTATTGGCACGTGAGTGGTTGAGAAGGTATTTCAAATGCTCTTTTATCAGCACTAACTGTCCATCCAATTTTGGGACAAATCAGTCGTAGACATTCACCATTCCCAAATACTTCTGGATCGATTTGACAGAACTTGAAGGTGGTAGATCAATGACAGACGGAGTCCGATCGGAAGGTGGAAGTATTCCATCGTTTGTGATGCGGTGGCTTAGACGCTTAGTCCCTTATACGCCGAAGCAGCAGTACAATGGGTCGTGTTCAGATACCAAAGCGATGATCCTTGTACTAATTTGACAACTAAAATACGAATAGGAATATTAATCAAGTTAATTACAAATGGAAAGGAAAGCAAGGTGGAGAGGACAAACTGTTAGAAAAGCTAGAAAGGAGGTGTAACATGAATGATCCCAGGGTTATTAGATATTTCTATAAATATTTTTATATACTAAAAATTACTTTTATGTCTTTTATTCATTTCCCTCTTTATTTATTAATCAGAAAAAAGTAAGGAAACATTAATATAATTACATTTCCTTTTCTGTTAAAAAGAAATTTTGTTTGAGGCAAAGTGAATAAGTCAGTATTTTATTTCAAGAATTATTTTTGGTGAAAAAGAAATCAACTCACGATAGCAATTCAATTTATGAATTTGTCAAGTCATGTTTATTTATTCATTTTTGATATCAAGTAAAAGTAGCCTTTTATACTGCAAGCACGTGCCAGACCTTATTTTTTCACAAAGCTCAACTTTATCAATAAGAATATATAACTCATTCTTGATTGGGATCACAAGAATCATGTCAAATTCAACGCCTACAAAGCAGAGTACTTCTCCTCGTACCATGAGAGCAATACTATCTCTTCCTCAGAGTCGCCGCCTAAAGTTCTCTTGTAGATTGATAGATTTGCTGCCAGGCGTAGAATAGTTAGGATACTGCTTTGTAGAGCAAAAAATACTCGGCAATGGGAAGAATACACCCTCACGCTCACGCCAATTCTACGTAGGTAGGTAAATGAATTAAGTAAATTTACGTTCTACCAAATATGATGACGAGGAAACAATCAACAGCTTCTGTACAATAAACCATTTTTTTTTTCTTTTTTTTTTTATGTGCAAGACTAGAGTCTCAGGAAAGGCATTTTATACTCTCGACAATCTATTTTGTTCGTATAGAGTGCAGTGTCGAACAGCAGCTCTAGTCAGGGAGGAAGGAACTGCCACAACCTACCCGCGATATTTTTAGTCCACCTATTCCCAACCATTACTATCGCGACTTTAACATCGGGGCTTCGAGAAACAACTCGCTGGAGTGTTATGCCTCTTGAAACGAGTTGAATCTCATCAACCAATCGATGACCTGCGCTTTTGGTGGAGTGAGAAAATGATAAGGAAGGCTATGACAGGAGGAATCAGGAATGTAAAGAGGGAAGAAAGAAGGAAAGTTATGTAGGTGGGTAAGTGGAAAAAGCGAAGGACCGTTGGGCTGGCCGGGATTCGAACCCGGGGCCTCTGGGTTGGTAGCAAGACGCCTTACTCCCTAGGCTACCGAGGCCTCGAAGTGGGTACAGAATTGGAACTTGACTTTGAGGTCGTCCATAAATCATGTGAGGTGATTTTTGCGGTTTTTCGACCCCCCTCGAGATCTGAGATCTCGTGAGATTTGGCTCGACTCCCACCCTCCGCTCTCTAATCTCACATGAGATTTATCAAATTTTAAAATTTACACTAAAAATACGTATTTACGGTACTGTGTGAGGGACAACTACCAAAACGTGAGCATTCACTCAACAAGCATTTCATTACGCTAAAATTTGGCGCTAAAATTTCTTGTATTTCTCTAAGAGCCTTTTCGCGGGTCAGTGTTACTTGGCTCTGCAGCATTCGCCGAGTCGCGCATTTGGCTAGCCGGTGGAGGGTAAACATATTTAAGGTCCCATTTTACACACAGGTCGTCGGCAGGCCGTCTGAATTTTTTCGCCTTGAAGCTAAGTATCACCACACACTCACCGGCCGCCAACTGTAATAAGCTTGCAGTTCAAGAAAGCTGACAAAAATCGCATTTACCATTAGTTCGTGCTTGAAGATCTGAACTTCTATTCACTCTCGAGCAGTGAATTTACAGCAAGAATTCACGCCGTGCTCCTTAGGAACGGAAAGCAAGGGGCGAGCTAGGCGTGAAAACCATCAACATTCGCGTTCGCGACTGTTCACGGGTGTTCACGGCGTGAGTCTGCAGTCGCCTTGAAGCTTTCGTTGAGGCCACGAATATTTTTGCACTTGAATTAATAACGAAGAAGTATCATCCCTCAGTTAGACTGAGTCAAGCTTACTTCTGCCGGCCCACTTGGTCTGACACGCCCTACCGGCGGCCTTGTAAGTGAAGGGGGGTCTTTAGTAGAGAAACATGTTTTGCTTAATTTAACCCAATTTTCTCGCAATTTTACACTATTTCTTAACAAAAAAAAAATAATTGCGGGTTATTTGCCAAGACCCCCCTCTCCCCACGTGATGACAATTTGGTGAGATTCGGCTCGACCCCCTCCCCCTAAACGCGTCACGTTATTAATGGACGACCGTTTTGTAACCAAAATTTTTACTTGTAAAAGATAATACAAGTTTGGAAGAAAATTTTAAGTTTTATCCGAGAAATCCACGGAGCAAGAGGAGCGTTTTACCAAGAACGTCGTTTTTTACAAAAAATGAATTGCACACACAAAAAATGAATTAACACATTTTTTCAGCTAGCAAGAAGCAATATTTGTACCAAATAACAAATATGTAAGTTGCGTTAAACAAAAGTTATTAACAAATTTAAAATACGTGATTTTCGACAGTTTTTTTTATCATTTTTCTGTATGTTTTGTACCCTAACCTATAACTCAATATACATCAATCGAAAGATAATTTGAATAGCTACAACTTTATAATTTGATTTTTTTTCGATCCGAGGTCACGTTTTTCTTTTATTCGTTAAAAAGCGATTTTATACCCTTTCCGGAATTTTTTAGGTTAGGTTTGCCATTCCAAATTAAAAAAAAAACGCTATCTTTTTTAGAATTTTTTTCCCTATATGACGATATTTTTGTTTCCTGTTGGATGGACTTGTGTAGATTGATTGGAATGGTCCAATTTCCATTCGAGTCAGAGTTCAAGCAAGTTTATCTAAGGCTTGAATATTTTCCATATAAAGGCTTTATACTTTACATGTATTTTTCTGCCTGAATTAAGGGCCTTAAGCGTCTCTAAAATCTTCATAATTGAGTCAGAAAAATACGTCCCAAACGCTAATTGGAGCTCTTTTTGGCACAGAAATTTGTGTTTGGCTCTGGGGCTCGCCACTCATGTTTCTGTTGGCAGAATCTATCCTGAAGCTATCCGAGAGGGAAGAATCGAAGCGTTACTAAAGGTGATAACCCAATGCCGACGGCGCGTTATACGCGGTAGGCGATGCATGTGCGTTGACGTCCGTTGAAGGTTCATTCACAGCGTCAGGACGTCAAAAAAGTTGTTTTCTAAATTCATGTATGGACTTTTTGTATGCACTTACAATAAAGTCATGGATATTTTTTTACAGATTCTATTAACTTTTTATCAAACATTTTCATGAAAAATAACAGTAACTATGTAGTAAAATGCAAACATTCCTCTGAATTTTATTCTGAGATCATGATAATTCGACAGTTTGACAATTTGACAATTTGGAAATTTTGAACGCCTGTAGGGCAAAAGGGCGCGAGTAGGGCAAAAGGGGGAAGAAAAGTTGAAAGTTTGTCGACTTTTGCCGTCTCTTTTGACGCCGCTAACGCTGTAAAGTCGTGAATGGGATAGTTTGATTTGAATTACATACAATTGAATATCGACGTCAAAGGGCGCTCTAGTTCGATGTGGTGGTCAAGCAAAAGATTGGACCTGGTTGGTACTTAGTTTGGGGACCACTCGTTTAAACTGCTGTAACTAACTGCTTCGCGTTTAGAAGGGCGAAAAGCCAATTGCAAAAGATAAACCAAATTTAAAAATGATAAAAAATTATCTAAGATCAGGTATGAGTCACATTTAAATCATTGCATGATATTGTCAACAGAACGAGACCTGGCAGAAAATGTAGACTATGACGACTTTGCGGAAATGGAAACAAGAAAAATAGTATTTATTATTGAAATATGATGAGAAGAAGAATCCATACCTATACCCATACCCATACATATATTTTAGCGTGCTGAGTTCTTTCTAATTCTCTACAGGCATGATCGGAATAATACAAATTAAGAACGGCACGCTCCAAGTTTTTTATACTAAAGGGTGCAAAATGGGGCTTTCAAAAAAAGGGTGCCGTTAAGCACATTTAGTAGGACTGTTCTAGTTCGATTGCTTTTGAAAGCCCCATTACTTCCTCCTCAACACCTCCTTTTATTCACAACAAGGAAGTGATAACAGAAAGCAAACCCAAGGCCGACCTATTAGCTTCTCTGTTCGCCGCAAATTCTTCTTTACCCGATGCTGCTATGTCACCCCCCCCACTCTCGAGAATACCACCCACTCAATGGACGGAGTTCACTTCAGGACTCGCGAGGTGTTTGGGTGTCGACAAAGAACTCGACGCCAATAAATCCACTGGTCCCGACAAAATCCCCCCTATGGTACTTAAAAAATGTGCCTCGCCTTTGGCTAAACCTCTGCGCAAACTTTTTGCCCTGTCTTACTTCTCCGGAGTGTATCCCGACTCTTGGAAACTAGCTCATGTTCAGCCAATCCCAAAAAAAGGTGAAGCCAGCGACCCCTTAAACTACCGCCCAATAGCAATTACTTCTGTTCTCTCCAAAATCATGGAGACAATAATCAATAAAAAGCTGATGAAATATCTAGAATCCAACCAAATTATACACGACAGGCAATACGGCTTCAGATCTAAACGGTCTACTGGCGATCTGCTTGTGTGTTTAACCGAGCGTACCAACCAAAGCATTCACAGCTTTGGTGAGTCTAGCCTAGTTGCTCTAGATATATCAAAGGCTTTTGACAGAGTATGGCACCCAGCTCTGTTGAATAAACTCCAAGCTATTGGTATACACTTAGTTCTAAGGAACTGGATTAAGAGCTTTCTTTCAGGCCGTTCAATCAAGGTAGTATTGGATGGCGTCGAATCCAACCCCCACGCCATTTCGGCCGGAGTTCCCCAGGGGTCAATTCTCTCACCCGCACTTTTTCTAATCTTCATTAATGATCTGCTCTCAATCCCCTCCAACCCACTTCACTGCTTCGCTGATGACGGTACTCTGAATTTCTCTTACTCCTTCGACAATATAAGACAAGCACGTGCCAGACCTTGTCTTTACCACCGTCAACTGATGTCGACCTCGATCAACCGGGATATCGAATCGATTCTTCATTGGGGCGAAATGAACCGCGTCGAATTCAATGCCACAAAAACGAAGCACTGTCTGATCTCCAACAAAAATTGTACCGACCTTCCTCCTGTCTCGGTGGATGGAGAGACTGAATCAACTCTCAACGGCTGACTCAACTCTCAACATCCTAGGGGTAACTTTAACGGAGCATCTGCGATGGAACGATCACATATTCCAAATCGCCAAACAAGCCTCCCAATGCCTTGGATTTCTCAAGAGATGCAAGTTCCTACTCCAGCCAGCCGCATTGGCTACAATATACAAATCCTACATTCGGCCGCGCCTCGAATACAACTCGCATATCTGGGCAGGCGCCCCAAAAACCACCTTGGCTTGTCTCGACAAGGTGCAAAATCGTGCCCTCAAACTCATTGGTGATGGCCCCTTTCGCGCCTCCATAGACACCTTGAGCCACCGTAGGAATGTAGCAGCCCTCTCCATACTTTATCGCTATTACCATGGCGACTGTTCCACCGAAATTCAGGACCTCCTGCCTGCACGGCAATACTTTTCCCGCAACACAAGACTAGCCCGCTCGGCTCACCCCCATACCCTACAGCCCCCTCGTTCACGCACAATACGGTTTAGAAGTTCGTTTATGAATAGAACAACTCGACTGTGGAATAATCTCCCGCAGTCAGTATTTCCGAACTCGTACAACATCTTAGAGTTCAAACGTGAGGTTCATCGTCATTTTCTTCTACACCCTCCAGACCCCCTCTAACCTTTCCTATTCTCCTCTATTCTTCAAACCAAGCTTACTACTAGACATTGCACCATGAACTGAACGACATGATGGACTGGTAGTGGTAGTACAAAGGGTTACACCTAAGCTTGGTTTTTTCATAAAAAAAAAAAAGGTTAAGCAGCATTGGATGTGGTGGTGAGTACTTAGTTGGGGGACCACTTGGCAAAGCGGCACTCGCGTTTGGAATGGTCGATTACGAATACATTCATAACTGAAAACAGACGTCTGGCAGGCGCATTTCGACGCGGGAGCGTGCATACCCGTGTGGCAGGCACATTTGTTCACTATGCATTCTTTTACTCAGGATTTAAGCATAAGCATTTGTAATCTGCCGAAAATCGAGTCCAAAAAGTAATAATTGATTGTCAAGGAATCGACTACTTTTGACCGGGTAAAAAGGACTCATTGACAAATTTTCTTTCGATTCTATTCATGAGTATTTAATCGAATACTCTCCATCGATTCCGTATCCCTAGTTACAACAGGGAGTTGTATGAAATTTTTACAGCCTTTATAGAACTAATTACAGACTAAGACTAGCCGTCCATGTAATCAGGATGAAGGACAACCATATCCAAAAACGCCCGCGCCATAAAATGAGGGAATATCAAAATCCCTGTTTTCACGAGCCCTGAAAATCTCAAGTACCCAAAAGCACTATGTTTATTTAAAAACGTAAATAACCAGCTCATTTATATTCTCAATCACAATTGAGCATGCGTACTTATTTCCCTTCTTTTATGGCGCGGACACTAGCAGATATTTCGGAAGATAGAGCAAGCAGAGCCAGAAGGAGATGAATAGACTTTGTAACGGCTGATGCAGAGGCAATGTTCAACATCCGGAATTGCACCATCAAACTTTGAGAAATGCTCTAGAGGAGGTCAAGGCTCGATTTAGGCTATTTTTGCGACATTGGATCGACTGCATCATATTCTCAATCATTGCCGCTCCTATAACGAGCAACAAAAGCTTGTTATATATCACGTTTTGGCTGGAATAGACAAGTCTCACTCGACAAATTAGACTGGACTGTCAAAGTTCAAGTGACGCAGTCAGTACCTGGAATCTAATTCTAAAACAAAGGCGTTCTGAAACAACTTTCTTAAACTAAGAGATTAGAAAAGTGATTATCAAATGAAAAAAAAAAACTTGAAACGCTTCAAAACTCTCCTGATTAATCCAGGTATGAAAGATAACTTAATATCTATTAAACAATAACAATAATTTAGTTTCCAATGAACCAGTTTACTTGCTCTCTACTTAACAATAACCTGATTGTGATAATTTTATGATCATTAACCTTATTCAAGGTTGTGCCCTTCAATAAAGTCTATTGACTTTTATAACGAGTTTAGATAAAATTGAAAAAATTCTAAACATTCTTACTAAGAACTTGTTAACAAAAAAAAACAATTGCTTTTTGCTTTATATCTAAATACAGCTTTCAATTTTCAACCAGAAAAATAATTAAATTGGAATAGATATTTCATAGAAAAAAAAAGCAAATAAAAAAAATAGGAGAATCTCTTCTTAGTAATGAAACACAAAACTAGTTGAAGTTATTTACTATTTCACTGAAATTTGGTGCATTTCACATTGTGTCTATATTTTTACTCTTTAAGCTCAGCTCAATGAAAAAAAAAAAAATAAACAAAACATTTGCAACAGTAAAAGAAAATTCCTAGAGATTTACAAAATACATAAAAAATAGATAACAAACTTCCCTCAATTTTTTTTTTTGTTTTCACTTTTCCCTGATGAAAAAATCGGGTAAAAATATTTGAAAAATTTCATTGTTGCAAAAAAGAGAGGGAGACCAGCTCGCAATGAAACTCCAGAGCATCACGAAAACAACCCTTTAAATTACAACAAAATGTTGCCGCAAAAGTTTTCAATTTTTTGGAATGGAAAATGCACATAGAAAAGCCTTAAGGGTGGTGATGTTGTTTTTTTCCCCTAAACTGGGTGGTTTTTAAATGCTTAATTCCTAACAAGGGTGGTGTTTTTTTTTCATAGGGCTAATAGTTCATGGAAATGGTACTTTAACATTGCAAAAATGCAGGAGAAGGTTTAATTTTTGGGTTGTGTAGGGAAGATCGCGACCGGTCGGTGCCAGCTTAAATTTGAGTTTTCGGGATGCTCGCCCCCCCCCCCCCTTGCGGTCATCTTGGAAAAGGTGTGAAAATGGGTTTTCCACTCTATCTCGTAACAGTACATCTTACAGAAAATTTACAAAGAGCTTTTTTGGTACTATAGGTAGGGATTGCAAATTTTGACAAGAAAAAATCGGAATTCGAAACTCAATTTAAAAAAACTTCGGAATTCGGCCACTTCAAGCTACATCCCCTAATTTCGATCGAATTTTTGTGCAATAGTTACCAGCAACTGAAAAGACTCGTTCAGACTATACGCGCGTTGGTTGAATAAAGATTAAAAATGAGTATATAGGCTCAAAATTTTTAAGGGCCTGTGCGAATACTGGCTAAATTGCGGCTAAACTAAATTATTGGAAAGGTCGGTATTGCAGTGCGATTTAGTATTTTCACGAGGTAGCCAAAGTTGACAATTACTGAATAAATTTTTTTTTGATGAGATTTTATTTTTTTACGCAGAATACTCCAAATTCCGTACATAAGTGTTCGACGGGAAGATAATATAAATATCAAATTTAGGCAATTGAGCAGGCCAGATCTAGTTTGAATGTTTAAATTCAGATCTGTAAAGATAGATCCATACTATTTTTCCACCATTGTGTAAATAATACTGAAGACTTCCAGATACATTTGTTCGTCTTTGGCTTATTCGATCTTCCCCACACTGCTTCAATTTTAGTGAAAGTTCATCAGTTCGAAATTATCATGTATAAAAGACAAGGACGCATCAGCAGAAAGAAGATTTCCATTCTCTCGACAAAGGGCGTCAACAGTAAGCTTAACTGGGAGAAGTGCAGAAATAACATTATCATCCTCTGATTCCTCGTAATATCTTTATCTAAATTTAGATTGTAGTTTTGCAATGTGGTTTTCAGGTTCAAAATGCATTTCTCTGCAGAGAAACGCCCTTCAACTCGAACTAGACCTAAATTCTAGAACTTTTCCTTGGTATGATCTCAGGAAAACCGCGCTCGTCTTCTTTCAGACTCATAAAATCCAGCAATATTTGAGCACGCATTTTTTGCGCGTATTCTAAAACCATTTTGCGAATGGAGTTAGGTCATTTTGGTAACACATACATAATCTCGAGCGCCTCTAGCTAAAATGAAAGTTCTCTCTTTGAATAGCAAATTATCCAAGGCACACATTCTTGATACTATTGCAGAAAGTGATTTATCTTTTTTGTTGATTAAATAAGTAATCATCATTTTTGATGAGCCGCTTTCAGGAACTTCTTGACGGACATCCCGTTTTAAGACAATTATATTATTTATTATTCTTAAATGCGTGTTTGGGGGGCGAACGGCTAACAAAGACCTCGGAAAGTGGTGGCACCCGATTTGTCACTTCTGACAAGACCCGAGAAAAGTCACTGCAGACGAACACCTAGCAGACCTGTTAGCAAGTCCTAATCCCACCTCCCCGCGGTGCCCCCTGAGGTACTTCTTCGGAAGGAGCTAACGGGAGACGGGCGAATGGCGAGCTCTTTGCCCCACAAAACAGAGTTTTAAGTCGGTTGGGCTGAGGGTTAGCAACCCGCTCCCATAAAAAACACCATTGCTACGAATCGGCAAACAATGGCTCGGAACCGGATGGACAACACGACGACGACCTTTGCTTTTCGAACAAGGACACGAATCGGATCATGGAATGTGAGAACACTGCTGGCTGAGGGACGGCTGGATGAAGTCCTCAACGAGATGAATCGATATAAAATCAAGATCATGGGACTTAGCGAGACCAGATGGCCCGATGCGGGGGAACATATCTGCCCAAACGGTGAGTCCTTCTTATATTCTGGTAGAAACGAAACTGAAAGCCGTAGGAGTGGCATTGGCGTAATACTCACCAAAGAAGATAGGTCCAGCCTCATTAGCTGGGCACCAGTTTCTGAGAGAGTTATTACCGTGCGCCTGCGTACCAGACTAAGAAGTACTACGGTAGTCCAATGCTATGCTCCAACTGAAGACGCAGAAGATGACATCAAGGACGAGTTCTATTTGCGACTGAATGAGGTTTTTCGCTCTATTCCAAGGGGAGACATCATTGTTTTAATGGGTGACTTAAACGCACAGATCGGCCGTGACAACACCGGCCTTGAACACACAGTTGGAAATCAAGGCCTAAGCCAAGTTACCAATAACAATGGTGAGCTTTTCGTTGACTTCTGTAGTTCCCACCAACTCATGGTAGGTGGAACTTACTTTTGTCACAAGAAGATACACAAAGAGACCTGGGTATCGCCCGATGGTAGAACGAGAAATCAGATAGATCACGTGGCCGTCAGCCGCAGATGGAGAACTATTCTTGAGGATGTCAGGAGTTTCAGGGGAGCGGATACTGGAAGCGACCACCATTTGGTTGTAGCAACTATTCGCCTTAAAATCGCCGCAATCAGAAACGTGCAACAAAATGCTAGAACCCGTAGACGGTTTAACGTAGACCTCCTGCGGGAGAACGTTAAAAAGCGGGAATTTGCTGGAAACCTACAAGACTTATTAAACCAGCAAACCGTTTCTGACGACACAAATATTGAAGAATTGTGGAGTAGGACAAAGGGCGCAATATTGACGGCTGCGAAAAGGAGCATCGGTTATGTCCAAAGAAACCAGCAACACTGGATCTCGGACACAACCTGGCAAAAAATAGAGCGCAGAAGGGCCCTCAAAAATAACGTAAACTCTACAAACGACCCGGAAAGACGTCACCAACTAGAACGGGAATACTCCCAATTACATCGGGAGGTTAAGAGAAGTGTCCGGCGTGATAAAAGGCAGCAGATAAATGAGCTCGCAGAAAAAGCGGAAAACGCGGCAAACACAGGCAACAGTAAGGTGCTGTACCAAATCACCAAACAGCTCTCGGGAAAGCACTCTACTAAAAAGCATGCCGTTAAGAGTGCGGATGGAAGGCTGCTGTGCAGCGACGAGGAGCAACTCCAAAGATGGAGAGATTACTTCTTCGCCGCCCTGAATGGTACACTTACACAGGAACCTCAGGAAAACAGCCACAATGCACAGCCAATAAGAATCGCCACCCGGGCCCCATCTAAGACGGAAATAGTAACTGCAATTCATGCAATGGCCAATGGTAAAGCAGCTGGAAAAGATGGCATCCCGCCAGAATTGCTGAAAATCGACTCAAGCCTCATAGCAGATGCGCTTCAGCCAATCCTAGATATAGCATGGAACACCTGTACCTTTCCGGAGGATTGGACGGAAGGTATCATAGTCAAAATACCAAAAAAAGGGGACCTAACAATATGCGACAACTGGAGAGGCATCTGTTTATTATCTACTGTGGGCAAAATTTTGTCCCATATATTACTATCTAGGATAAGTGAGGCAGTTGACCGAACGCTTAGGAGGCAGCAGGCCGGATTCAGGAAAGGCCGCTCCTGTATTGATCTTATTAACACCTTGAGAATAATAGTGGAGCAGTCTACTGAATTCCGATCCCCCCTTTCCCTTGCTTTCGTAGATTATGAGAAAGCGTTCGACTCGGTTAATAGGAGCTTCATTTGGCAGGCACTACGGCGACGTGGACTGCCTGATAAAATAATAGAATTGATAAAAGCCCTATATAACAATTCCAAATGCAGAGTTCTCCATAATGGAAAATTATCCGACAGCTTTGAGGTGAGCTCAGGAGTACGACAAGGATGCCTACTTTCACCATTACTATTTCTTATAGTAATAAATGACATCCTTGTCAGCGCTCTAGATAATAGAACAGGCGGCTTACAATGGGGTTTGGTAGATCGCCTTAAGGATCTCGACTACGCCGATGATATCTGTTTGCTGGCCCACAGACACCAGGACCTCAAAAATATCTTAAACAATTTGGCAACAGAAAGTAGTCCAGCAGGCTTAAGGCTAAATCCGACTAAAACTAAAGAAATGTGGATAAATGCAAACACCATTGAACGGACAGCGCTGAATAACCGTGACGTGGAACTGGTAAATAAATTCTGCTACCTCGGTAGCATTATTACCGAAAATGGTGGGGCAGAAGAAGACGTAAGTTCCAGAATAAATAAAGCACGAGGCGCATATGCATGCCTGTCCCACATATGGAAATCAACGGTGATCTCCACTAACACCAAATTGCGGCTGTTCAACTCCAACGTTAAGGCAGTTCTTTTGTATGGTTGCGAAACATGGAAAGTCACCCAATTCATCACAGGGCGCCTACAAGTCTTCATCAACAGATGCCTTCGTCGTATCCTAAAAATCCGCTGGCAAGATAGAATTTCAAACGGAGAACTATGGCGCCGTGCCGGCCAAGAAAGGATAGACGACCAAATCAGGCGAAGGAAATGGAATTGGGTTCCGTCGAGTAGGAAGACCTAGAACAACTTGGAGGAGAACCCTACTAGAAGAAGCCGCAACAACTGGGAGATCCTGGTCGGAGCTAAGAGCTGTCGCGCAAAACAGAGTCCGCTGGAAGGCAACTGTTTCCGCCCTATGTCCCACGAGGGATTAAAGGAGTTTAAGAAGAAGAAGAAATGCGTGTGGTGAGGTGTTGTCGTGGACCTATTGGTTTTGATAATCTCTTTACATATGTATGTATTTTTCATTTTGCTGTTATTTTTTTGATTCTCTCATAAATTGAATCCATACAGAATTTTGGTTTTTACATTGCTTTAAGTATTCAGAATAAAGGAGAATGCCAGAAAATGTATGGACTTTGGTACCACCTCCAATAGCTGTGTGTAATATGTCGTTGGATAGGTATATTGAGCTAAGTTACTACGGCGCCTAGTTCGAAATATTTGGCCGTTTTGAGTAATACGGTCAGAACTGTACAAAGATAGAGTTTTACATATCACCCTGTATTTTTGTAACCCAAAAACTTATTTTCATGAGTAATGCCGGGTTTCCACCAAACAGACAGTTTTAAAAAACTGTTTTGGTGTTAAAATGTTTGTTTGTTTTGATTTACCCACTCGAGATGGGACAGTGTTTTTGCTCATAAAAACCCTATTCTCAGACAAAAATATTTTCAAAATTGTTCGATTTTTACAAAATATTGATATTTTTGTTGGCAAAAACAGTTTGTTTCTGTTTCTTGTTTTGTCTGTTTGTTGAAAACCCGGCATAAGGTACCTGATTTTTTTTATAACTAGGAAAAGAATATTAATATATGCAATGCAGAAACGAAAACATATAGTAAGACGGAGAGAAAATCGAAAAAGTAAATTTTATTAATTCGGAATTCGCTATGAAATTTTCGGAATTCGAAATTATATTTTTAATAAAGGTGAGAACGAATTTCGGAATTCTTGAATTTCCAATTTCACATATGCAATCCCTAGTACTAGGTAAAACATGCCATAACAATAATAAAAAAACCACAATAAATTGCTAAAAAATTTTATTATATTATTCAAACATCGGCATTTCTTATAACGTATAGCGTTTCATTCATTATTATTACTTACTTCCTGTTATTGATAATTTCTAGGGAGAGAAGGAGGTAAAATCGTCAAAAAATTATTCAGAAAATCTGTCACCTTCGAGGCGCTGTAAAATCCTTCGTAGTGAATGAAATTTAAAAAACGATGAATGAAAATTATTTGTTATGAAAACCTCTAAAAAAGATTGTTAGTTTTATTTTTGATAAAATTGAAGGAAAAAAAGTTATAGTCTTTAAAAGAAAATAATGTGACTAATTTTTGTGTTCTAAGACTTATAACTTCTTAATTATTATATTTACGACAAAATAGCTTAGTAACAAATTATAGATAATTTAATTCTAAACAAAAAGTGTCCTTTAAAATTTTTTGTAATATTTACTGTTACAGAGATTTAGTGGAAAAACTATTTGTACACCTTTTTCAAGATGGTGGCCAAATGGGGGAGGGGGAGGTTACCATCCCGAAAATTCAAATTTAGTAAACACTGACCACCTCTACACATCCCAAAAATAAAACCTCCCAGTCGGGAAAGGAAGAACTTCTTCATTAATGCTGAATGCCTGATTTTGTAAATGGTATACACTACTCTTATTACCAGCTGGATTATTTTGTTAATTACAATTAACATAGAAATGTCATAGCCATGGAAGGCCTTACATAGGTCATTACTGGTAAAAAGGAGAAAGAATCAAAAGAACGAAGAAATAACAAAACAGAACAAATAAATGACAAGCTTAGAGGCATTACCCTCTGCATTACCAGGTAATGCAAAATGTAAGTAGTAGTACTTTGGCTGTGGACGTGGTGGATTCTGTATTAATTACATTGCAACCGATTACCTTTGCAGTGTCAAATCAGGACTGAAATAATCAAATACATAAGTAAGGGCTTCCAATATTCCCGACTGGGCTTGTCCTACATTTTTTCAATGTTAAAGTACCTTTTCCATGTACTACATATAAATTTTAATTTTTATTGAGTTTAAATTTAAAGAGTTTTTAAATCTCCGCCATCGAAGGCGGGAGAAATGTTGTGGATGTTTTATTAATCCGATAGAAGGCATTAACATCCGCAATGGATTGTGTTTTACCTCAGCTGTAAAAAAAAAGGTTTCATCTGCATGTGGCCAAAAAACCACATCGAATAAAAAAAAAGAAACTCGAAAGACCTGCACATGGGAAAACACGATTATATCAGAGCTCTCCACCTGGGATTACGTAATTCCGTGTTGTGACAAAGAGAAACAAACAAAAGTAGGATGAGAGATGAGAGAAGGCACACAGGTAAGCTGGTTGGCTTTTTACAGATGTTTCGTGGTCTCTGGACGTAAAGTACCAGAGCCAAAAAGTCAAGGTCAATACTGTGTTTTGGAATCTCGGGGAGCAGACACTATACACACTGGGATGGAGCAGAAAAAACGAAATGCTACATACAAAAGACATGACTCAGACTCGTCATTATGCACAAGCCTTGAATATTGAAGACAAAAGCATCTTCTTATTTTGGTGTACAAGAACAGCAACAACAACAACAACACCAACAACAAAAAATAAAGATCGTGTCTTCTACAACAGAATAACGACAATGACTTTGTTGCCAAAATGACGATAAGATAAAAGCTAGGAGGATAGCTTTGAAGAATGTAATTAGTGGCTCAAGTCGCTTCCCTTCTTATTATATATCCCACCCTCACCCACTACTATGTCCCATCCATCAATGGAGTTTAATGGACAGAAAGTAATTTGTACGGCGTTAACTTCCACTGACTTCTCTCTGAACGGGGGGTTGTGTTTTTGGAAATAGGGGGTGGGTGTAGAATGTATTTTTTTTTTTCTCTAGCATTGGTGGCAGCCAAGGGGCGGGTGGTGGCGAAAGAAAGTTATTTCCTTCGAGTGTGATTGGGTACCTCATAAACAAGGGACAGAGAGACGATTTAGTGTTGAGAAAATTACGAAATTAGGTCAATGGAACCATAATTGTGGAATGTTAAATGCTATATGAAGTAGACTATAATAGTATCACCACCGATAAAGTGCTTTTCGCCAGAATGAAAGACGATGATTTTATTTGTTTGTTATCTTCTTTAAATATATACATACATATAAAATGATGAGGTAAAACGAATTAAGACATTTAAACAACACCATGAAAAAGAAACAGCAAAAAAAAAAAACGAAAATAAACTATAAATTTATAAACATCCTGTTTTTTTGTTTGTTTAGAAACAATTTTTTGTTTTGTTTATTCTTCATAAATAAAAAACTTGAAATTCAATAAATAAAAACAAATATATGACGAAAATCGATGAAGATAAGAAGAGAATTTGCTTTCGATGATTTCTTTCTAATTTCGAAGAATACACAACACACAAAAGGTGATTTAATTTGTGCTTTTTTGTAAACCGGATTCTTATTTGTTTCTACTATCTATAATCTACGTCCTCTAGTGTAGGGAGAAAGATTGTGAGGTTTAAAGATGTTTACTTAGAGGCGGATTTTGTTCTCGGATTTCAGAAATGTTTAAGTAATCGTGTAGGTAGATAACTAGGTTAATTCTTTAAACAATGAAGGGGTACTAATTAGTTTTTATGCATAAATCGAATGGGAGAAAAATGCTCTTCTGTAAACAATCGGGTGTTGAGTATATCGGTGTAAAAGTTACCAGTGCTGCCGATGCTCTCCTTCTTTTTTGTATGTGAAAGCACAAGCTTAGTAGTCACACTTTTTGTCTAGAAGTAAACTTGGTTCGAAGGAACGAAAAGAGGACAGGATAGATAAATAAGAGCCTGGAGGTGATGGACCTTGCATTCCTGGATGTTGTAGGAGACATTTTGCACGAAGCCCACTGGATCAAAAAGCAAAACAAAAAATTTTTGTAGTGGGGCTGCGAACATCACAAAATAGATATCCTCCATAGCAGGCTGTGACGCCGGTAGTACCCAGCGCCCGTTCTAGTGGACGTCTCCCTGGACAAAAAGTAAAATTTCCCCTTAAGAATATACATACACTCCGCGACAAAAGTTTGACCTCAGGTAGAAAAATAGGAAGCAGGTAGGGTGGGGTGTACTGACCGCAATGTAATTATTTTTATAGAATTCCGGGTTGATTTTATGAGATACTCATGATTTGGTGACCTACTTTTATTAATTGTTCTAAGAAATAATGAAAATTTTGTAAAAAAAAATGGGATAAAAACGCCGCGACAAAAGTTTGACCTCACCTTCAATTTTGGGAACTATTTTGAAAATTAAGCAAGGGAAGATCTACAGTAAAAAGCCAGAAGTGTCTAAGTGCAAATTTGACGATTTTGACTTTATTGCATTTTTGTATTCAGTATTTTAGCCTTAATCATTGCTATAATTATTATCTTAAACTGAGCTGTGGTTGCTGAGTTATTCGACCGGCAAAAGTTGTTTTGTGCACAATTCTGTATCTAAAAAAATCTTTGAGGGCGTTTTTCTCGAAACGCATATTTTGCACTTAAGCACTTCTGGCTGTGTACTGTAGAGATAAGAAAAATAAAAGAAGGAATAATTTTAACTTTAAATTCCATTTATTAATATTTGGTATGGCCTCCCCGGTTTAATATTACTTGATAAATTCTATTTCCAATACTACTGTACAAGTTTTGTAATAAATCTAGTGGAATTTCATCCCACGCTGTCCTTATTGCAGTCTTCAGTTCTGTGATAGTCCCATATTGTTGTCCAGAGCGGTAGACTCTCCTCGTGAGCCAGCCCCATAGGTTCTCTATAATGTTTAGGTCTGGAGACACCGATGGCCACTCCAGTTCCACCACGTTATTGGCCCTAAACCACTCCCGAACCACCCTAGCGGTGTGAACTGCTGCATGGTCTTGTTGGAAAATCCATGGTTGACCTTCCATTATTTCTTCCACCAACGGCTTAACCTCTTCTAACATGTCCCGGTAACGTACTCCTGTCTGAGTTCCCTCGATGAATTTGAGCTCCACTGGTCCTCTAACTGAAATGGCTCCCCATATCATTATTCCTCCTTCCCGGCGGTGATGTCGAGTCAAAAACCTCTCTTCCGTAAATCATGGAAATAATATGCGTATCCGTCCGGTCCATCAAGACAGAACCGTTTTTCGTCTGAAAAGATAACTTGGTTCCACTCGTCTTTCCAGGCCATGTGAGCGCGAGCGAATTCCAAGCGTTGTTCCTTGTGTCTAGGTAATAATAGCGGCTTTTTCTTGAGTCGGCGACGTTGTAGAACTGGTGAGCGCTTCAAAATCCTCTGCACAGTGCGTAAACTTGCATTTACTCCGACTTCAGCTTCAATTTCCCTGGCAGTCATGGATGAATTTGACGCTGTTCGCAGGATCCTACTCCTTTCTCTCTCTGTTGTGACCCTTGGTCTCCCTGGTATCGGCTTCCTACCGTAATTTTCGATGTCCTTAAGCAAGTTATTGATGACTCGGGGGCTTCTACCCAATCTAAGGGCGATTTGCCTGTTAGAGTACCCTTCTTCTTTCAACGTTTTGATTCGCTCGATTTCTTCACGTGATAAGCGCTTTCCACTGCCCATATTTGTAGCGATTTATTTAAAAAAATTACTAAAAAAGTTTAATTTACAACTTCACTAACAACCACTCGCTCTTAGTCTTAACAGAAGTGTTTTAAAACTGGTGAGGTCAAACTTTTGTCGCGGCGTTTTTATCCCATTTTTTACAAAATTTTCATTATTTCTTAGAACTATTAATAAAAGTAGGTCACCAATTCATGAGTATCTCATAAAATCAACCCGGAATTCTATAAAAATAATTACATTGCGGTCAGTACACCCCACCTTACCTGCTTCCTATTTTTCTACCTGAGGTCAAACTTTTGTCGCGTAGTGTATGTATGTTAGGTGATTCATTTAGAGGTACCTTTTTCAATAATGTAAAAACATGAAAAATTAAATTTCATTGGTTGATCTTTATCATCATACAAAATAATCATTCTTTACATTTATTTTTTAAAGATTCTTTCTACGTACGTTCCAAAATCCCAATTTGCATTTGGTTAGACTTCCGACAGTAACCCAAAGAAGGCGTAATATCGCGAGCGAGAAATCAACTGCTCACAGAACTGTTCTCGCAATAGAGCCATGCTTTTACGGACTGTGTGATAAATAACGTCTCTTTTTTGGTACCTAATATAGGCTTCAATTTCATTTTGCGCTTGCAGTTACGTTCCAGCCGGCTTCATTTTTCAAGAAATATGGAACTTAGATTATTCCTCTGGCCCATTACTACACCAAATCATTGTTTTGCCTGGATATAATGTCAACAATTGAACGTCTTCCAGCTGCTCCTCAGTTCAAAAATGGGAATTTTGCATGTGGACGAAACGGGCCTCATTGATGAACACAAAATTGTGATCGAAAACAGTGCCTCTTCGTTTTCTGAATAATTTGTAGACCTTGAGCAAAGCTGTCTTCCCATTATGAAATGTGTAAAAATACTGAATAAAAACACCATGACAGTTTGGCACAACCCACGCATAATCTGTCGTAAAAGTACCTTTAATTGGATCACCCGTAATATATTTTTTAAATAAAGGTAGGTACATATTTTACTACTTAGCAATAGTGGAGCTGAGCTTTCCAGATCAATTAATGCAATTCCCTAAAACCTCATTGAGTCGACTGATAAAAAAAGTAAGAAGAATTGAGAGCAGACACATTATCCTGTTGACTATTTAACATTGTATTAGATAAAATGGTCTGATGATATAGTCATTATAGGCAGGACAACGGCTGCAGGCCGCAGTATAAGAAGTATTTGCGGCGCTAGAAAAAGCAGCTTCGAACTCCGGTTTTATAATCAACGAAAATAATACGAAACATATGTAACAGAAATAGTAGAAAAACAGGCCAAAATATAACAATCGACAAGATAGAATATAAAAGCCGTAAACTATAAGAACAAAATTCACTACAGTTTGTTAAAATATCTTAAATCAAAAAAAAATAAGCAGAAGTGTAAAAAATAGGTAGACCAACAATTTAGCCTGGGAATCAAACGGTCAGTACAAAATAAACAACAGACAAGCTATTCAAACCCTTAAACAAACCAGTATTCATGCACTCGCTGTAGGAAATTTTGGCGGGGGGGGGTGTTGAAAAAAGATATAATTTTTTTAATAGTTTTTTAAACTTAGATAATTTTTTCACGCCAGATTAGCAGATGAACAAGGAGGACTACCATCCGCTAGGTGAAGACTGGACATAAGTTTTGGTAGCCAATTAGTAACCGGGTAAGCTGGCGAGATATCTTTTTAGGCCACTCCTATATAATGTTAAAAAAATGATCGCTACTCTATTTAATTTAGTATCGCTCCATATTGAAATAGTGAATTCCGCTATAAATGAGCTTAATATCATCGAATGGCTACAACGGTGTTAAGCTTAGACATTCTGCAATTGTGAAAAGTTACCCTTACTCCAAGCAGTTTCCGATGAGGATGCCGAAATCTGTGTAGCTCAATCTTTCTAGTTCGATGTTTAGCTTAGACACACTATCTTTTAAGCAGAGTTCTATTAATGGAGGTCACACCTGATGGCGAGTACCTCAGCCTGAAAAACAGTGGAATATCCAGAGACATAGATATTTTGATAGGACACTCCCTTGAGGACAGCCATTGAGCCATTACCATAGTCGATACGCCATTCATCTCTGCAGTTATCAATCTTCTGAGAAGCGACGTGATCCATCTCGCAGTGAGGAATTAAATGCCTTTTTTACTGCGGCTTCATTTATCGCATCGAAGGTAACGTAACGCCTTTTGGTGGTATTCTCGTTGGCGAGTGACGTGACTACGAGGAACGCGGTGGTGTGAAACTGTCGATACCTACGCACCTATCCAGGAAAATTTCATTTCCCATGCCACCTTGCGACAATTAAATACGAATTTAGTCGATTTACTCGGCAGAAGTCTGTTAGATTGACAATGAGAACACAATTTACGGTCGAAGTGACACATCTGTCACGTCACTCGACAACCAGAATAAGGCTGTTTGTCTGCAAAGGCGCAGAGAGAAAGATTTCCTTGGCTCTCGGGCACTTTTCAATATCTCTCACTAGCACATGAATGGCAGTCTCTGTAGATCTGCCTGACTGCTAGGCAATTGGGTTCGCTGTGTGACCCTTTCTAATATGCCTGTCTAAAACGTCGTTCGTTTTTATGAGAAAAGAGGAGAGGCTTATGGGATAGGGTTGCCCTTTACGATCTTCTCCCCGATTTAGGGATAAAGTCTACCCTAGCCTCTCTCGCACATGGAATATGGGCCAGCAAAAAGCTACCCCGAAATAATGGCAGCAGGATTGGTAAAAATCTTTTCCAAGCCTCTCTGAAGGAGAGCCGGGAAGTTGTGGTCCTTTCAAGCAGTCTTGTTCCTATTGTAGGTCCGGTAGGCAAGTTCTAACTCTAATTCAGTGTAAGGTTCTAAGGCCAATCCAGCGTCAGTCACCTGAGAATTCGGGAAATGGGTGTTTATTAATAGCTTCATGGTATCCCTTGTTCTCCGTAAATGGCCCTTCAAGAGTCTTGAGAGAGACAATGTTATTGGAGTGATCCTTTGACAGGACTTTGTATGAAGCTTGTCTATTTCTTCGCAGAAGGGTTTCCATGGCCTTCGTTTGGATCTTCTCAAATCTTTGTTATAATTAGTAAGGGAACTCTTGTAGTGGTCCCAGTTACACGAGACCTTAGCCCTATTAAATAGTTTCCTCACTTCCCTCCTTTGCCAGCAGATATCAGAAGTTTTAGGTAGTAATGGAATCAAGGAAGTGTTCGCCCCTAGAATTAGTATTGGTGCTTAGCCACGCAAGATGACTCCTAGCCAATCACTAGCTTCTAGTCCTCCACAAGTCTCCTGAAATATGACGGCGGTGGGGCAGACTTTTCTCCAGGGAGGTAAGCAAATGCTATGGCAATCCTGGGCATTCCTTCGTCTCCGAGCAGCACTATCTCCGCAAGTTAGTCTTCATGCCCAGTGCTGCTCTAGGACAGCGAGGCCACATGTTCTTCCTCGGTACTGTTTTGTTAACTTTTTTCTGCAAGTTATGAACAGATGAAGATGTGATCAATTAAATTAATTAACTATTTAATTATATAAGAACGGGACAACCTATGTATATGGTGAACACCGCTGCCAAGTTTTGTGTGTTGTGTATATTTCACGCAAACGCGAAAGACCGCTGGCCCTTCGACGAAGGCAAGAAGATTTTCAGTTGAAGAACGCCGGAATTGAGAAACTTTCTGATAAATGTTCTTCTTCTAAGCAAGACCTGACAGTTTTTTTCTCTAAGTACACACGTGTAGAAATCTTCTTCTATGCAGATCCAATGATTGCCTTTATCATAAACTTTGCACAGGTCCGCATAGATCCATTAATGTAGATGCGAGTAATCATCCTGCAGTCTTGAGGATCGCCGGGACGTATTTGGTCTTGGGCCATCAGACTATAGCGATTGGGTTGTACATTCAGTACACTATTTTGTCGGAACAGACCTCATGTCTTACTCAAAAGTCTTCAACAGACCTATAATGCCCTACTGACTTTACTGATAACGTAGTCTAGTTGGGCGTTCCAGTACATGTTCGTAAAGGTAGGTATCCACCATGGCAAACCAACATTTGCTCGCGGGCAAACAACGACAAAATGATATAAAAAGATGTTGCTTCAGATGTTGAGATCTCTGATGTGCATTTTCTTGGTGACGACATTTTGCCCGCGGTGAAATGTTTGTTTGCCATGGTGGATACGTAACTTTACGTCTTACACGACCAAGGTGCACTAGTTGGTTCTCTTAACAACAGCCTTTAACCCTTTTCCGAAGAGATGACTTAAAATCTATAAAATCATATTTCATTGAACCAAACTGTGCAGTGCAAACTTTCACTTGAACAAAATTATTTTTCAAAGATTGAAAGGAAGAAAACAGAACGCTACTTTAAGTGATCTAATTTCGTAGTTTTTAGTTTCTTATTTTAGAGATAAACTTAACTAGTTTTTGTGGCAAAAGAAACCCTATTCTACAATGCAAGGAAATTGAAGTAGAACTGCTGCAATAACATTTTGCCTTGTGGGATTTATATTATGCTGGATTAGCTAATGATCTGATTTCTAGACTTTATGTCCTTTTATAGTCCTCTGCTTTAGCTGGAGTTATTTATTGAGTGCTATGCCTCAAAACATCCCGATTCTCTCCCAATCAAACCATGTCTGTAAACATACTATGTATTGATTATATTAAAAGACTCTCAAAGTGATTTAATTGAGACTCGTTACATTTTAAATCAATTTCCGGTTTGATATATACTAAGTATTAGTTAACAATTCACTTTCAATCCTCTCAAGACTCAAGAAGTGGTGCTCTGTGTCCCCCATGATAGCGCGCCCCTTTCGATGCGCAACATCATATATAACTAAATTTCAATAGACACCAGCTGCCCGTTTATCTTGCACCTGAATGCCAATGCTGCCAAACTAGTTCTGCAAGTTAATCTAGAGACACTAGACCCCAATCCAATCAAAGCGTAGGTTATCCACTAAGCCTTCGAGGAGCCAAAAGAAACCGGAGGTGCGCGGTGTAATAGCCATGATACATGTGCTGCTACCTGCAGGTTTAATTAAACAAGAAAAAACAAAAAACTAAAAAAACTGATTCCTCCTCACCGGCTGCAATTGGCGTGGTTTCAGGTTTACCACTATATCTAGAAGCACATACAGGTGAAAAACGCAACAACAAAATCCATATTAAAAAAATAATAAATAAAACACGAAAAAAAAAACAAAGTTATTCACAGTGCATGCTGATGTTGAAACATGTTTTGGCTTACATCACGCCAACCTGTGATGAGTGAAGTAACATTTTCGGTTTAGTGATTTTTAGATATTTTTCATACATGGAGGAAATATTGCCATTTTCTTTCGGGTTTTAAAATGCACGGCGAATAATAAATGACTCCGGAACCGCTGCGGCCAGCCTAATCAGAGAAGAAAAATAACATTGCAAAAAGAAATTCGCATGGAAAATTTCTGGTTTAAAAAACATAAATAATAATAATGATAATAATAAATGACACACAGCAATTTACAAGTTTGGTCGGGGATATCTCGGAAAGAAAAACACGGTAGTTTTATTATCATAAATTTCGCTTTTATGGAAAAGGTCTAGTTTTATCACCTTCTCTCTTTTTTCGGTCACACGCATTACAAAAAAAAAATTGATTGCATTGTTTCCCATTGAACTTGAACTTCATTGGTTATGGGCACAATTAATCTTCTTTGAGACAGGTTTAAACAAGGTGTTGAAGTACGATTATCTTTTATTAATATGTACATCAGCAGTGTTGGGAATGAGTGAACAGTTAAAATTATGAAGGCCAAGTACCAAATTTGATCTTTCGGACTTTTTCCAAAATTTTTGTAAAAGTTTCAAACAATATTTAAATTTGCGCACCCACTTCATCCAGATTTGGATTTTTTCTTGGTTTTGTTAGTATTTATTGGATTAAGATTGTCAATTTATCATTTCAACGCCAAATTTGTATGAAAAATTTATTTTAAGCTGGCAATTGAATTTGGATGGTTTGTGCCTTTGGTAGAGAGAAAGAATGTCTTTGTGTAGAGTTTTTGCAAAAGAAAACGGGTCAGAGGCTACTCGAAAAACTAACTAATGTGATTATCAAAAGGATCACAGGGGCGATGAATACAGGATGCCCAAATGCAAGGTTGGGGACAATGACAAATAAGTCCTACTCCATTTAGAAGTAAAGAAAAAGTCAGTTAGACTAACAGCGGTAGTTAGACTAAACCTAGAGATCTAATCGACAATATGCTTTTTCTATGTGGCATATCTAAGCTCAGGAATCACACTTTTTACTACCGGTCCACCATGTTGTTGGTAACGTCATGTTGCAATGTCTAGTAGTAAGCTTAATTATAAGATTTGACGGCATTTGACGGACTGTGTAAGATTGTCCTACAGTCGAGTTATTCTATTTAGAAACGAATTAATTGTTTGTAGAGTGGGGGCTTCTAAGTAGAGGGAATGAACCAAGTGGACTAATCTGGTGTTACGGGAATAAGACTCTCGGAAATGGAGAAGAGCATTTATTTCAACAACAATCGGAACAATTGCAATGATGTTGGCGATAGGAATTTTGTCAGAGCTGCTGCATTCCTACGATGGGTCAAAGGATCGACTATGGAGCAAACTTCGTCTGGTCCAATAAGTTCAAGAGTCCTTTTTGCACTTAATTTAACCACCTCAAGGCATAGCCGGCGGTTAATGTAGGTAGGGTGGGTAGTATTAAAATACCCACCCAAAGTTTGAGAGTTATTAAATTGCTAACTTTAAGTTTCATTATATTCAATTGAAGATATATACATATGTACATATACTATGTATAATGGCAATGATTCTTATTTGTAAATACATCGCTGAGTTAACTTCGTATATTCGCTTATTCTATTAAAACTCCTTAAATGCAAGGATTCATGGGAGGTTAAAAGGTATTCATGTTATGTGGGACTTGAACTCACTAAAACACCGCGAGATACCTGAGCATGCCGGTCAAAGCAGTGAGTCGAAACAATAGATGTTTGTTCTATATCCTTCACCTCCACTCAAGAACTACGTCAGGACCATAATACCCTTGCTCAAGCTCCCTCTTAACCCTAACCCTTCTCCATCACCCATCGACCTTTAACAGGCTCGTCCCATTTACCTTGCAATTCCATTACGGTCTGCTGTCGCACTGTATTTGGCTCCACTCCAGCAGATTCTGGATCATAGAGACGCATGCCTTCTAGTAGTAGATATGTCTAAGGGGATCATCCCCATTATCACGCACGCTATATCGTTGTCCAGTATACGCAGAACTCGCGGAGCACGCTTAGTATCTATACGGCAGTCTATTTTTTTGCCTCTACCCGCGCTGTTCAACCTGCTTCCTACACTAGCGTTTTGTACAGCATGACAGAGCTAGTCACCCTTACCATCAACAGGAGATGACTCGGTCTAGGGCCCCAAATTGAGTAGCATTTTTGGGAGCACTGCACAAATAGTAGCTAATTTATGATGTAAAGCATGCTTAAGGCGACGGACGAATCGCTTTACACAGCGACTGTTAAAAAGAAGTAGTCAGTTTTGATCTTTTGCTAGACCACATTTCAGGCCATGCTTTAATCTCGCAGTTCACTTCGTTCGCGCACAGTTCGATCTCAACGAGGTGTCGTCCTCAACACAGCTTTGAAGTGGGTTGATCGGAATTGAGAGCAGCCTATTTATGAAGATTAGTGTCCCGAAGTGGAACGAAGGTTTCATCCTGATCGAAGGATCAGAATTATCTACACGGGGAGCAAAGTTTGAACCTGCTCGATGGGCCAAATTGATCTGAAGGGATGTCTTCTGCCTGTCGAATTACTTTGATGTGGAACACACTCTCTACTTCGGCACTTTGATGTTGGTTGTTGCAAAAATAATAAAAGATGACAGACATGGTGTGTGAAATTACGCCAATAAATCTCTCGATATAATCCTGTAGGACTAAGTCAATACCAATAGCTTGGAATTTATGTACCAGAGCAAGGCGCCAAACCCTACTAAAATCCTTGGAGGTGGAGATTCAATCCTTGAATCAAACGGGACTCAACAAATCGGTGCCCACTTTATTTGAGATATTCTGCCAGACACACTGAATTTTTCCCGGTGGACGTTTTTTGTCTAAAGGGATACTGTTTATCATCAAGGATTTGGTTTGACTCTAGATAACTCAATGGCCTATAACTGATAATTGTCTCCAAGGTTTTGGAGAGAATAAAAGAAATTGTTATTGGTCGGTAGTCTAATGGACTTTTTTCGGTATTGGTTAAACAGGAGAAAATTTCTAAGATTCTGGATAAACTCTGAAAAAGTAGGATAAGGCAAAAAGTTTGTGCAGAGGTTTAGCTAAAGGTGAGGCGAGTGACTTTATGACAATAGGGACTAAATTGTCGGCGCCAGTGGATTTGATAACATCAAGCTCTATAAGGCATCTATATACCGCCAAAGTCCTGAAGAGAAGCGTATCCATGGAATGAGGGAAGGCTTCAGAACATAGCAGTTTTGGGAAGAGAAGAACTCAAGGTGAACTGTTTTTGTAACTGTTACCGTTGTCATTGTCGTTGTCGTAAAAGGAAGCCGCTGATATTATTAAAGCTGTATCTGCGATGGTTTATCGTTACTGTTGTTGTTATGCCGATACTCATATCGAAACGGTTTGCGTATGATGCGGGTAAGCGTTCATTTTTCTGCCTCTTTTTCGTGTAACGATTGTGATACCTTTGCAATAAACGTGAATGGGAAGGGAAATTTCTCATAGTTTTCGCAGACCCCGAGTGCGATGTTATATTTGTGTTAGTGTAATGACTGGGTGAGTCTGACACATTTTCTGGCTCACAAGTGTCAAGTGAGGAGACATATGACGCATGACATATACTTCCCTGCGACTCCTTGCCTAAAAAATCGGGTTGTGCATGGGGGTAATAAACGGAATGATGTCAGTGAGTCAGTGTTACGGTCCCTCCGAAAGATTTAATAGGTCTTCAGTCCAACATTAAGAATGCCTTGATGGTTTGAGTGAAAGCTATGGCATCGAATACACCAGCCACCGTTGTCTGAAAGATATTGTTAGTTTTTGACCTAGTATCCCTTACGTTCTGGTAGTAGAAGGAAAGCGTCTCGAATTTTTTGCATCTCTGGAACGCTCGGAGTGGAAGCGTGTGCGTGTTGAGTTCGAGTACGGGTACGCAGAACAAAAAGCTTGATAAGGACACCGACGGGCCAGATACCAGGGTCCAAAATTATCTCGGCAGTAACAGGCGGTGCAGGTGCAGACAAAACAAAAGAAGTAACAGGCTTAGAAGCTTTACTGACTCTTCTGGAAAACAAACACTAATTCAGGGTTTATAAATTTAATTCTTAAATATTTACAGATAGTCTCCGTCCTAGTATCAGGAAAAAATCGCGAGATGAAGATATTTAAAGGTACAGTAACGAGAGCGGTGCAAAGTCCCAGAGGTAGCTTCAGTGAGGGGGGGATCATGGAGGCGAACAAATTGATAACGAGACCGGCTTAAAGGTCGACTTTGTCTCTAGAACGTGGGACGAGGAGCTCAAGGTGACATCATGACCAACGGTGGGTTGGTGACTTCGACCATTTTTACGACTTTTGCGACACGCTTTAGTGTTTAGTTTAGAGTGAAGAAAGAAGCTGCTCCCCTGCCTGCAGGGCGCCATCAGCGCATCAGATACTACCGACGCAGAGGGCGAGTTTTTCTCAACGAAGACACTTTCAAATTTTAAAGACAGGGAGCTCAGGGCATCGTGATTTTGTACCACTGCTGTTGACAGCGATTGAATATCAGCCTGAACACGCTTCGTACTCCTTTTAATGTCGTCCAATATGGGATAAAGAGAAGCCGAGGAAGAAAGAGGTGGCGACTGGTCTCAGGATCGCCGAGTGTATGTCGTTAAGCGAGTCTAAGGCCGTTGACACCTGGAGAAGAAATTTCCTGGAATTTATTCATTAAGGAACCCGAGCTAGTCGCAACAGACGCCAGAGTGTCAAACAACTAGTCAAGCCGGACGTTGATGGACTGGACCAGCAAGCATCATAAAATGTTGCCATAGAAGGAGTTAAGACGACCAATGACTTTTTCCGGACCATCGAGAAGATGTCTGAGCTGTCTTTCATCAGTCTCAGGACAAGCCAAGGTCTCTTGTTAGAGCATTCAGTACAAATTGACCCTCTAGGGGCCAACGAATTGCAACTGGCTTTGCTATAACGCACAAAATTCAGTTAAAGTTAGTATTTCTTAATTTTAGTGGTTCGCTAATAATGAGAAATATGTAACATATAAAATGTACCTCCATTCACTTATAAATACCATCCCATGAGGCAAAGATCAAATAAAATATTTGCGCACACATCACATATCCCCCTCCTGGCAATCAGAAGTTGAAATGTTGAAATGCTGATAATATTAGAGACTCCCTTAGCTGCTACCTAGAGAAGAATCATTTCAAGTTATTTAAATGAAAATTTGCCTCTCTCTCTCGATGCTAAAATATCCATTATGCATAACATCATTGTAGCTAGAGGATCTATCTAATATATATCTGAGTTACAGGGCGCCTCTACTTCACATCATCACATCAACAATTCCAGTGTGAAAACTTTGCCTGGCATTATTTTCATGAAATTGAAACTTAAGTTAAACATGCATCCATCTCGTCAGTATTTACGTCCTTAATTACATAATGCTACATTCAAATATATGAACAAAAACACCCCTAGTAACCGAGGAGCCCCAATAGCAGCAGCAAAACGATGCAAATGCAAATTTACTTAAAGGAAAATTATTTAAGTTGTTGTATAGATAGATGCTGAAGGTAGTCGGTGCTTACATAGAGTATTTGCACCGTGACAAGGTTTTACCTGTAGACATTTCGAGGGTGGGTATAGTATCCTTGCGCTTATTGACATTTTAAAATGTCTTCCATTATGCTTGACTGAGATTTTCAACACGGATCTAAGCACCATTATAATTAGAGCTGTCGAGCGCTGTACGAGGAGGAAGCCACTTCAATGGACTAACTCCCCCTGTATACTTGAATGGCCATTTACAAAATATATCGATGAAATATATCGGCAGAGGGTCGTAAATCGAGATGTCATTTAATTGGACTCCACCACCGTTCTGCCTTCTAGCACCTGGGCAGAAAATTTCATCCTTACCGTCGCCATCTAATGGTATCGAGCCATGAACATTTTAATTGACTTCATGCTGAGTTTGTAGCCGCAGCCAGCAGGATTGAATCTGTTTTGCACGTGTGTACCGGTGCGATGACGACAGCGTAAAGTTTGTCTGTATCAAGAACATTACCGAAACAGGACTGCCTTCCTTCCTTAACCGAAAGAATCCTCAGATGGTGGTGGTGGCTCCAGCCTCATCTCAAGTAGATGGAGTAACCAATATCTTTGGCAAAGGCATCTGCCCCGACAGCACTTGTTGGTCGATCCAAGCTTTAATGCTCGCTCAACCCTCGTAATGGCAGGGTAGTGAGTACCTTAGAGTATGGTTAATGTCCAACTATGGCTTCTTGTACCGTTCTGAATCAAGAGCGGATTAAGGTGTTTTACGGGGAGGAACGTTATGGGGATACCACCGTCTGCTTATCCGTATGAGGTGACGCTTCTTGGCTTCTAGATAGAAGGAGAGCGCCCGGGTGTGTATGCAAGTATCTGAAGTTTCGGTATTAGGGAACGAGTTTAAGGACAGATCAATTTAGCTTTGTACTCTCTAGCTTATTACATTAAGGGCGTGAGGTAGTCGTCTTGTTAATGTACAATTTGGATACTTTGAATGTGTGCTAGATGATAATAGGTAGCGACCCTTATAGGTTTATATATCCACTGGAAGGTCTTAAGAACCTTCCACGCTCCGAAGGCAGTTCCGGGATTATTTATTTTTATGGTCATGCCAACTTTATCCCATGACCTAAATGACGCGTTATAACGCGTTCGTCGTGTTTATTGGAATCTACGATTATAGCTGTTACCGTCATCTCTGCACAGCCTAGCCATTTCAAATGCTACCAACATACTACACCCAGAGAAGTAGTCGTAGTCATAGTATAGTAAAAAGGACTAAATTTTACCGTGAAGTATATACAAGTACCTTTTCCATGCGATGATTTAATGATATGTCTCTTCTTCACCGAGGGGGAGAGAAAACTCGGTAAATTTATGGATAAAACTTTTACCTTCCAAGTTGGCTAAATGTCACTCTTAGATTTGTTATCGCTCATTTTAAGGGTCTAAGCAATAATGATGGTAGAACGAGAAGAGAGCCACTACCAAAATTTATATGTGCAGTACATGGAAGAGGATACGTAGGGCACTACTTAGAAAGTCCATTTTTGTTAGCTTCTTTGAATGAACTTTGCATAAATCTCGTTGCGGTTTAGCCCATAAAATAAGGGAAAGGAAAACTTTTAGCCCTGGGATTGTAATGAAAATGTTCAAGTTTATTTTTTTTTTTTTTTTGGTTTTTTTGAAAAGAGAAAGTTGGTGATGCGTGGTGCAATTAACTTCTTTGGATTTTTTTTCTGTATTTTTTTTCTGTGATATTTTGTTGCGTAGTTGACCTTAATGACAGTTTTTCATTTAATTTATTTTTTTAGAAAGTCCTTAAATAAAATAAAAGTTTCATGTTATATAAAATTCCAAGAAATCATGTTAAACTTTTGATTTGTTAAGTGCTTGAGAAATTTTAAATAAAAAAAAAATATATCTTCAAAAAAGCAACAATATTTAAACAAATTTTACCAACCAGAAAATTTCAATAATCCACCTTCGACAGACTGGATGATTAAATCTTGTAGACAAATTAAATGAACATATTTTTAAAAATTTTATTTTTAGCCAGACAAAATTTCTACGGATTAACTTGTTTGTTTATTTATTTTTAGTCTAAGCTGCCCCAAAGGTTCATCTTACCCTTAGGTAGTATAGATACTGAACTTCCCTTCATACGCATTTTCGTTTCCTTAGTAACATGACGATAAACATTGTCCTCTGAAGCATTAAGTATAAATAAGATGTAAAAAAAAGTATCCTAAAAGTATGCAGCATAAAATAACCAGTGCACAGAGACGCTACGTCGTTAATTGATTACTTATATGTGAAAGTTCTTTCAACAAGAGGTGTCATTTTGCCATGATATTTGTCATGATATTTGATAAGTAATAACTACGAAGTTTTTACATTTGGATCGATACATACAGGGCCGTAACGTGGATTTTGTGGGCCCTGGGCAAGACCTTCAAATTGGGCCCCCCTCAATAAAAAAAATTGAGAAAAAACTTACCATGGCTATTAGTTCCTGTTCTTTCACATTTTTAAAGTTTAGTAGGTATATCACTTAATAAATAAACACAAAATAAGGAATCTTTAAATTGGTCCTGTCCATATTTTTTGTAAATTTTTTTTTATTTTATATTTATGAAGAAAAACGAATTAAAAATTTATTTAAATTGCATTCTTCTTGCTTTTTTCTCCGCAAACTCATCAATTATATTATTAAAATCTATTTCTTGCACTATGTTAGATTCAATTGATATAATAGACAGGTTCGACAAACGCTGTTGTGAGAGCGACGATCTTAAATAGTTTTTAATTAACTTCAGTTTACTAAAACTTCTCTCGCAAGAAGCGGTGGTGACTGGTAGGGTTAGAAATATTCTTAAAGCAGCCACCATGTTTTGGTACGATTCGACTAATTCGAAATCATGTATAGTCTTGTAATATATTTAGAGGAGTGGTTTCTTTCAAACTCTCCACCAGCCCACATACTTGAAATTTAAAACTTTCATTCTCACAGCTTAATTCGTGACTATTCAAATCTTTATCATATTTTCTGGATAAATCTGCCGCCGCCTTTTGAAATTCAACAACGCTCATTGATTCTAATGACGAGCCAAAAAGAAAAGAAAAATCTTCACAATTTCTCTGTGAACCTTCACGGATGCACGATTTTTGAATGAAGAAGATTTATAAATGAAGTCACAAGAGACTTAGACTTCATTTGTTTCTATCAAGATAGAGGGTTAATGATAGAGGGATAGAGGGTGAAAATGTTTGTTACTAGCCTTTTTCCCGGTATTTGCAAAATATAGTGATAGAACATATTAAAAATCACTTCATTTGGTGAAAATTCAGAGTTTGAACTAAAATAGCCTGAAAATAAACTTGGTAGGCCAAAAGTACAAAAGATCATGTTATATTTGTAAAGTTCAATTAAAACCCTTGCGATTTCATGTAAAACAAAATTTTTTGAGGTATACACATTTTGAGATATTTTAAGTTGAAAAAAAGCTGTTTTTTTTTTAAACGCCATTTGAACCATTAGATCTAAAAATTTCGCTTCGACAATGTCATAAATCGATTACATAAAATTTCCTATCAGAATAGTGTATTTTTACATTTTTTACTGTTCACTATTTGCAAATTTAGAAGAAAATTCAACTATTGTGAATTCTGACTTCGATAAAAACATAAAATAAAAAATCGATTATAAAAATCAATAGAATCAACGAAAAAATCTTATATTTGGCAAAATTTGTTGTTTTTAAGTGCAGAAAACGCCAGTGAAGTTGAATTTAAAATCCGTGATGGGCGGGTGGACACTCATGCTGAGTTGGCATGGAATTACCCATATGTGATTTGGAATATTCATTAAAATACGAATGAAAATAATTGAGATAATTTTTTATCGGGGTTTCCTGGGCCCCTCTGGGCCCCCCTGGGCCCAGGGCCCTGGGCAAGTGCCCCTATTGCCCCTGCCTAGTTACGGCCCTGGATACATACTCGCAAAATACATTGATATTGTGAAATTTCTTTAGTGCTAATTACAATAGTTGTATTGCTTGTGGTCATCAGCGAATTTTTGCATGCTTTCAGTGAATGTAATCAATCAATTCTAAGGCCTCGGGCAGGGGTGTAATGATGACGACTTCCATGTATGTGTGGCGAGTCCATCACGCTGGTTCACCATGGGCAAGGTCTCGAAGGTAGCAGATAGTCGTCCTCCCAACCTTCTGTTCCTCTCCCTGCTGCCCGTCCCCAATCCGCAATCCTTTGGGTTTGATGAAGGTTTAAGACGAACTAGGCCGATGATCAGCTTGGCTGGGGGCACAGATAGCTCCGTTGTGAACTGCGTTTTGCGGATATCCTGGCGATCTCCGGTTAAAGCTAGCCTTGCCCGGGTACTGCAGATCTCTGTCTGGGTGGACCTCGTTTCTCCGCTGCTTGTGGAAGTAATTATGGATAAATCCAAAAAGCAGCAAACAACAAAGGGGTCCAGTTTTCTTTTAGGGACCACGCTGAACATTGCTACGGTACTCCCGAGGCAACCCAAATCAAGTGGAGCCACAACCTCCACCCTTCAAAAAAAGGCCCCCAAATGAACTGAACAGACCGCATGAAAGGGGTTTCCAAACCCCCATTGGGTCTCGCGAGCTTGAAACACTCCGAAAAGAGTAATTAATTCAGCTAGACGCAGCAGCAGTGCAACCTCCTGGGGCTGCTATAAATCATAGCTGAATAAAGAGAAAATCTGCTATTTATGGCCACCTTGGCAATAGGGAAAACCAAACCTCCTGGGGTACTTTTTAAAGCAATATGAAGTCCATGACGGAAGCCTCAAGGCTACGTAAAATATTAACTAAAGCACCAAACAACGCTTAGTTATTACGCAAAGAAAACGGCAATAGGATTGACTCAAGCAGAGAATCCCTGACCCCACTTATGAACCCCCACTTCCCGAGTAGTACTACGGCTTGGACAGCCATCACGACAAACCCTTCAGCCTCGCCCCTCCAGATTGCTTCATTATTGTTGCCGGCGATTATTGCTAAAAAAAATCGCTTGTGTAATGTGCACCTTAAGAATCTGGACAAGGAGGAAAATGTACTGCATCTCCTTTATCATGGTTCCACCCTAAGCAGTAGGAGGCTACCAACATTCGGTGAACCGCAATTTGCAAAATTCGTTACTTCCTCGAGATGGTTTAGGGAAGAAACGACACTTTAAAACCAGGTTTTAAGTGGGATCACTACGGCCTCGAGCAAGTTAGTGATGTGTAAACTCCAACTCCAGCTCGCTGGGCCAGGTCAGATGAAAATATTATCGCCGAAAATTGTGAGGATAACAGAAAAGCCAGATTTTGTGGTGCTCTATTGCTTTAAAAGTTTCTCGAAATGAAGACTTCAATTGCCCTCCGAGATCCTGCCGTCTTACTCCATTTTTTTTTTTCGGGGTGTTCCTTTCACACTAGTACTTGCTGCTCAACATTGGATTTTGTCTACTACCACATCTATTTTCGACTACTACAATCTACTACTATTTCTACAACTACTGTGTTCAACGAAGCTGTAGAAAGTATTGGAGGGTACTGAAAGATTTTTGTTTATAGGTCTTTTATAGGTGTGTCTATGTTAAAATTCTACAAAATAAATTGTTGGATTCAATGGAAATAGAACCACCTGTAACGGAAGCTGGGGTTCACAATCAGAATCTTGAATCCAGGAAAAACGCTATATATATACAGGGATTAAATAATTACAAAAATAGTAAAAACAAGGAGAAAAGAAAAGAATGTACAAGTTTTCGAGGGAGAAAACAAATATACGAGGAGCGAAAAGTAGCAGAGTTAATACTGAAAGTGCGAGTTCCAGCGTTGGAGAGTAGGAAGGAGTTTAGTCAAAGCTGTAAACCCCCCTATCACCTGGATGAACCAGCCGCAACAGAACAGAACAGTAGGACAGTGGAAGTCCTGCCCACAGTCACCAGAAGGAATCATTTGTTCACTTGCAGAAACCAAGTCCACCTATAGGAACATTTTATAAACCTTGGTATGACCTAAAGTTCAGATGTGTCAATATTGTGATCTGTAAGAATTAAGGAACCGAATCCCAGGTATTTAGTATTTAAAATAATTAGTGCTTCGTAAAAAAATTGGAAGGTTGGACGTGGTTAGATAACAGAACCACCATTGCCAGGTAGTCCTCCTAGCATGGCTCTGGGTCAAGAATTGTCTGAAGGAGAGTTAAGGGGTTCTTGGGTTGTGCGGCATCGGAGTACTGGTGGAGCCAATAACCACCCGTCAGGAATGCTACGAGATAATTCTATCTTAAGATTTTATAAATCCATTACACTTACAATAAAATATAAACTTGAGAGTACCCTAATTAAGTAACAGCAAATTTATTTTTCTCATATTTTTTGTTATAAATACTTGCACTTTTTTACAGAAAAAATATTATATTAGCTTAAAGTAGTTGAGATAGTTGTGTCGTTCCGATTTTTATTAATATTTTGTCAGATGTTCTGGTTCACATATATTTTATTAAGTGCCTTTTAAGTGTAGCCTAAATTGGATGTTGCTCCCCACTTCAACTTCTTATCTCCTGTACGTGTTGTTAACCCTGAAAGGTCTAATTGCAAAAAAAAGAAAACGTCGTGATACCCGGGTGAGTTTTTTGCCAGACCGATTTTTAATTATTATTTTCTTTTTTAATTGTCATGCTACTCTCACTTAGCACACTTTAGCTCTTAGTTCAGTTGATATACTTAATATAATAATTTTGAAAATTGTTGATTCCCTTTCATATTGTATTTGGTTTGAGTGCATTACATTGTTGATGCACATTTAAGTTAGTTAGAATCTTGCGTTTTTTTTTTTTTGGGGAAACAGATGTGCCTGTGTGAGGTGTTCTGTTTGTTCGATAACAGGTTAAGAAACAAACTCATTAACACCCCTGCTGGCAGTAAAAACTTCTGGTCCTTGGTAACCTCCATCAGGAAAAATTTTAACACATCGTCGTCTCCTCCCTTCATTCACGATGGGAAGGTATTAACAGAAAGCAAATCCAAGGCTGACTTACTCGCATCTCTGTTTGCCTCCAATTCTTCCTTGCCTGATACTGTCGTGCAACCCCCCATTGTAGAGGGTTCTGCTCACTCAATGGGCAGAGTTTTCTTCAGAACTCGTGAAGTGTTCAAGTGTCTCAAGGAGCTCGATCCCAATAAATCCACTGGCCCTGATAAAATTCCCCCTATGGTTCTTAAAAAATGCGCTTCACTTTTGGCTAAACCTCTGCGCAAACTCTTCGCCCTTTCTTACTTCTCCGGAGTTTTCCCTGACTCCTGGAAACTGGCTCATGTTCAGCCTATACCGAAAAAAGGTGATTCCAGCGACCCCTCTAACCACCGCCCAATAGCAATCACTTATATCCTCTCCAAAATCATGGAGACAATAATAAACAGAAGGCTTATGGAATGTCTTGAACGCAACCAAATATTGGATGACAAGCAGTACGGCTTTAGATCGAAAAGATCTACTGGCGACCTCCTTGTACGCCTAACTGAACATCTCTACCAAAACATTCATCGCTTTGGTGAATCCGGCCTGGTAGCTCTCGATATCTCCAAGGCCTTTGATAGAGTATGACACCCCATAGTAAACTCCATGCTATTGGCATCGACATTCTTCTAAAGAATTGGATTGAGAGTTTCCTTTCCGACCGTTCAATCAAGGTAGTATTGGACGGCGTTGAATCTAATCCCCACTCCATCTCTGCAGGCGTTCCCCAGGGCTCTATTATATCACCAGCTCTCTTCCTAGTTTTTATAAATGACCTGCTCTCAATTCCATCCAACCCACTTCACAGCTTCGCTGATGGCAGTACTTTGCGTTACTCGTATAGCTTTGATAAAGCAAGACAAGCACAGGCCAGACCTTGTCTGCTTGATCGTGAACTTATGTCCACTTCAATCAACAGGGACATAAGATTGATTCTTCATTGGGGCCTCATGAATCAAGTTGAATTCAACGCACAGAAAACAAAATACTGTCTCTTCTCTATGAAAACGCGCTCCCCAATCCCTCCCATTAAAGTGGACAGTCTAGAACTGATGGCTGAACCATCCCTCAATATCCTGGGCATAACTTTAACTGAAGATCTGCGATGGAGTAATCACATATTCCAAATCGCTAAACAAGCATCACAATGCTTGGGATTCCTTAAAAAATGCAAATTCCTCCTTCCGCCGTCGGCCAGGGCTATAATATACAAATCCTACATTCGGCCCCGCCTCGAATTCAACTCATATCTCTGGACAGGGGCACCGAGTACCACCTTAGCGTGGCTGGACAAGGTGCAGAACCGCACTCTCCAACTCATTGGCGACGCCGTCATTTGCTCCAAAATTGATTCACTTAGTCACCGCAGGAATGTAGCAGCTCTGGTAAAATTCTACCGCATCTACCATAACGACTGTTCCACCGAAATATATAATCTCCTGCCTTCACGGCGATGTTTTTCCCGCAACACAAGACTTGCCCATTCGGCTCATCCTCACTATCTACAGCCCTTATTTTCGCGCACACACCAGTTTAGTAATTCGTTCTTTTCGAGAACAACTCGACTGTGGAACAACCTTCCACAGTCAGTTTTCCCAAACTCATATAACACCCAAGAGTTTAAACGCAAGGTTCATCTCCACCTCCTCATGTACCCCCCAGACTCCCTTTAATCTGTTTTATTCTTTCTCTATCCTTTGAGCTAAGCTTACTACCAGACACCTGACGTTGACGTGTAAGACATGACCGACTGGTAGTACAAAGGGTGATACCTGAGCTTAGACTTTCACATAAAAAAAAGGTAATAGGATGGGCGGATAAGGGAACGACAGAATGGCATAGCGGCTGAAAATGGTCCCCAGTCAGCTGAACTTTTGTGTTTAGTTACTCTCATCATTCTCTCCAAGGCTGCTGAGACCTCTTCCAGTAGGTACATAGGTGATGATGCATTAATTTAAGGTAGGATCTTCGGAGTCTCATGTGTATGTGTATCACGCCCTAAATGACAAATTTTCGTCATAACTACGATGCCGTGTAACGTGTATATTTATGTGTATTTCTAACAAACCGATTAATAGTGGGTGCAAAATTTGTTTATAATAACAGCATAAACACTAGATAAATTTAATAAGCTTAATTAGTTGAACTACAAAAATAACATAATACTTTACAAAGGACAATATGCAGAGGTATTCATTGTTCAAAAGTAGAGATACAGTGCACGAAATTAATTTGAAAACACCTACTTTTCCCAATTTTGAAGTACCGTTATGTAAAAACCAAGCATTTATATGAGTTACCAAGAACATCAAAATTTAGGGAATTTTGTGTAGATTGGTCTTGGTATCAAAAATTTCCCGTTTTTTCATGAAATTCTAGAAGGAGAACGTTAAGTTTAAGCGAACTCCCAAATTCATGCCTTGGAAATGCGAAATTAATTTACTTCAAATTACGCCCATTCTTCGGAAAAAATTGTGGGCGCAATGCCCAAATTTGGGACCCCGGTGTACGAATATCATATCCATTTATATTGTCAGTGAATTTGAGTGATTTAAAGTTCGATCGAGTCAAAGTTTCATTGTTGAAGTGTTTTTTTATATGGTTCGAGGATTAAAATTGAATAATGTAGAAAAGGGACAAATGCTTGTATACAAGGATGCAGGGTTGTAAAAAGGGGCAATTGTATCGAAAATTAGAAGATCTGTCGTTGTTGTGTGTAATTTACTCAATTTGGGTGATAATTACGGTATCAAGACGGCCACAGGTGCTCCGAAAAATTGACAACTCCTCAGAAAACCCGCATATTTCAAGAAGCAACCATGGGAAAACTTAGTAATTCCGCCATTAAATTGAAATCTTTCAATTAGTATTAGACGTATACGTATCCAACAAATTTTGCAAGCCAATCCGAACTTTATGTACAAAAGGCCGGCTAAAAAACTCTGCTTACTGCAGAACACAAAATTCACCCCCTGGCTTTCGCTGTAAGTCACATGTCCTGGACTCACCAATGGCAGAATGTGATTTTCAGTGATGAAAACAAAATTAATCTAGATGGTCCTGATGGATGTGCTAAATACTGGCAAGATCTAGGAAGTGCACCATATGTCCGAATGTGTAGTCATTCAAGAGGTAGGGGCGTTATGGCGTGGGGTGCTTTTGGCTTCTTCGGCAAAACAAGGTTGTGCTGGGTTCCGGGACGAACGAATGCGGACAGCTACGTGGAGCTCCTAGCAATGATAATGGATGAATATCCTGAGAATATCGCTGGACCAAACATTATTTTAAGTCCTGATCTCAATCGAATTGAAAACTTGTGGGGATGGATGGCCCGGAAAATCTATAATAACGGAACTCGATTCAACAGTGTTAAGGAGCTTAAAAGATCCATTTGGTCTACGGGGGAAGAAATTCCGATTATAAATTTAATTAATTCAATGCCCAATTGTTGTTTTCAGGTCATAAATAATCAAGGTGGACCAACCAATATTAAGATGTAAAAAAACAAATATTATACAAATAAAAAATAATAGAAATATAGTAGTGTCTTCAAATTAATTTCGCATTTCCAAGGCATAATTTTAGAAGTTTACTCAAATTTACCGCTCCCCTTCTAAAATTCCATGGAAAACGGAATATTTTTGAAACGAAGACAAATCTACACAAAAATCCCTAAATTTTGATATTTTTGTTAACTCATAGAAATGCTTGGTTTTTGCATAACGGAACTTCAAAGCTCGGAAAAGTAGGTGTCTTCAAATTAATTTCGTGGACTGTATATATAAATTTTCTATCAAAGTAGAGTACTACATTCCAAATTTTAAAATAGGAGAAAAGCATCCAAACATTTACTAATGTGATCTCCTCCAAAAAGATAGTGTATGGTGGTGTATGTTGTGTAGTACCAAGAAAACAGAAATTAAATAAGTTAACTCACTGATTTTGCAATTGTAGTATCCAGATCTCAAAATAAACATCATTTATCTTGGCCACTCAGAGTAAAATTTCAGGTGACCCAACATTTTACAGAAACTTTAATGATCTAGACTTGCTCATGAAGTCTAACAATACTTCAACCATTTTAGGGAAAGATAAGTTGTTCCCAAAATATCTTATCTCAACGCAGGTACACAATAAACAAAAAATGATGTATTTTACCTGCATTCACACACTATGTAGGTATAACTAACGAATGAATTTCGTAAACAAAATAATTTTTTTTTTTTTTGAGTAATTCACCGAAGCGGACGAAAAGCGGATAGGCATAGCATTTGTTAACGCCTGTTGTCACCTGAGATCTATTTGCTAATTTCCTTGTAAACACCAGAGAATACAAAACAATTTCATTTACCTTCACGAAATGTTTACCGAGACAAATGATGCCATTTAGTAAAGAGCTTGGGCTCTTGTCACGCACCGTAGTACACAGGTGTATGATTACCATTGCTCTTGGGCTGCGGGGGGGCCTTTACTATATGGATAAAATCGATCCAGCACAGCAAAACGGACTTTATGGTGCCGTGGTCAGTTTACGCAATTTACCTTCCAGCAAAAGACCGCTCTTGACGCGCTGTGATTTTTTCACCTTTTTTACTAGTCTAGATACTTGACAAATATCGGTTAACCAATTTCTGCAATAATAATAAAATTACACGGCGACTTGGAGGTGACCTTCGGTTGTTTATGCCTCTATTTTTTTTTTATTTTTTTGTTATTATTTCAGTTCTGGCAAAAATCTGCGGTTTATGGCCACCTTGACTCTAAGTGAATGTGTCTTGTTACTTGTTGCACATTCTTTTCTGAGTAATATCTATATGGAAAGGTGGAACAGAGTCTATTTTGATGGCGGATTTTCAGAAATTAGTTAAGAATTTTATGTGAAAATGCATATTTCTTAAGAGCATGAAATTCTCTAAACTCTAACTTAAAGGCATAAAATTTACGTTCAATGTTTTAACAATTGACTAACTATTAACTCTTTTTTTGTTTTATGAATTTCTAAATTGATTTTGAAATAGTATTAAAAATTTAACAACAAAAAAATAAATATTTTAATTGAAATTAGCTACCCAAAAAAATTTATATTGTTTCTGTGTTTTTGTTTAAAGGGACACAATTTACTCATTTATGGGTCTAGGCTACGCTGAAAGAAGCAAAAGTTTAGTAATTTAACTAATCACCATTTAATTTGATATTTAAAAAAACGTAAATTTACCATGAAAATACTTATGAAATGTTAAGTAAAGGCAACCTTCCTATTAAACGATATCCTATAACATGATTTCGTTATAACATGATCAGAAATTTATAATCCGATTACCTATAACACGGGTTTTTTCATCATAAAAATTCTAATAATGAATAATGAATTTCTAATAATGAATCATGTTTTAAAACAAACTAGAGCAATTGTTGAACAAAGATACTTTTGTGTAGGAGAGATAGTGTTTGTGAAGTCTTTTTAAAAAAATAATGCATTAAGGGACTGGTCGGACAGGCGACTTCGGAGTTAAGTCATGACGTTTTCCGATATTCGAAAAACCTTCTTATTTTCGCTCGAGGTAGGCTTGACCGAAAATAGAGCTTTGCAGTTTGTTTGCAGTTTTTCTGATACTGCAATGTTTTGCTCTTTCCACTTGCTGGATGATTCCAAATCAATGAACGCCTTTTTGATAGCATTTTATAAAATTCTCAATCTTGGTCAACATAGAGTTCCATCTGGTTTTATCATCCTAAAATAAACTTAATACCGATCAAAATTCAGTTTTTACATGTTTTTGGAGCGTTATATCCTGCTATATATGTATTTTGAATATTTTTATAATGATGCGAGTTTCTTTTAACACTCCATTCATAGATTGCAACAGGCCGCTGCCTACCGCATCAACTACTGCTCCTCCATCATCATCAAAACTGCCTTCGTAATCTTCATTTGCTGGACTCATTCAACCCATTACCACGACTACATCTTCAACTGTTTTTTTGCAAAAGGTCTCTAATATGGCAAAATGAATGGCATGGTTAAGACATAATAACATTTCGCAGGACCTTTCCCGTTGGGTTGTTAGCGTCGGTCTTAGAGACTGGTCCACTCATCAACGGTGAGACTAAGCCTTTTTTTTCTAACGATCAGATGTCTTTCAGATCTCGTACCATTTCCTGTATCAAAACAAAAGTACGCCTTCACCAAACGTTGATCCTTCCGATTCTTCTTCATGGATCTGAAACGTGGACACTGCTCAAACTGGACGTTAAGAAGCTCGAGGTCTTCCAAATGCGATGCTTGAGGCAGTCACTACGCGACCGCCTGCGAAACGAGACAGTCAGACAAAGATGCGATCAGCAGGCATTGATCGAAGAAGAAATGCAAAAACATCAACTACGGTGATTTGGACATGTTTGCCGAATGGATGATGACCGCTTGCCACGTAAACTTCTCTGGCGGGACCGTCCCACAGGCTGGAGAATCCAGCGATCGGCAAAGAAGAAAATCTGGCTAAAGAATATCGAGGGTGACCTAAAGAATCAACGGTTATCAGTAACGGAGGCTCGAAACGTCGCCAAAAACCGGCAAGAATGGAAGCGAGTCGTGAATAGAGTTCTAGACCCAGCGGCACCGACAGCAGCGTATCGGATCGCCATCTAACGGATCAAAGAAGAAGAAGAGAAGAAGACCATTTCATTTTTGTTGTAAAAATCCAAAATTAAATTCACGACTGTGTTTTGGTCTCTAGATTGCTTGCACCCTAGCAGTTCCCGTAAGAAATCACTAATGGCTCTTATCGTAAGTACCCTTGGCTATAAGTGTGGCAACAATTGCACCCAAAGATTTTCACCCAAAGGTTCAGATACATCATACCTGCCGATGGCCTGACGATAGTACTGTTACTGGTTCATCAAATTTTATCTTTTGAATTCGCGGTAAATGTCTCAAAATACGAGTTGTATAATTTGTATTTAATCCTTTGCATCCTATTTTATTCGGACATTTCAGGTATTGCGCATCAGAGGAATCTTTATTAACTTCCCAGTGTAGGAAGTTATTGTAATCGGTCCGAAAATCGAAATCGAAAATTTCGACGTATTTTCATCTTTCAAGGTCCCAGGAGCATTTTAAGCACAAAATTGGGAGGAAGTATGTGTGTGTGTGTGTGCGTACGTATGTGGTCATTTTTTCCTGCACGATATCGCGCGAACCAAAAAAAGATATTGACTTCGTTGAGGTGTCGTTCGAAGCGTATTAACCGAAATATGATCTGAAAAGATTTTCATAAAATTCGGTCGAACCGTTTTTTTTTTTTTTTGTTTAAACGACGTTTATGATTTTTGTACCTGCACGATACCGCCCAAACTAAAAACTAGATCGACTTCATTGAGGTGCGAAAAAGAATATTAACGAAAAAATGTTCTGAAAAATATTTTATAATATTCGGTCGGGCCTTTTTTGTTTAAATAGAAAAACTTCAGCTAATTGTCAGAAAGACCTTAAATTGACAAGTTTTGCTAATATCTAATAAACTCGATGGAATGAGACCCGTTCTAAACGAAGTGATCTTTTTTGGGTTCTGCACAGCTATAGCCTTCGAACAAAACATCCCTTCTCAAAATCCGACAACCTTTCAAAATCGTGCAAAAATTTCGTTACCCTTTACAAACAGCACGAATTTTTCAAACCTTGGATTAGCACTTTTTGACGGGGAATTGTTTTCTACGTGTGATACAGTTTTAGGAAATTGCGGTTCATGCCGGGATTTCCGGTAGTTACCGCCAAATTTGTTCTTTTTGGTCAAGTCTGACAAGTACTTAACAGTTACAGCTTTGCTAATATCTCCGGAAAGCTTTGGAATTTCCAAATGAAGTGATTCGCTTCTCAGTTTGTCAACGGCGCTTCAGCACGCTCAATACGAATTTGAACACGCGCTTTAGTGCAGCGAACGAAATACGGAGGAAATGTTTGTTTGCTAACGTTCAGGAAAAACAAATTCTCTAGAATCTTGTGGATTTACTACTATTATAGTTATTTGAACTAGCTTCTCTCGGGATTGCTTTGTCATCAGTTCTGATACTAGCCAATTTTCCACTAGTGCTAAACGTATAACTGTTTTGTAAGAAGTCAGTTTATTCCATCTTCGTTCATCATACTGGGAAGTTAATCGTGTTGACCGAAGGGGTCAAACCCACATCCCAACTAGTTTTGAACTTGCTCCGTCCATTTCGAATCAAGACTCAAGTCACGATACCTTTCTTTTAAAGTATCACATATGAGGTACCAATGACAAACGACATACACAGAGTGAAATAGTACTACACTCCTACGCTACAGGCATGAAAATCTAAAAATCCGCCTGCTAGAGGCATGCATAACTCTGTTACAGATATGAATGCATTCGTAATCTACCGTTCCAAACGCGAGTGTCTTTTTACCAAGCGGTCCCCCACTTAGTACTAAGAACCTCCAATGCTGTTTGACCTACGCAATCAATCGAGAACCAGTCTACTGTGTATGCTTAATGGCACTATCACTTTAATTACTTTCCAAGTTCTAAGCATAAAGGCAGAAAATACTACCAAAACCTCGTCTACTTAGAACAGCCATAACGTTATAGTATGTATGCACAACTCTTTTGTTTAGTGCTGCACTTTCCAGCCTGAGCTGAAGATTGTGAAAGGCTGTCTCATTGACTTACCTGTCTGGTACGCTTGCTAGTACAAGGATTTCTAAATTCTTCTACATTCCTTTTAATCCTCGATATGGCCTTATGTAGACGTCGCAAACTACACAGTATAACAGGCAAGATCGTACAGCGAAATTGGTAGGCCATTTACAATATCATCTAGCAGGATAAGCTGGTAGTATTCGAGTTTAGAACTTTCACATAAAAGTAACTCGAGTTTCTCTTGGAGGGTGGACTGCCAGATCCAATGAGTTGAAACAATTGTCTGTTATCTGCCCAACTTCCCCGGGTAAATATAAAAATGGCCCTTCAACGGGCATACAAAAGCCGCTTGGCTTCCTAAATGGCATATGATGGCCATAGAGTTTTTAACCATTTTCAACGGGAGCATACACGTGCCTGCGACAGCCAAACTCGACCAAAAGATTTAAAACGCACAAACGGGCATACGACGTTACATTTGAACTAAAAAAAAAGTAATCTGCACCAATGTATTGCGGAGTGTGATTTGTGGGAACTAGATCATTTTCGTTATGTATAAAAGGCCTTTGGATTGTCATACTTAAAGGCTATCGTTGCACAAGAGATTCGCCAATCGTCGGTTTGTGAAGGCAATGCATACTTGGTTGTTGGTGTTGATTTATATTTTAGTGGGAAATCGTGTATTTTAACGAGTTTTTATAAATGTTCTAATTCTAAGATATCAGCACTAGATTTCATATGTTTTTCTCAATAAATACACGGGGAGTTTTATGTGAAAGTATATATAAATTTACTACATGAAAGTTGGTTGATTTTCTTCATCATATTGGTGACATATCTGCAAACACTAATAGTGGATATTTGTGTTTTTTTTTTCTAAACAAACAAATTATTACTACAAGCCTCAGAAATGACCTCTAAAGTGGCCCAACTTCCAAATAACTAACAATCTATACCAATAAATACAATTTGACATTGAAAAACCCCCAAAAAAATATTTACTTTAATTAATCACTCTACTTGCAGTTAACATGCTGCTACTCGTATTCGTATCGCAAACACTTAACATTTACCTTAAGTAAATTTGAAACCTCAAACAAAATTTACAAAAAAAAAAAAAGCAACACACATTTTTTGTAAATTCCTTTTGCAAATAACTCACCAAATTTTGGCTAATTTCTTTGAATATTTTGAATATTATCTAGCGGCCTTGCAGCGCCGTTTCAGCTGGTAAAAGATCCAAGGAAAATTGTTTCTTTTGTGTAGTTATGAATTTTCACTGCACTTTACTTTTTCACTTTTAATAAAAACTTTCGATTTTAAAACAAAAACGAAAATAAAATATATTTAAACAAATTTGAATTTTGATAATATTTGTTGTTGTTTTTTCACATTTTTGTCGGCACCAAGTTTAGATCTGCAAAACAAAAAGAAAAAAAAATTGTTAGTTTCTGAAATATTTATTTTTTGGAATTGTTTATTTTATATTTATTTAATTAAAAACGGCAGGAACGCCTAGTGGCCACAACCGGCAAAATAAGCGCATCCATAAGTTTAAATAAACTTTAATGATATCGGGTGATCTTAGTACTTCAAATAAGGGATTATTGTTATTCTGGCCAGGGCCCAGTAAGGATGAGAGGACGGCGATTTGGTAAAAAGATAGGATAGGATAATAAAATGTAACTGAGTCTGATCCTACAGAGAATTAGGGTTTTAGATCAGATCAGATGACGGAAGATCGGGCTAGAGGATCAGGAAGGCGTAAGAAAGTCAAGGAACTTGTCCATGTTAGAGAAGCTTCCGTATGAAACGACCATTGCTCGTATCGCCAAAAACAATATTCAGAGGGAGAGATGGTGGAGCGATTATCAGAGATAAGTACTTTCTTGCTAAGCTTCCTGCAGCTTCCTTGCCTTTTACGCCAGCATGTCCTAGAATCAAGAAAATTTTTTGGTGACCATTTATTTTAAATTAGGCAGTAGTTGAAAGATGGAAGGTAGGAGTTATTACTGTGACAAAGGGATGTAATGGAGCAAGCACGGCATTATAAAGGTCCAGGGCTGTTTGTGAAACTTCTAATAACCCTATCGTAGCTAGGATTGCTGAGCACAAAACTGAAGCTGTGCTGATCAGCAAATATATAAATCCAAATACCGCAAGGATCAGAAGAACAGGTCATTCGCTAACAGGATCATTGACCGGAGACTAAATTTTAAAGCGCACATGGAAGGCATGACGTACAAGGGGTTCGCTTTTTTGTACAGCACTTGCAA